>SZWC01000257.1:52641-91919 GCA_023375785.1 Penium margaritaceum | reverse complement strand
ATGCGAACTGGTTGCGGAGTGGTGCGAACTGGTTGCAGAGTGGTGCGAACTGGTTGCGAAGTGCTGCGAACTGGTTGTGGAGTGGTGCAAACAGGTTGCGGAGTGGTGCGAACTGGTTGCGGAGTGGTGCGAACTGGTTGCGGATTGGTGCAAACGGGTTGCAAAGGGCTGCAAACTGGTTGCCGAGTGGTGCGACCTGGTTGCGGAGTGGTGTGAACTGGTTGCGGAGTGGTTCGAACTGGTTGCGGAGTGGTGGGAACTGGTTGCCGAGTGGTGCGAACTGGTTGTGGAGTGGTGCGAACTGATTGCGGAGTGCTGCGCACTTATTGCGGAGTGGTGCGAACTAGTTGCGGAGTGGTGCAAACTGGTTGCGGAGTTGTGCGAACTGGTTGCGGAGTGGCGCCATCTGGCTGTGGAGTGGTGTGAACCGGTTGTGGAGTGGTGTGAACTGGCTGCGTAGTGGTGCGGACTGGTCGCAGAGTGGTGCAAACTGGTTGTGGGGTGGTGTGAACTAATTGCAGAGTGGTCCGAACTGGCTGCGGGTTAGTGCAAACTGGTTGCGGGGTGGTGCGAACTGGTTGCGGAGTGGTGCGAACTGGTTGCTGAGTGGTGCGAACTGGTTGCAGGGTGGTGAAAACTGGTTGCGGAGTGGTTCGTACTTGTTGCGGTGTTGTGCGAACTGGTTGCCAAGTGGTGCAAACTGGCTGCGGAGTGGTGCGAACTGGTTACGGAGTGGTGCAAACTGGTTGCGGATTGGTGCGAACAGCTTGCGGAAAAGTGCAAACTGGTTGCTGAGTGGTGCAAAGTGGTTGCGGAGTGGTGAGAACTAATTGTGGAGTGGTGCAAATAAGTTGCGGAGTGGTGCGAGCTGGTTGCAGAGAGGTGCGAACGGGTTCCAAAGTGGTGGGAACCGGGTGCGGAGTGGTGCGAACTGGTTGGAGAGTGGTGTGAACTGGTCGTGGGGTGGTGGGAAAAGGCTGCGGAGTGGTGCGATCTTGTTGCGGAGTGGTGCAAACTGGTTGCGGAGTGGTGCGAACTGGTTGCGGAGTGGTGCGAACTGGTTGCAGAGTGCTGCAAACTGGTTGCGGAGGGGTGCAAACAGGTTGCGGAGTGGTGCGAACTGGTGGCGGATTGGTGCGAACAGGTTGCAAAGGGGTGCGAACTGGTTGCCGTGTGGTGCGAACTGGTTGCGGACTGGTGTGAACTGGTTGCGGAGTGGTTTGAACTGGTTGCGGAGTGGTGCAAACTGGTTCCCGAGTGGTGCGAACTGGTTGCGGAGTGGTGCGAACAGGTTGCGGAGTGGTGCGAACAGGTTGCGGAGTGGTGCGAACAGGTTGCGGAGTGGTGCGAACAGGTTGCGGAGTGGTGCGAACAGGTTGCGGAGTGGTGCGAACAGGTTGCGGAGTGGTGCGAACAGGTTGCGGAGTGGTGCGAACAGGTTGCGGAGTGGTGCGAACAGGTTGCGGAGTGGTGCGAACAGGTTGCGGAGTGGTGCGAACAGGTTGCGGAGTGGTGCGAACAGGTTGCGGAGTGGTGCGAACAGGTTGCGGAGTGGTGCGAACAGGTTGCGGAGTGGTGCGAACAGGTTGCGGAGTGGTGCGAACAGGTTGCGGAGTGGTGCGAACAGGTTGCGGAGTGGTGCGAACAGGTTGCGGAGTGGTGCGAACAGGTTGCGGAGTGGTGCGAACAGGTTGCGGAGTGGTGCGAACAGGTTGCGGAGTGGTGCGAACAGGTTGCGGAGTGGTGCGAACAGGTTGCGGAGTGGTGCGAACAGGTTGCGGAGTGGTGCGAACAGGTTGCGGAGTGGTGCGAACAGGTTGCGGAATGGTGCGATCTGTTTGCGGAGTGGTGCGAACTGGTTGCGGAGTGGTGCGAACTAGTTGCGGAGTGGTGCGAACTGGTTGCAGAGTGTTACGAACGGGTTCCGGAGTGTTGGGAACCAGGTGGGGAGTGGTGCAAACTGATTGCGGAGAAGTGTGAACTGGTTGCGGCGTGGCGGGAACTGGTTGTGGAGTCGTGGGAACTGGTTGCAGAGTGGTGCAAATTGGTTGCTGAGTTGTGCGAACCGGTTCCGGAGTGGTGCAAACTGGTTGCGGAGTGGTGCGAACTGGTTGCGGAGTGGTGCAAACTGGTTGCGGAGTGGTGCGAACTGGTTGCGGAGTGGTGCGAACTGGTTGCGGAGTGGTGCGAACTGGTTGCCGAGTGGTGCGAACTGGTTGCAGAGTGGTGCGAACTGGTTGTGGAGTGGTGCGAACTGGTTGCAGAGTGGTGCCAACGGGTTCCGGAGTGGTGGGAACCGGGTGCGGAGTGGTGCAAAATGGTTGCTGAGTGGTGCGAACTTGTTGCCGAGAGGTGTGAACTGGTTGCGGAGTCGTGTGAACTGGTTGCAAAGTGGTGCGAACTTGTTGCGGAGTGGTGTGAACCGGTTGCGAAATGGTGCAAACTGATTGCGGAGTGGTGCGAATTGGTTGCGGAGTGGTGCGAACTGGTGGCGGAGTGGTGCGAGCTGGTTGCGGGGTGGTGCGAACTGGTTTCCGAGTGGTGCGAACTGGTTGTGGAATGGTGTGAAGTGGTTGCAGAACGGTGCGAACTGGTTATAGAGTTGTGTGAACCGGTTGCGGAGTGGTGCGAACTGGTTGCGGAGTGGTGCGAACTGGTTGCGGAGTGGTGCAAACGTGTCGCGGAGTGATGAAAACTGGTTGAGGAGTGTTGCGAACTGGTTGTGGAGTGGTGCGAACAGGTTGTGGAGTTGTGGGAACTGCTTGCAGAGTGGTGCGAACTGGTCGCTGAGTGGTGCCAACTGGTCGCGGATTGGTGCGAACTGGTCGTGGAGTGGTGCGGACTGGTCGTGGAGTGGTGCAAACCGGTTGCGGAGTGGTGCGAATGGGTTGCTGAGTGGTGCAAACGGATTACGAAGGGTTGCAAACTAGTTGCGGAGTGGTGCGAACTGCTTGCGGAGTGGTGTGAACTGGTTGTCAAGTGGTGCGAACTGGTTGCGGAGTGGTGCGAACTGGTTGTGGACTGGTGCGAACTGGCTGCAAAGTTGTGCGCACTGGTTTTGGTGTGGTGCGTACTGATTGCGTAGTGGTGCGAAGTGGTTGCCGAGTGGTGCGAACTGGTTGCGGAGTGGTACCAACTGGTTGCAGAGTGGTGCGAACGGGTTGCGGAGTGGTTTGAACCGGGTGCGGAGTCGTGCGAACTGGTTGCGGAGTGGTGCGAACTGGTTGCGGAGTGGTGCGAACTGGTTGCGGAGTGGTGCGTATTGGTTGCGGAGTGGTGCGAACCGGTTGCGGAGTGGTGCGAACTGGTTGCGGAGTGGTGCGTACTGGTTGCGGAGTGGTGCGAACCGGTTGCGGAGTGGTGCGAACTGGTTGCGGAGTGCTGCGAACTGGTTGCGGAGTGGTGCGAACTGGTTGTGGAGTGGTGCGAACTGGTTGCATAGTGGTGCGAACTTGTTGTGGAGTGGTGTGAACCAGTTGCGAAATGGTGCAAACTGGTTGCGGAGTGGTGCGAACTGGTTGCGGAGTGGTGTGAACTGGTTGCGGAGTGGTGTGAACTGGTTGCCGAGTGGTGCGAACTGGTTCTGGAGTGGTGCGAGGTAGTTGTGGAGTGGTGCGAACTGGTTGCGGAGTGGTGCGAACACGTTGCATAGTGGTGCGAACTTGTTGCGGAGTAAATGAACCGGTTGCGAAATGGTGCAAACTGATTGTGGAGTGGTGCAAACTGGTTGAGGAGTGATGAAAACTGGTTGAGGAGTGTTGTGAACTGGTTGCGGAGTGGTGCGAACTGGTTGTGGAGTGGTACAAACTGGTTGCGGAGTGGTGCGAACTGGTTGTACAGTGGTGCGAACTGGTTGCGGAGTGGTGCGAACTGGTTGCGGAGTGGTGCGAACTGGTTGTGGAGTGGTGCGAACTGGTTGCGGAGTGGTGCCAACTGGTTGTGGAGTGGTGTGAACTGGCTGCGGAGTGGTGCGGACTGGTTGCGGAGTGGTGCCAACTGGCTGTGGGGTGGTGCGAACTGGTTGCGGAGTGGTCAAACAGGTCTCAGAGTGGTCAAATTGGTTGCAAAGTGGGGAAAATTTGCTGCGGAGTGGTGCAAACAGGTTGCGAAGTGGTGGGAACTGGTTGCAGAGTGGTGCAAACTGGTCGCTGAGTGGTGCGAACTGGTCGCGGATTGGTGCGAACTGGTCGCGGAGTTGTGCGCACTGGTCGTGGAGTGGTGCAAACCGGTTGCGGAGTGGTGCGAATGAGTTGCGGAGTGGTGCGAACGGGTTGCGAAGGGGTGCAAACTGGTTGCGGAGTGGTGCGAACTGCTTGCCGAGTGGTGTGAACTGGTTGCCGAGTGGTGCGAACTGGTTGCACAGTGGTGCGAACTGGTTGCGGAGTGGTGTGAACTGGGTGCGAGGTGGTGCGAACTGGTTTCGGTGTGGTGCGTACTGATTTCGGAGTGGTGCAAACTGGTTGTGGAGTGGTGCGAACTGGTTGCGGAGTGGTGCGAGCTGCTTGCAGAGTGGTTCAAACGAGTTCTGGAGTGGTTGGAACCGGGTGCGGAGTTGTGCAAACTGGGTGCGGAGTGGTGCGAACTGGTTGCGGAGTGGTGCAAACTGGTTGCGGAGTGGTGCGAACTGGTTGCGGAGTGGTGCAAACTGGTTGCGGAGTGGTGAAAACTGGTTGAGGAGTGGTGCAAACTAGTTGCAGAGTAGTGCAAACTGGTTGCGGAATGGTGCGAACTGGTTGCAGAGTGGTGCGAACTGGTTGCGGAGTGGTGTGAACCGGTTGCGGAATGGTGCAAACTGGTTACGGAGTGGTGCGAACTGGTTGCGGAGTGGTGGGAACTGGTCGCGGAGTGGTGCAAACTGGTCGCTGGGTGGTGCGAACTGGTCGCAGAGTGGTGCGAACTGGTCGCGGAGTGGTGCGAACTGGTTGCGGAGTGGTGCGAACGGGTTGCGGGTGGGTGCAGACTGGTTGCAATGGTGTGCGAACTGGTTGAGGAGTGGTGCGAACTGGTTCCGGAATGGTGGTAACTGGTTGCGAAGTGGTGTGAAGCGGTTGCGGAGTGGTGTGAACTGGTTGCGGAGTGGTACGATCTGGTTGCGGAGTGGTGCGAACTGGTTGTGAAGTGGTGCGAACTGGTTGCAGAGCTGTGCGAACTGGTTGCGGAGTAGTGCAAACTGGCTGTGGAGTGGTGTGAACTGGTTGCGGAGTGGTGCGAACTGGTTGCGGAGTGGTGCGAACTTGTTGCGAAGTGGTGCGAACTGGTTGGGAAGTGGTGCGAACTGGTTCGCATCACTCCGCAACCAGTCCGCAGCACTCCGCAACCAGTTCGCACAACTCCCCAACCAGTTCGCACCACTCCGCTACCAGTTCGCACCACTCCGCAACCAGATCGCACCTCTTGACGACCAGTTCCCACCTGCCCGCAACCAGTTCGCACCACTCCGCAACCAGACTAGTTGCAGAGTAGTGCAGTTCGCACCACTCCGCAACCAGTTCGCACCACTGCGCAACCAATTTGCACTACTCCACAACCAGTTCACACCACTTCGCAACCAGTTTGCACCACTCCGCAACCTGTTCGCACCACTCCGCAACCAGTTCGCACCACTCCACAACCAGTTCGCACCACTCCGCAACCCGTTTGCACCTTTCCACAACCTGTTCACACCATTTCGTCACCAGTTCGCACCGCTCCTCAACCAGCTCGCACCAATCCGCAACCAGTTTGCACCACTCCGCAACCAGCTTGCACAACTCCGCAACAGGTTCGCGCCACTCCGCAACCTGTTCACACCACTCCGCAACCAGTTTGCACCACTCCGTAACCAGTTTGAACCACTCCGCAACCAGTTCAAACCTCTCCGCAACCAGTTCGTGCCTTTCCGCAACCAGTATGCACCAATCCCCAACCAGTTTGCACCACTCTGCAAACAGTTGGTGCCACTCCGCAACCAGTTCGCACCACTCCGCAACCAGTGCGCACCACTCCGCAACAAGTTCACACCACTCCGCAACCCGTTCACACCCCTTTGCAACCAGATGACACCACTCCGCAACCAGTTTGCACAACACCGCAACCAGTTTGCACCACTCCACGACCAGTTCGCACCACTCAGTTTGCACCCCTCCAGAACCAGTTCGCACCACTCCACAACCAGTTTGCACCACTCCGCAACCAGTTCGCACCACTCTGCAGCCAGTTCGCACCACTCCGCAACCAGTTTACACCACTCCGCAACCAGTTCGCACTACTCCGCAACCAGTTCGCACCACTCTGCAGCCAGTTCGCACCACTCCGCAACCAGTTTACACCACTCCGCAACCAGTTCGCACTACTCCGCAACCAGTTCGCACCACTCTGCAGCCAGTTCGCACCACTCCGCAACCAGTTTACACCACTCCGCAACCAGTTCGCACTACTCCGCAACCAGTTCGCACCACTCTGCAGCCAGTTCGCACCACTCCGCAACCAGTTTACACCACTCCGCAACCAGTTCGCACTACTCCGCAACCAGTTCGCACCACTCTGCAGCCAGTTCGCACCACTCCGCAACCAGTTTACACCACTCCGCAACCAGTTCGCACTACTCCGCAACCAGTTCGCACCACTCTGCAGCCAGTTCGCACCACTCCGCAACCAGTTTACACCACTCCGCAACCAGTTCGCACTACTCCGCAACCAGTTCGCACCACTCTGCAGCCAGTTCGCACCACTCCGCAACCAGTTTACACCACTCCGCAACCAGTTCGCACTACTCCGCAACCAGTTCGCACCACTCTGCAGCCAGTTCGCACCACTCCGCAACCAGTTTACACCACTCCGCAACCAGTTCGCACTACTCCGCAACCAGTTCGCACCACTCTGCAGCCAGTTCGCACCACTCCGCAACCAGTTTACACCACTCCGCAACCAGTTCGCACTACTCCGCAACCAGTTCGCACCACTCTGCAGCCAGTTCGCACCACTCCGCAACCAGTTTACACCACTCCGCAACCAGTTCGCACTACTCCGCAACCAGTTCGCACCACTCTGCAGCCAGTTCGCACCACTCCGCAACCAGTTTACACCACTCCGCAACCAGTTCGCACTACTCCGCAACCAGTTCGCACCACTCTGCAGCCAGTTCGCACCACTCCGCAACCAGTTTACACCACTCCGCAACCAGTTCGCACTACTCCGCAACCAGTTCGCACCACTCTGCAGCCAGTTCGCACCACTCCGCAACCAGTTTACACCACTCCGCAACCAGTTCGCACTACTCCGCAACCAGTTCGCACCACTCTGCAGCCAGTTCGCACCACTCCGCAACCAGTTTACACCACTCCGCAACCAGTTCGCACTACTCCGCAACCAGTTCGCACCACTCTGCAGCCAGTTCGCACCACTCCGCAACCAGTTTACACCACTCCGCAACCAGTTCGCACTACTCCGCAACCAGTTCGCACCACTCTGCAGCCAGTTCGCACCACTCCGCAACCAGTTTACACCACTCCGCAACCAGTTCGCACTACTCCGCAACCAGTTCGCACCACTCTGCAGCCAGTTCGCACCACTCCGCAACCAGTTTACACCACTCCGCAACCAGTTCGCACTACTCCGCAACCAGTTCGCACCACTCTGCAGCCAGTTCGCACCACTCCGCAACCAGTTTACACCACTCCGCAACCAGTTCGCACTACTCCGCAACCAGTTCGCACCACTCTGCAGCCAGTTCGCACCACTCCGCAACCAGTTTACACCACTCCGCAACCAGTTCGCACTACTCCGCAACCAGTTCGCACCACTCTGCAGCCAGTTCGCACCACTCCGCAACCAGTTTACACCACTCCGCAACCAGTTCGCACTACTCCGCAACCAGTTCGCACCACTCTGCAGCCAGTTCGCACCACTCCGCAACCAGTTTACACCACTCCGCAACCAGTTCGCACTACTCCGCAACCAGTTCGCACCACTCTGCAGCCAGTTCGCACCACTCCGCAACCAGTTTACACCACTCCGCAACCAGTTCGCACTACTCCGCAACCAGTTCGCACCACTCTGCAGCCAGTTCGCACCACTCCGCAACCAGTTTACACCACTCCGCAACCAGTTCGCACTACTCCGCAACCAGTTCGCACCACTCTGCAGCCAGTTCGCACCACTCCGCAACCAGTTTACACCACTCCGCAACCAGTTCGCACTACTCCGCAACCAGTTCGCACCACTCTGCAGCCAGTTCGCACCACTCCGCAACCAGTTTACACCACTCCGCAACCAGTTCGCACTACTCCGCAACCAGTTCGCACCACTCTGCAGCCAGTTCGCACCACTCCGCAACCAGTTTACACCACTCCGCAACCAGTTCGCACTACTCCGCAACCAGTTCGCACCACTCTGCAGCCAGTTCGCACCACTCCGCAACCAGTTTACACCACTCCGCAACCAGTTCGCACTACTCCGCAACCAGTTCGCACCACTCTGCAGCCAGTTCGCACCACTCCGCAACCAGTTTACACCACTCCGCAACCAGTTCGCACTACTCCGCAACCAGTTCGCACCACTCTGCAGCCAGTTCGCACCACTCCGCAACCAGTTTACACCACTCCGCAACCAGTTCGCACTACTCCGCAACCAGTTCGCACCACTCTGCAGCCAGTTCGCACCACTCCGCAACCAGTTTACACCACTCCGCAACCAGTTCGCACTACTCCGCAACCAGTTCGCACCACTCTGCAGCCAGTTCGCACCACTCCGCAACCAGTTTACACCACTCCGCAACCAGTTCGCACTACTCCGCAACCAGTTCGCACCACTCTGCAGCCAGTTCGCACCACTCCGCAACCAGTTTACACCACTCCGCAACCAGTTCGCACTACTCCGCAACCAGTTCGCACCACTCTGCAGCCAGTTCGCACCACTCCGCAACCAGTGCACACCAATCCGCAACCAGTTCGCACCACTCCGCAACCAGATTACACCACTCCGCAACCACTTTGCACCACTCCGCATCCAGTTTGCACCACTCCGGAACCGGTTCACACCACTCCGCAACCAGTTCGCACCAATCCACAACCAGTTCGCACCACTCCGCAACCCGTTTGCACCACTCCGTAACCTGTTCGCACCATTCCGCCACCAGTTCGCACCGCTCCTCAACCAGCTCGCACCACTTTGCAACCAGTTCGCACAACTCCGCAACCAGTTCGCACCACTCCGCAACCCGTTCCCACCACTCCACAACCAGTTCGCACCACCCCGCAACCAGTTCGCACCACTCCATAACCAGTTCGAACCACTCTGCAACCAGATTACTCCACTCCGCAACCAGTTTGAACCACTCCGCAACCAGTTCGCACCACTTTGCAACCAGTTAGCACCATTCCGCAACCAGTTCGCACCACTCCTCAACCAGTTCCCAACACTCCGCAACCAGTTCGCACCACTCCACAACCAGCTTGCACCACTCCACAACCAGTTCGCACCTCTCGGCAACCAGTTCCCACCTCCCCGCAACCAGTTCGCACCACTCGGCAACAAGAATTTCAGTACGTGTGAGCAGTGTTGACAACCCATAATACGAGTCACAAATGGTCAGAGGGGGAAACAATGGTTTGAAGATTCTACTTCTAAAATAGCATGTACAATGACTTTCAATAAGTAGTTCCCACCTCCCCGCAAACAGTTCGCACCACTCCGCAACCCGTTCGCACCATTCCGCAACCAGTTCGTACCACTCCATAACCAGTTTGAACCACTCCGCAACCAGTTCGAACCACTCCGCAACCGGTTTGCACCTCTCCGCAACCTGTTTGCACCACTCCTCAACCAGTTCGCACCACTCCGCAACCAGTTGGCACCACTCCGTAACCAGTTTGCACCACTCCGCAACCAGTTCGCACCACTCCGCAACAAGTTCGCACCACTCCGCAACCCGTTCGCACCACTCCGCAACCAGTTGGCACCACTCCGTAACCAGTTTGCACCACTCCGCAACCAGTTTGCACCACTCTGCAACCCGTTTGCACCACTCCGCAACCAGTTCGCACCACTCCACAACCAGGTCGCACCACTCCACAACCAGTTCGCACCACTCCCTACCAGTTTGCACCACTCCGCAACCAGTTCGCACCACTCCACACCCAGTCCGCAGCATTCCACAACCAGTTCGCACCACTCGGCAACCAGTTTGCACCACTCCGCAACCAGTTCACATCACTCCGCAACCAATTCGCACAACTTCGCGACCAGTTCCCATAATTCCGCAACCAGTTCCCACCACTCCGCAACCAGTTCGCACCACTCCGCAATCCGTTTGCAGCACTCTGCAACCAGTTCGCACCACTCCGCAACCAGTTTGCACCATTCCGCAACCAGTTCGCACCACTCCGCAACCAGTTCCCACAACTCCGGAACCAGTTCACACCACACCACAACCAGTTCACACCATTCCGCATCATGTTCACACCACTCGGCATCCAGTTTGCACCACTCCGGAACCAGTTCGCATCACTCTGCAACCAGTTCGCACCACTCCGCAACCAGTTCGCACCACTCCGCAACCAGTTCGCACCACTCCGCAACCAGTTCGCACCACTCCGCAACCAGTTCGCACCACTCCGTAACCAGTTCGTACCACTGCGCAACCAGTTCGCACCATTCCGCAACCAGTTCCCACAACTCCGGAACCAGTTCACACCACTCCCCAAGCAGTTCGCACCACTCCGTAACCAGTTCGTACCACTGCGCAACCAGTTCGCACCATTCCGCAACCAGTTCCCACAACTCCGGAACCAGTTCACACCACTCCCCAAGCAGTTCGCACCACTCCGTAACCAGTTCGTACCACTGCGCAACCAGTTCGCACCATTCCGCAACCAGTTCCCACAACTCCGGAACCAGTTCACACCACTCCCCAAGCAGTTCGCACCACTCCGTAACCAGTTCGTACCACTGCGCAACCAGTTCGCACCATTCCGCAACCAGTTCCCACAACTCCGGAACCAGTTCACACCACTCCCCAAGCAGTTCGCACCACTCCGTAACCAGTTCGTACCACTGCGCAACCAGTTCGCACCATTCCGCAACCAGTTCCCACAACTCCGGAACCAGTTCACACCACTCCCCAAGCAGTTCGCACCACTCCGTAACCAGTTCGTACCACTGCGCAACCAGTTCGCACCATTCCGCAACCAGTTCCCACAACTCCGGAACCAGTTCACACCACTCCCCAAGCAGTTCGCACCACTCCGTAACCAGTTCGTACCACTGCGCAACCAGTTCGCACCATTCCGCAACCAGTTCCCACAACTCCGGAACCAGTTCACACCACTCCCCAAGCAGTTCGCACCACTCCGTAACCAGTTCGTACCACTGCGCAACCAGTTCGCACCATTCCGCAACCAGTTCCCACAACTCCGGAACCAGTTCACACCACTCCCCAAGCAGTTCGCACCACTCCGTAACCAGTTCGTACCACTGCGCAACCAGTTCGCACCATTCCGCAACCAGTTCCCACAATTCCGCAACCAGTTTGCACCTCTCCGCAACCCGTTCGCACCACTCCGCAACCTGTTCGCACCATTTCGCCACCATTTCGCACCGCTCCTCAACCAGCTCGCACCACTCCGCAACCAGTTTGCACCACTCCGCAACCAGCTCGCACAAACTCCGCAACCGGTTCGCACCACTCCGCAACCCGCTCACACCACTCCGCAACCAGTTTGCACCACTCCGTAACCAGTTCGAACCACTCCACAACCAGTTCAAACCACTCCGCAACCAGTTCGTGCCTTTCCGCAACGAGTGTGCAACAATCCGCAACCAGTTCGCACCACTCCGTCCCAGTTCCTGCCACTCCGCAACCAGTTTGCACCACTCCGCAACCAGTACGCACCACTCCGCAACAAGTTCACACAACTCCGCAACCCGTTCGCACCCCTTTGCAACCAGATGACACCACTCCGCAACCAGTTTGCACCACACCGCAACCAGTTCGCACCACTCCACAACCTGTTCGCACCACTCAGTTTGCACCACTCCAGAACCAGTTCACACCACTCCACAACCAGTTTCACCACTCGGCAACCAGTTTGCACCACTCCGCAACCAGTTTGCACCACTCCGCAACCATTCGCACCACTCCGCAACCCGTCCGCACCCCTTCACAACCAGTTTATACCACTCCGCAACCATTTTGCACCACTCTGCAACCAGTTTGCACCACTCCGCAACCAGTTCGCACCACTCCGCAACCAGTTCCTGCCACTCGGCCACCAGTTCGCACCACTCCGCAACCAGTTCCTGCCACTCGGCCACCAGTTCGCACCACTCCGCAACCAGTTCCTGCCACTCGGCCACCAGTTCGCACCACTCCGCAACCAGTTCCTGCCACTCGGCCACCAGTTCGCACCACTCCGCAACCAGTTCCTGCCACTCGGCCACCAGTTCGCACCACTCCGCAACCAGTTCCTGCCACTCGGCCACCAGTTCGCACCACTCCGCAACCAGTTCCTGCCACTCGGCCACCAGTTCGCACCACTCCGCAACCAGTTCCTGCCACTCGGCCACCAGTTCGCACCACTCCGCAACCAGTTCCTGCCACTCGGCCACCAGTTCGCACCACTCCGCAACCAGTTCCTGCCACTCGGCCACCAGTTCGCACCACTCCGCAACCAGTTCCTGCCACTCGGCCACCAGTTCGCACCACTCCGCAACCAGTTCCTGCCACTCGGCCACCAGTTCGCACCACTCCGCAACCAGTTCCTGCCACTCGGCCACCAGTTCGCACCACTCCGCAACCAGTTCCTGCCACTCGGCCACCAGTTCGCACCACTCCGCAACCAGTTCCTGCCACTCGGCCACCAGTTCGCACCACTCCGCAACCAGTTCCTGCCACTCGGCCACCAGTTCGCACCACTCCGCAACCAGTTCCTGCCACTCGGCCACCAGTTCGCACCACTCCGCAACCAGTTCCTGCCACTCGGCCACCAGTTCGCACCACTCCGCAACCAGTTCCTGCCACTCGGCCACCAGTTCGCACCACTCCGCAACCAGTTCCTGCCACTCGGCCACCAGTTCGCACCACTCCGCAACCAGTTCCTGCCACTCGGCCACCAGTTCGCACCACTCCGCAACCAGTTCCTGCCACTCGGCCACCAGTTCGCACCACTCCGCAACCAGTTCCTGCCACTCGGCCACCAGTTCGCACCACTCCGCAACCAGTTCCTGCCACTCGGCCACCAGTTCGCACCACTCCGCAACCAGTTCCTGCCACTCGGCCACCAGTTCGCACCACTCCGCAACCAGTTCCTGCCACTCGGCCACCAGTTCGCACCACTCCGCAACCAGTTCCTGCCACTCGGCCACCAGTTCGCACCACTCCGCAACCAGTTCCTGCCACTCGGCCACCAGTTCGCACCACTCCGCAACCAGTTCCTGCCACTCGGCCACCAGTTCGCACCACTCCGCAACCAGTTCCTGCCACTCGGCCACCAGTTCGCACCACTCCGCAACCAGTTCCTGCCACTCGGCCACCAGTTCGCACCACTCCGCAACCAGTTCCTGCCACTCGGCCACCAGTTCGCACCACTCCGCAACCAGTTCCTGCCACTCGGCCACCAGTTCGCACCACTCCGCAACCAGTTCCTGCCACTCGGCCACCAGTTCGCACCACTCCGCAACCAGTTCCTGCCACTCGGCCACCAGTTCGCACCACTCCGCAACCAGTTCCTGCCACTCGGCCACCAGTTCGCACCACTCCGCAACCAGTTCCTGCCACTCGGCCACCAGTTCGCACCACTCCGCAACCAGTTCCTGCCACTCGGCCACCAGTTCGCACCACTCCGCAACCAGTTCACACCACTCCGCATACAGTTTGCACCACTCCACAACCAGTTCGCACCACTCGGCAACCAGTTCGCACCACTCCGCAACCAGTTCACACCACTCCGCAACCAGTTCGCACCACTCCGCAACCAGTTCGCAACATTCCACAACCAGTTCGCTCCACTGCTTAACCAGTTCGCACCACTCCGCAACCAGTTCGAACCACCCTACAACCCGTTCGCACCTTTCAGCAACTAGTTCGCACCACTCTGTAGCCAGTTTGCACCACTCCGCAACCAGTTCAAACCACTCCGCAACCAGTTCACACCTCTCCGCAACCAGATCGCACCACTCGGCAACCAGTTCGCACTACTCCGCAACCAGTAAACACCACTCCGTAACCAGTTCGTACCACTCTGCAACCACTTCACACCAATCCGCAACCAGCCGACCACTGCGCAGCCCGTTTGCATCACTTCGCAGCCAGTTGACACCACTCCGCTACCAGTTTGCACCACACTGCAACAAGATCGCACCACTTCACAATCTGTTTGAACCAATCCGCAACCAGTTCGCACCACTCCGCAACCAGTTCTCACCACTCTGCAACCAGTTCGCACCACTCCGCAACCAGCTCGCACCACTGCGAAACCAGTGTGCACCACACCGGAATCCGTTTCCACCACTCCGCAACCAGTTTGCACCACTCTGCAACCAGTTCACACCACTCCGCAACCAGTTCGCATCACTCCGCAACCAGTTCGCACCACTCCGTAGCCAGTTCGCACCACTCCGCAACCAGTTCGCACCATGCTGAAACCAGTTCACACCACTCCGGAACCAGTTTGCACCACTCCGCAAGCAGTTCGCACCTCTCCGTAACCAGATCATACCTCTCCGCAACCAGTTTGCACCGCTCTGCAACCAGTTCGCACCACTCCGCAACCAGTTGGCACCTCTCCGCAACCAGCTCGCACCACTCCGCAACCAGTCCGCACCACTCCGCAACCAGTTCGTACCACTGCGCAACCAGTTCGCACCACTACGCAACCAGTTTGCACCACTCCGCAACCAGTTCGCACCACTCCACAACCAGTTCGCACCACTCCGCAACCCGCTTGCACCACTCCGCAACCAGTTCGCACCATTCCGCAACCTGTTCGTACAACTCCGCCTCCAGTTCGCACCCCTCCACAACCAGTTCGCACCACTCCGCAACCCGCTTGCACCACTCCGCAACCAGTTCGCACCATTCCGCAACCTGTTCGTACAACTCCGCCTCCAGTTCGCACCCCTCCACAACCAGTTCGCACCACTCCGCAACCCGCTTGCACCACTCCGCAACCAGTTCGCACCATTCCGCAACCTGTTCGTACAACTCCGCCTCCAGTTCGCACCCCTCCACAACCAGTTCGCACCACTCCGCAACCCGCTTGCACCACTCCGCAACCAGTTCGCACCATTCCGCAACCTGTTCGTACAACTCCGCCTCCAGTTCGCACCCCTCCACAACCAGTTCGCACCACTCCGCAACCCGCTTGCACCACTCCGCAACCAGTTCGCACCATTCCGCAACCTGTTCGTACAACTCCGCCTCCAGTTCGCACCCCTCCACAACCAGTTCGCACCACTCCGCAACCCGCTTGCACCACTCCGCAACCAGTTCGCACCATTCCGCAACCTGTTCGTACAACTCCGCCTCCAGTTCGCACCCCTCCACAACCAGTTCGCACCACTCCGCAACCCGCTTGCACCACTCCGCAACCAGTTCGCACCATTCCGCAACCTGTTCGTACAACTCCGCCTCCAGTTCGCACCCCTCCACAACCAGTTCGCACCACTCCGCAACCCGCTTGCACCACTCCGCAACCAGTTCGCACCATTCCGCAACCTGTTCGTACAACTCCGCCTCCAGTTCGCACCCCTCCACAACCAGTTCGCACCACTCCGCAACCCGCTTGCACCACTCCGCAACCAGTTCGCACCATTCCGCAACCTGTTCGTACAACTCCGCCTCCAGTTCGCACCCCTCCACAACCAGTTCGCACCACTCCGCAACCCGCTTGCACCACTCCGCAACCAGTTCGCACCATTCCGCAACCTGTTCGTACAACTCCGCCTCCAGTTCGCACCCCTCCACAACCAGTTCGCACCACTCCGCAACCCGCTTGCACCACTCCGCAACCAGTTCGCACCATTCCGCAACCTGTTCGTACAACTCCGCATCCAGTTCGCACCCCTCCACAACCAGTTCGCACCACTCCGCAACCCGTTTGCACCACTCCGCAACCTGTTCGCACTATTTCGCCACCAGTTCGCACCGCTCCTCAACCAGCTCGCACCACTCCGCAACCAGTTTGTACCACTCCGCAACCAGCTCGCACAACTCCGCAACCGGTTCGCGCCACTCCGCAACCCGCTCACACCACTCCGCAACCAGTTTGCACCACTCCGTAACCAGTTCGAACCACTCCGCAACCAGTTCAAACCACTCCGCAACCAGTTTGCGCCTTTCCACAACCAGTGTGCACCAATCCGCAACCAGTTCGCACCACTCCGCAACCAGTTCCTGCCACTCGGCCACCAGTTCGCACCACTCCGCAACCAGTGCGCACCACTCCGCAACAAGTTCACACCACTCCGCAACCCATTCGCACCCCTTTGCAACCAGATGACACCACTCCGCAACCAGTTTGCATCACATGGCAACCAGTTCGCACCACTACACAACCAGTTCGCACCACTCAGTTTGCACCTCTCCAGAACCAGTTTGCACCACTCCACAACCAGTTTGCACCACTCGGCAACAAGTTTGCACCACTCCGCAACCAGTTTGCACCACTCCGCAACCATTCGCACCACTCCGCAACCCGTCCGCACCCCTTCACAACCAGTTTACACCACTCCGCAACCAGTTTGCACCACTCCGCAACCAGTTCGCACCACTCCACAACCAGTTCGCACCACTCCGCAACCCGTTTGCACCACTCCGCAACCAGTTCGCACCACTCCACAACCAGTTCTCACCAATCTGCAACCAGTTCGCATGACTCCGCAACCAGTTCGCACCACTCCGCAACTAGTTTGCACCACTCCGCAACCAGTTTGCACCACTCCGCGACTAGTTTGCACCACACGGCAACCAGTTCTCACCACTCCCCAACCAGTTCGCACCAGTCCGCAACCGGTTCGCAGCACTCCGCTACCAGTTGGTACGACTCCGCAACCAGTTTGCACCACTCCGCAACAAGTTCGCACCATTCCGCAACCTGTTCGTACAACTCCGCATCCAGTTCGCACCCCTCCACAACCAGTTCGCACCACTCCGCAACCCGTTTGCACCACTCCGCAACCAGTTCGCACCACTCCACAACCAGTTCTCACCAATCTGCAACCAGTTCGCATGACTCCGCAACCAGTTCGCACCACTCCGCAACTAGTTTGCACCACTCCGCAACCAGTTTGCACCACTCCGCGACTAGTTTGCACCACACGGCAACCAGTTCTCACCACTCCCCAACCAGTTCGCACCAGTCCGCAACCGGTTCGCAGCACTCCGCTACCAGTTGGTACGACTCCGCAACCAGTTTGCACCACTCCGCAACAAGTTCGCACCATTCCGCAACCTGTTCGTACAACTCCGCATCCAGTTCGCACCCCTCCACAACCAGTTCGCACCACTCCGCAACCCGTTTGCACCACTCCGCAACCAGTTTGTACCACTCCGCAACCAGTTCGCACCACTCCGCAGCCATTGCACACCAATCCGCAACCAGTTCGCACCACTCCCCAACCAGATCACACCACTCCGGAACCAGTTTGCACCACTCCGCAACCAGTTCGCACCACTCCGCAACCAGTTCATACCACTCCGCAACCAGTTCGCACCAATCCACAACCACTTCGCACCACTCCGCAACCCGTTTGCACCACTCCGCAACCTGTTCATACCATTCCGCCACCAGTTCGCACCGCTCCTCAACCAGCTTGCACCACTCCACAACCAGTTTGCACCACTCTGCAACCATTTCGCACCACTCCGCAACCCGTTCGCACCACTCCATAACCAGTTCGCACCACCCCGCAACCAGATCACACCACTCCACAACCAGTTTGGACCACTCGGCAACCAGTTCGCACCACTCCACAACCAGTTCGCACCACTCCGCAACCAGTTCGCACAACTCCGCAACCAGCTTACACCACTCCACAACCAGTTCGCACCACCCCGCAACCAGATCACACCACTCCACAACCAGTTTGGACCACTCGGCAACCAGTTCGCACCACTCCACAACCAGTTCGCACCACTCCGCAACCAGTTCGCACAACTCCGCAACCAGCTTACACCACTCTACAACCAGTGCGCACCTCTCCACAACCAGTTCTTACCTCCCCGCAACCAGTTCGCACCACTCGGTAACCTGTTGGCACCACTCCGCAACCAGTTTGTACCTCTCCGCAACCAGCTCGCACCACTCCGCAACCAGTTTGCACCACTCCGCAACCAGTTTGCACCACCCCGGTACCAGTTTGCACCACTCCACAACCTGTTCACACAACTCCGCAGCCAGTTGGTACCACTCCACAACCAGTTTGCACCACTCCGCAACCCGTTTGCACCACTCCGCAACCAGTTTGCACCACTCCACAGCCAGTTCGCACCAATCCGAAACCATATCGCACCACTCCGCAACCAGTTCGTATCACCCCGCAACCAGTTCGCACCACTCTGCAACCAGTCCTCACCACTCCACAACCAGTTCGCACCACTCCGCAACAAGTTCGCACCACTCCGCAACCACTTCACACCACTCCGCAACCAGATCACACCACTCCGCAACCAGTTCGCACCACTCCGCAACCAGTTTGCACCACTCAGAAACCAATTCGCACCTCTCCGCAACCAGTTCCCACCTCCCGGCAACCAGTTTTCACCACTCCGCAACCCGTTCGCACCATTCGGCACCCAGTTTGTACCACTCCATAACCAGTTTGAACCACTCCACAACCAGTCCGAACCACTCCGCAACCAGTTTGCACCTCTCCGCAACCAGTTTGCACCACTGGGCAACCAGTTCGCACCACTCCGCAACCAGTTGGCACCACTCCGTAACCAGTTTGCACCACTCCGCAACAAGTTCGCACCACTCCGCAACAAGTTCGTACCACTCCGCAACCCGTTCGCATCCCTTCGCAACCAGTTGACACCACTTGGCAACCAGTTTGCACCAGACTGCAACCAGTTCCCACCACTCCATAACCAGTTCGCACCACCCAGTTTGGACCACTCCGGAACCAGTTCGCACCACTCCACAACCAGTTTACACCACTCCAAAACCAGTTCGCACCACTCCACAGTTAGTTTGCACCACTCCGCAGCCAGTTCGCACCACTCCGAAACCCGTCCTCACCCCTTCGCAACCAGTTCGCACCACTCTGCAAGCAGTTCGCACCACTCCGCGACCGGTTCGCACCACTCCGCAGCCAGTTCGCACCACTCCCCAACCACTTCGCACCATTCCGCAACCGGTTCGCACCATTCCGCTAACAGTTCGTACGACTCCGCAACCAGTTTGCACCACTGCGCAACCAGTTCACACTACTCCCCAAGCAGTTCGCACCACTCCGCAACCAGTTCGTACCACTCCGCAACCAGTTCACACCACTCCGCAACCCGTTCGCACCACTCCACAACCAATTTGCACCACTCCGCAACCAGTTCGCACCACTCCACACCCATTTCACACTACTCCGCAACCAGTTCGCACCACTCCGCAACCAGTTGGCACCACTCCGCAACCAGTTCGCACCACTCCAAAACCAGATCACACCACTCCGCAACCAGTTCGCACCATTCCGCAACCAGTTCGCACCACTCCGCAACCAGTTGGCACCACTCCGCAACCAGTTCGCACCACTCCAAAACCAGATCACACCACTCCGCAACCAGTTCGCACCATTCCGCAACCAGTTCGCACCACTCCGCAACCAGTTGGCACCACTCCGCAACCAGTTCGCACCACTCCAAAACCAGATCACACCACTCCGCAACCAGTTCGCACCATTCCGCAACCAGTTCGCACCACTCCGCAACCAGTTGGCACCACTCCGCAACCAGTTCGCACCACTCCAAAACCAGATCACACCACTCCGCAACCAGTTCGCACCATTCCGCAACCAGTTCGCACCACTCCGCAACCAGTTGGCACCACTCCGCAACCAGTTCGCACCACTCCAAAACCAGATCACACCACTCCGCAACCAGTTCGCACCATTCCGCAACCAGTTCGCACCACTCCGCAACCAGTTGGCACCACTCCGCAACCAGTTCGCACCACTCCAAAACCAGATCACACCACTCCGCAACCAGTTCGCACCATTCCGCAACCAGTTCGCACCACTCCGCAACCAGTTGGCACCACTCCGCAACCAGTTCGCACCACTCCAAAACCAGATCACACCACTCCGCAACCAGTTCGCACCATTCCGCAACCAGTTCGCACCACTCCGCAACCAGTTGGCACCACTCCGCAACCAGTTCGCACCACTCCAAAACCAGATCACACCACTCCGCAACCAGTTCGCACCATTCCGCAACCAGTTCGCACCACTCCGCAACCAGTTGGCACCACTCCGCAACCAGTTCGCACCACTCCAAAACCAGATCACACCACTCCGCAACCAGTTCGCACCATTCCGCAACCAGTTCGCACCACTCCGCAACCAGTTCGCACCACTCCACAACCAGTTCGCACCACTCCGCAACCCGTTTGCACCACTCCGCAACCTGTTCGCACCATTTCGCCACCTGTTTGCACCGCTCCTAGACCAGCTCGCACCACTCCACAACCAGTTTGCACCACTCTCAACCAGCTCGCACAACTCCGCAACCGGTTCGCGCCACTCCGCAACCCGCTCACACCACTCCGCAACCAGCTTGCACCACTCCGTAACCAGTTCAAACCACTCCGCAACCAATTCAAACCACTCCGCAACCAGTTCGTGCCTTTCCGCAACCAGTGTGCACCAATCCGCAACCAGTTCGCACCACTCCGTCCCAGTTCCTGCCACTCCGCAACCTGTTCGCACCACTCCAAAACCAGTGCGCACCACTCCGCAACAAGTTCACACCACTCCGCAACCCGTTTGCACCCCTTTGCAACCAGATGACACCACTCCGCAACCAGTTTGCACCACACCGCAACCAGTTCGCACCACTCCACAACCTGTTCGCACCACTCAGTTTGCACCACTCCAGAACCAGTTCGCACCACTCCACAACCAGTTTGCACCACTCAGCAACCAGTTTCCACCACTGCGCAACCCGTTTGCACCACTCCGCAACCATTCGCACCACTCCGCAACCCGTCCGCACCTCTTCACAACCCGTTTACACCACTCCGCAACCAGTTTGCACCACTCCGCAACCAGTTCGCACCACTTCGCAAACAATTTGCACCACTCCGCAACCCGTTTGCACCACTCCGCAACCAGTTCCCACCACTCTGCAACCAATTTGCACCACTCCGCAACCAGTTTGCACCATTGCGCAACCAGTTCATACCACTCCGCAACCAGTTCGCACCACTTCGCAAACAATTTGCACCACTCCGCAACCCGTTTGCACCACTCCGCAACCAGTTCCCACCACTCTGCAACCAATTTGCACCACTCCGCAACCAGTTTGCACCATTGCGCAACCAGTTCATACCACTCCGCAACCAGTTCGCACCACTTCGCAAACAATTTGCACCACTCCGCAACCCGTTTGCACCACTCCGCAACCAGTTCCCACCACTCTGCAACCAATTTGCACCACTCCGCAACCAGTTTGCACCATTGCGCAACCAGTTCATACCACTCCGCAACCAGTTCGCACCACTTCGCAAACAATTTGCACCACTCCGCAACCCGTTTGCACCACTCCGCAACCAGTTCCCACCACTCTGCAACCAATTTGCACCACTCCGCAACCAGTTTGCACCATTGCGCAACCAGTTCATACCACTCCGCAACCAGTTCGCACCACTTCGCAAACAATTTGCACCACTCCGCAACCCGTTTGCACCACTCCGCAACCAGTTCCCACCACTCTGCAACCAATTTGCACCACTCCGCAACCAGTTTGCACCATTGCGCAACCAGTTCATACCACTCCGCAACCAGTTCGCACCACTTCGCAAACAATTTGCACCACTCCGCAACCCGTTTGCACCACTCCGCAACCAGTTCCCACCACTCTGCAACCAATTTGCACCACTCCGCAACCAGTTTGCACCATTGCGCAACCAGTTCATACCACTCCGCAACCAGTTCGCACCACTTCGCAAACAATTTGCACCACTCCGCAACCCGTTTGCACCACTCCGCAACCAGTTCCCACCACTCTGCAACCAATTTGCACCACTCCGCAACCAGTTTGCACCATTGCGCAACCAGTTCATACCACTCCGCAACCAGTTCGCACCACTTCGCAAACAATTTGCACCACTCCGCAACCCGTTTGCACCACTCCGCAACCAGTTCCCACCACTCTGCAACCAATTTGCACCACTCCGCAACCAGTTTGCACCATTGCGCAACCAGTTCATACCACTCCGCAACCAGTTCGCACCACTTCGCAAACAATTTGCACCACTCCGCAACCCGTTTGCACCCCTTTGCAACCAGATGACACCACTCCGCAACCAGTTTGCACGACTCTGCAACCAGTTTGCACCACTCCGCGACTAGTTCGCACCACTCCGCAACCAATCTGCACCACTCCGCAACCAGTTCGCACCACTCCGCAACCAGTTCACACCACTCCGCAACCAGTTCGCACCAATCCACAACCACTTCGCACCACTCCGCAACCCGTTTGCACCACTCCGCAACCTGTTCGCACCATTCCGCCACCAGTTCGCACCGCTCTTCAAACGGCTCGCACCACTCCGCAACCAGTTTGCACCACTGCGCAACCAGTTCGCAAAGCTCCGCAACCAGTTCGCACCACTCCGCAACCCGTTCCCACCACTCCACAACCAGTTCGCACCACTTCGCAACCAGATCGCACCACTCCATAACCAGTTCGAACCACTCCGCAACCAGATCACTCCACTCCGCAACCAGTTTGAACCGTTCCGCAACCAGTTCGCACCACTCCGCAACCAGTTAGCACCATTCCGCAACCAGTTCGCACCACTCCACAACCAGTTCGCACCACTCTGCAACCAGTTCGCACCATTCCGCAACCAGCTCGCACCACTCCACAACCAGTTCGCACCTCTCCGCAACCAGTTCCCACCCCCCCCGCAACCAGTTCGCACCACTCGGCAACCAGTACGCACCACTCCGCAACCAGTTCGCACCACTCCACAACCAGTTCGCACCACCCCGCAACCAGTTCGCACCACTCCGCAACCAGTTCACACCACTCCGCAACCCGTTCGCACCACTCCGCAACCAGTTCGCACCACTCCACAACCAGTTCGCACCACTCCGCAACCAGATCACTCCACTCCGCAACCAGTTCGAACCGCTCCGCAACCAGTTCGCACCACTCCGCAACCAGCTCACACCACTCCGCAACCAATCTGCACCACTCCGCAACCAGTTCGCACCACTCCGCATCCAGTTCACACCACTCCGCAACCAGTTCGCACCACTCCACAACCAGTTCGCACCACTCCGCAACCAGTTCGCACCACTCCGCAACCAGTTCACATTACTCCACAACCAGTTCGCACCACCCCGCAACCAGTTTGCACCACTCCAAAACCAGTTCCCACCATTCCGTAACCAGTTCGCACCACTCCGCAACCAGTTTGCACCACTCCGCAACCAGTTCGTACAACTCTGCACCCTGTTTGCAGCAATCTGCAACCCGTTCGCACCACTCCGCAACCTGTTTGCACCACTCCGTAACCAGTCGCACCACTTTGCAACCATTTCGAGCCACTCCGCAACCAGTTCGCACCTCTCCGCAACCAGTTCGCACCACTCCACAACCAGTTCGCACCACTCTGCAACCAGTTCGCACCACTCCGCAACCAGTTTGCACCACTCCACAACCAGTTCGCACCACTCCGTAACCAGGTCACACCACTCTGGAACCAGTTCGCACCACTCCGCAACCAGTTCGCACCACTCTGCAACCAGTTCGCACCACTCCGCAACCAGTTTCCACCACTCCGCGACCAGTTCACACCACTCCACAACCACTTCGCACCACTCCGCAACCAGTTTGCACGACTCCGCAACCAGTTCGCACCACTCCGCAACCGGTTCGAACCACTCCACAACCGGCTCGCACCACTCCAAAACCTGTTTGCACCACTCCGCAACCAGTTCGCACCACTCCGCAACCAGTTTGCACCACTTCGCAACCAGGTCGCACCACTTCACAACCAGTTCCCACAACTCCACAACTATTTCGCACGACTCCGCAACCAGTTCACACTTGTCAGAATCACACTCGTCAGAAACAGGGTTGTTAGAAACACAGTGGTCAGAAACATTGTGGTCAGAAACACATTGGTCAGAACCACAGTGGTCAGAAACACGGTGGTCAGAAACACAGTGGTCAGAAACACACTGGTCAGAATCACTTTGCTCAGAAACACAGTGGTCTGAAGACACTGGTCAGAAATGTAGTGGTGAGAAACACTGTGGTCATAAACACAGTGGTGAGAAACAATGTGGTCAGAAACACGCTGGAATGCGGTGGTCAGAAACACACTGGTCAGACATAGAGTGATTAGAAACACAGTGGCCAGAAACACGGTGGTCAGATACATAGTGGTCAGAAACACACTGGTCAGAAACACAGTGGTCAGAAACACACTGGTCAAAAACACAGTGGTCAGAAACACAGTGGTCAGAAACACACCGGTCAGAAACACAGTGGTCAGAAACACAGTGGTCGGAAACACAGTGGTCAGAAACAGAGTGGTCAGAAACACTGTGGTCAGAATCAAAGAGGTCAGAAACACAATGTTGAGAATGACAGTGGTCAGAAACACACTAGTCAGAAACACAGCAGTCAGAAACACATTGGTCAGAAAGACAATGGTCAGAAACACATTGGTCAGAAACATATTGGTGAGAAACACACTGGTCAGAAACACACTGGTCAGAAACACTCTCGTCAGAAACACACTGGTCATAAACACACCGGTCAGAAACACAGCGGTCAGAAACACAATGGTCAGAAACACAGTGGTCAGAAACGCAGTGGTCAGAAACACACTCGTCACAAACACACTGGTCCAAGGCACAATGGTCAGAAACACAGTGGTCATAAACACACTGGTCATAAATACTGTGGTCAGAAACACAGTGGTCAGAAACACACTGGTCAGAAACGCAGTGGTTAGAAACACAGTGGTCAGAAACACACTGGTCAGAAACACACTGGTCAGAAACACACTGGTCAGATGCACACTAGTCAGAATCACACTCGTCAGAAACACAGTGGTTAGAAACACAGTGGTCAGAAATACAGTGGTCAGAGACACACTGGTCAGAAACACAGTGGTCAGAAACACGGTGGTCAGAAACACAGTGGTCAGAAATGCAGTGGTCAGAAACCCACTAGTCAGAAACACAGTGGTCAGAAACACAGTGGTCGGAGACACCGTGGTCAGATAAACAATGGTCATAGACACAGCGGTCAGAAAAACACAGGTCAGAAACACACTGGTCAGAAACACAGTGGTCAGAAACACAGTGGTCGGAAACACACTGGTCAGACACACAGTGGTCGGAAACACAGTGGTCAGAAACACAGTGGTCAGAAACACATTGGTCAGAAACACACTGGTCGGAAACACACTTGTCAGGAACAGAGTGGTCAGGAACACACTGGTCATAAACACGGTGGTCAGGAACACAGTGGTCAGAAAAGCAGTGGTCAGAAACACAATGGTTTGAAACACAGTGGTCAGAAACACAGTGGTCATAAACACACTAGTCAGGAGCACAATGGTCTGAAACACAGTGGTCAGAAACACACTGGTCAGAAACACAGTGGTCAGAAACACACTGGTCAGAGTCACAGTAGTCAGAAACACATTGGTCAGAATCACAGTGGTCAGAAACACACTGACCAGAAACACAGTGGTCAGAAACACAGTGGTCAGAAACCCAGCTGTCAGAAACACAGTTGTCAGTAACAAACTGCTCAGAAAGACCCTGATCAGAAACACAGTGGTCATAAACACAGTGGTCAGAAACACACTGGTCAGAAACACAGTGGTCCGAAACACGGTGGTCAGAAACACCGTCATCAGAAACACACTGGTCAGAAATACAGTGGTCAGAAACACAGTGGTCAGAAACACAGTAGTCAGAAACACAGTGGTCAGAAACACAGCGGTCAGAAACACACTGGTGAGAAACACACTGGTCACAAACACACTGGTCAGAGACACACTGGTCAGAAACACAGTGGTCATACACACAGTGGTCAGAAACACACTGGTCAGAAACACACTGGTCAGAAACAGAGTGGTCAGAAACTTAGTGCTCATAAACACAGTGGTCAGAATCGCACTGGTCAGAGACACGGTTGTCAGAAAAACAGTGGTCAGAAACACACTGGTCAGAACACTGTGGTAAGAAACACAGTGGTCAGAAACACACTGGTCAGAGACGCAGTGGTCAGAAACGCTGTGGTCAGAAAGACAGTGGTCAGAAACACAGTGGTCAGAAACAAACTGGTCAGAAACAAACTGGTCAGAAACACATTGGTCAGAAACACACTGTTCAGAAACACAGTGGTTAGAAACACAGTGGTGAGAAACACACTGGTCAGAAACACACTGGTCAGAAACACACTGGTCATAAACACACCGGTCAGAAACACAGTGGTTAGAAACACAATGGTCAGATGCACAGTGGTCAGAAACACAGTGGTCAGAAACACACTGGTCAGAAACACACTGGTCAGAAACACAGTGGTAAGAAACACACTGGTCCGAGGCACAGTGGTCAGAAACACAATGGTCAGAAACACACTGGTCAGAAACACTGTGGTCACAAACACAGTGGTCAGAAACACACTGGTCAGAAACGCAGTGGTCGGAAACACAGTGGTTAGAAACACACTGGTCAGAAACACACTGGTCAGAAACACACTGGTCAGAAAAATTATTGTCAGAATCACACTGGTCAGAAACACAATGGTTAGAAACACAGTGGTCAGAAACACAGTGGTCAGAAACACACTGGTCAGAAACACAGTGGTCTGAAACACGGTGTTCAGAAACACAGTGGTTAGAAATACAGTGGTCAGAAACACACTGGTCAGAACACAGTGGTCAGAAACACAGTGGTCGGAGCCACCCTGGTTAGATAAACAGTGGTCATAGACACAGTGGTCGGAAACACACAGGTCAGAAACACACTGGTCAGAAACAGAGTGGCCAGGAACACGCTGGTCATAAACACAGTGGTCAGAAACACACTGGTCAGAAACACGGTGGTTAGATAAACACTGGTCAGGAACACACGGATCAGAAACACAGTGGTCAGAAACACTGGTCAGAAACACCGTGGTCAGAAACAGAGTTGTCAGAAACACACTGGTCATAAACACAGTTGTCAGAAACACACTGGTCAGAAGTACACTTGTCAGAAACACACTGGTCATAAACACAGCGGCCAGAAGCACAGTGGTCAGAAACACGCTGGTCATAACACAGGGGTCAGAAACACAGCGGTCAGAAACACATTGGTCAGAAACACACTGGTCAGGAACACATTGTTCATATACACAGTGGTCAGGAACACACTGGTCAGAAACACACTGGTCAGAAACACAGTGGTAAGAAACACAATGGTCAGAAAGACACTAGTCTGAAACAAAGTGGTCAGAAACACACCGGTCAGAAACACAGTGGTCAGAAACACACTGGTCAGAACCACAGTGGTCAGAATCACGGCAATCAGAAACACAGTGCTCCGAAAAACAGTGGTCAGAAACACGGTGGTCAGAAGCACACTGGTCAGAAACACAGTGGTCATAAACACACTGGTCAAAAACACGGCGATCAGAAACACACTGGTTGGAAACACAGTGGTCAGAAACACACTGGTCAGAAACACACTGGCGAGAAACACGGTGGTCAGAATTACAGTGGTCAGAAACACAGTGGTCAGAAACACTCTGATCAGAAACGCAGTGGTCAGAAACACACTGGTCAGAAACACAGTGGTCAGAAACACACTGATCAGAAACGTAGTGGTCAGAAACACACTGGTCAGAAACACAGTGGTCAGAAACACACTGGCCAGAGACACAGTGGTCAGAAACACACTGGTCAGAAACACAGTGGTCAGAAACACGCTGGTCAGAAACACAGTGGCCAGAAACACATTGGTCAGAAACACAGTGGTCAGAAACACAGTGGTCAGAAACTCACTGGACAGAAACACTGTGTTCATAAACACACTGGTCCAAAACACATTGTTCAGGAACACAGAGGTCAGAAACACACTGGTCAGAAACACACTGGCAAGAAACACAGTGGTCAGAAAAAACACTGGTCTGAAACACAGTGGTCAGAAACACAGTGGCCATAAACACTGTTGTCAGAAACACATTGGTCAGAAACACACTTGTCAGAAAGACAGTGGTCTGAAACACATTGGTCAGAACTACACTGGTCAGAAACACACTAGTCAGAAACACAGTAGTGAGAAACACAGTGGTCAAAAACACACTGGTCAGAAACACGTTGGTCAGATACACGTTGGTCAAAAACACATTGGTCAGAAACACAGTGGTCATAAACACACTGGTCACAAACACAGTGATCAGAAACACACTGCTCAGAAACACAGTGGTGGGAAACACACTAGTCAGACATACAGTGGTCAGAAACAAACTGGTCAGAAACACAGTGGTCATAAACACAATGGTCAGAAATACTGTAGTCAGAAACACAGTGGTCAGAAACACACTGGCCAGAAACACAGTGGTCATAAACACAGTGGTCAGAAACACATTGGTCTGAAACACAGTGGTCAGAAACACAGTGGTCAGAAACACAGTGGTCAGAAACACACTGGTCAGAAACACTGTGGTCAGGAACACACTGGTCAGAAACACACTAGCCAGAAACAAACTGGTCAGAAACACACTGGTCAGGAACGCAGTGGTCAGAAACACCGTGGTCAGAAGCACACTGGTCAGAAACACAGTGGTCAGAAACACAGTGGTCAGAAACACAGTGGTCAGAAACGCATTGGTCAGAAACACAGTGGTCATAAACACACTGGTCAGAAACACAGTGGTGACAAAGACAGTGGTCAGAGACAAACTGGTCAGAAACACTGTGTTCAGAAACACACTGGTCAGAAATACAGTGGTCTGAAATACAGTGGTCGAAAACACAGTGGCCAGAAACACACTGGTCCTAAACACAATGGTCAGAAACACAGTGGTCAGAAACTCACTGGTCAGAAACACACTGGTCTGAAACACACTGGTCAGAAACACACTGCTCAGAAACACAGTGGTCAGAAACACACTGGTCAGAAACACAGTGGTCAGAAACACAGTGGTCAGAATCACAGCGGTCAGAAACACAATGGTCAGAAACACAGTGGTCAGAAACTCACTGGTCAGAAACACAGTGGTCAGAAACACACTGGTCAGATACACACTGTTCAGAAACACAGCGGTCAGAAACACACTGGTCAAAAACACAGTGGTCAGAAACACAGTGGTCAGAAACACACTGGTCAGAAACGCAGTGGTCAGAAGCATACTGGTCAGAAACACAGTGGTCAGAGACACAATGGTGAGAAACACACTGGTCAGAAAGACACCGGTAAGAAAAACAACGGTGAGAAACACACTGGTCAGAAAGACACCGGTAAGAAAAACAACGGTGAGAAACACACTGGTCAGAAAGACACCGGTAAGAAAAACAACGGTGAGAAACACACTGGTCAGAAAGACACCGGTAAGAAAAACAACGGTGAGAAACACACTGGTCAGAAAGACACCGGTAAGAAAAACAACGGTGAGAAACACACTGGTCAGAAAGACACCGGTAAGAAAAACAACGGTGAGAAACACACTGGTCAGAAAGACACCGGTAAGAAAAACAACGGTGAGAAACACACTGGTCAGAAAGACACCGGTAAGAAAAACAACGGTGAGAAACACACTGGTCAGAAAGACACCGGTAAGAAAAACAACGGTGAGAAACACACTGGTCAGAAAGACACCGGTAAGAAAAACAACGGTGAGAAACACACTGGTCAGAAAGACACCGGTAAGAAAAACAACGGTGAGAAACACACTGGTCAGAAAGACACCGGTAAGAAAAACAACGGTGAGAAACACACTGGTCAGAAAGACACCGGTAAGAAAAACAACGGTGAGAAACACACTGGTCAGAAAGACACCGGTAAGAAAAACAACGGTGAGAAACACACTGGTCAGAAAGACACCGGTAAGAAAAACAACGGTGAGAAACACACTGGTCAGAAAGACACCGGTAAGAAAAACAACGGTGAGAAACACACTGGTCAGAAAGACACCGGTAAGAAAAACAACGGTGAGAAACACACTGGTCAGAAAGACACCGGTAAGAAAAACAACGGTGAGAAACACACTGGTCAGAAAGACACCGGTAAGAAAAACAACGGTGAGAAACACACTGGTCAGAAAGACACCGGTAAGAAAAACAACGGTGAGAAACACACTGGTCAGAAAGACACCGGTAAGAAAAACAACGGTGAGAAACACACTGGTCAGAAAGACACCGGTAAGAAAAACAACGGTGAGAAACACACTGGTCAGAAACGCAGTGGTCAGAAACACAATGGTCGGACACACACTGGTTAGAAACACAGTGGTCAGAAACTCACTGGTCAGAAACAGAGTGGTCATAAACACTGTCGTCAGAAACACACTGGTCAGATACACACTGTTCAGAAACACAGCGGTCAGAAACACACTGGTCAAAAACACAGTGGTCAGAAACACAGTGGTCAGAAACACACTGGTCAGAAACGCAGTGGTCAGAAGCATACTGGTCAGAAACACAGTGGTCAGAAACACAGTGGCCAGAAACACAGTGGTCAGAAACACAGTGGTCAAAAACACAGTTGTCAGAAACACAGTGGTCAGAAACACAGAGGTCGGAAATACACTGGTCGAAAACACACTACTCAGAAACACATTGGTCAGAAACACATCGGTCTGCAACACGATGGTCAGAAACACAGCAGTCAGAAACTCAGCGGTCAGACACACACTGGTCAGAAACACGTTGGTCAGAATCACCGTGGTCAGAAACACAGTAGTCAAAGAGCACAGTGGTCAGACACACACTGGTCAGAAGCACACTGGTCAGAAACACAGTTGTCAGAAACACAGTGGTCAGAAACACAGTGGTCAGAAGTACACTGGTCAGAAACACACTGGTCAGAAACACACTGCTCAGAAACATAGTGGTCGGAAACACACTCGTCAGAAACACAGTGGTCAGAAACATAGTGGTCAGAAACACACTGGTCAGAAACAACGTGGTCAGAAACACACTGGTCAGACCCACACTGGTCAGAAACACAGTGGTCAGAAACACATTGGTCAGAAACACAGTGGTCGGAATAACACTGGTCAGAAACATGCTGGTCAGAACACACAGTGGCCAGAAACACACGGGTCAGAAACACAGTGGTCAGAAACACAATGGTCGGACACACACTGGTTAGAAACACAGTGCTCAGAAGCACACTGGTCAGAAGCACTATGGTCAGAAACACAGCGGTCAGAAACACAATGGTCAGAAACAGTGGTAAGAAACACCGTGGTCAGAAACACAGTGGTCATAAACACACTGGTCAGAAACACAGTGGTCAGAAACACAATGGTCAGAAACACACGTGTCAGAGTCACACTTGTCAGAAACACAGTGGTCAGAAACACAGTGGTCAGAAACACAATGGTCGGACACACACTGGTTAGAAACACAGTGCTCAGAAGCACACTGGTCAGAAGCACTATGGTCAGAAACACAGCGGTCAGAAACACAATGGTCAGAAACAGTGGTAAGAAACACCGTGGTCAGAAACACAGTGGTCATAAACACACTGGTCAGAAACACAGTGGTCAGAAACACAATGGTCAGAAACACACGTGTCAGAGTCACACTTGTCAGAAACACAGTGGTTAGAAACACAGAGGTCAAAAACACAGTGGTAAGAAACAAACTGGTCAGAAGCACAGTGGTCAGAAACATAGTGGTCAGAAACACAGTGGTCAGAAATACAGTGGTCAGAAACACACTGGTCAGAAACACAGTGGTAAGAAACAAACTGGTCAGAAGCACAGTGGTCAGAAACATAGTGGTCAGAAACACAGTGGTCAGAAATACAGTGGTCAGAAACACACTGGTCAGAAACACAGTGGTCAGAAACATAGTGGTCGGAGGGACCCTGGTCAGATAAACAGTGGTCAGAGACACAGTGGTCAGAAACACACAGGTCAGAAACACACTGGTCAGAAACACAGTGGTCAGAAACACAGTGGTCAGAAACACACTGGTCAGACAGACAGTGGTCTGAAAAACAGTGGTCAGAAACACAGTGGTGATAAACACATTGGTCAAAAACACACTGGCCATGAACACACTGTTCAGAAACATTGTGGTGAGAAGCAGACTGATCAGAAACGCAGTGGTCAGAAACACAATGGTCAGAAACACGATGGTCAGAAACGCAGTGGTCATAAACACACTATTCAGGAAAGCTGTGCTTAGCAACACACTGGTCAGAAACACAGTGGTCAGGAACACAGTGGTCACAAAGGAAGTGGCCAGAAACACAGTGGTCAGAAACACAGTGGTCAGAAACACACTGGTCAGAATCATAGTGGTCAGAAACACACTGGTCAGAATCACAATGGTCAGAAACACACTGGCCAGAAACACAGTAGTCAGAAACACAGTTGTCATAAACACTCTGTTCAGAAACACACCGATCAGAAACACAGTGGTCAGAAACACAGTGTTTAGAAACACAGTGGTCAGAAACACAGTGGTCAGAAACACAGTGTTTAGAAACACAGTGGTCAGAAACAGAGTGGTCATAAACACTGTCGTCAGAAACACACTGGTCAGAAATACAGTGGTCAGAAACACAGTGGTAAAAAACACAGTAGTCAGAAACACAGTGGTCAGAAACACAGTGGTCAGAGACACAATGGTGAGAAACACACTGGTCAGAAAGACACCGGTAAGAAAAACAACGGTGAGAAACACACTGGTCAGAAACACGGTGGTCAGAAAGACACTGGTCACAAACACACTGGTCAGAAACACACTGTTCAGAAACACACTGGTCATAAACATGGTGGTCAAACACACACTGGTCAGAACCACGGTGGTCAGAAATACAGTGGTCGGAGACACCCTGGTCAGATAAACAGTGGTCATAGACACAGTGGTCAGAAACACACAGGTCAGAAACACACTGGTCAGAAACACACTGCTCAGAAACACAGTGGTCAGAAACACACTGGTCAGAAACACAGTGGTCAGAAACACAGTGGTCAGAAACACAGCGGTCAGAAACACAATGGTCAGAAACACAGTGGTCAGAAACTCACTGGTCAGAAACACAGTGGTCAGAAACACTCTGGTCAGATACACACTGTTCAGAAACACAGCGGTCAGAAACACACTGGTCAAAAACACAGTGGTCAGAAACACAGTGGTCAGAAACACACTGGTCAGAAACGCAGTGGTCAGAAGCATACTGGTCAGAAACACAGTGGTCAGAAATACACTGGTCAGAAACACCGTGGTTAGAAACACAGTGGTCAGAAACACTCTGGTCAGATACACACTGGTCAGAAACACAGTAGTCAGAAACACAGTGGTCAGAAATACACTGGTCAGAAACACCGTGGTTAGAAACACAGTGGTCAGAAACACTCTGGTCAGATACACACTGGTCAGAAACACAGTAGTCAGAAACACAGTGGTCAGAAATACACTGGTCAGAAACACCGTGGTTAGAAACACAGTGGTCAGAAACACTCTGGTCAGATACACACTGGTCAGAAACACAGTAGTCAGAAACACAGTGGTCAGAAATACACTGGTCAGAAACACCGTGGTTAGAAACACAGTGGTCAGAAACACTCTGGTCAGATACACACTGGTCAGAAACACAGTAGTCAGAAACACAGTGGTCAGAAATACACTGGTCAGAAACACCGTGGTTAGAAACACAGTGGTCAGAAACACTCTGGTCAGATACACACTGGTCAGAAACACAGTAGTCAGAAACACAGTGGTCAGAAATACACTGGTCAGAAACACCGTGGTTAGAAACACAGTGGTCAGAAACACTCTGGTCAGATACACACTGGTCAGAAACACAGTAGTCAGAAACACAGTGGTCAGAAATACACTGGTCAGAAACACCGTGGTTAGAAACACAGTGGTCAGAAACACTCTGGTCAGATACACACTGGTCAGAAACACAGTAGTCAGAAACACAGTGGTCAGAAATACACTGGTCAGAAACACCGTGGTTAGAAACACAGTGGTCAGAAACACTCTGGTCAGATACACACTGGTCAGAAACACAGTAGTCAGAAACACAGTGGTCAGAAATACACTGGTCAGAAACACCGTGGTTAGAAACACAGTGGTCAGAAACACTCTGGTCAGATACACACTGGTCAGAAACACAGTAGTCAGAAACACAGTGGTCAGAAATACACTGGTCAGAAACACCGTGGTTAGAAACACAGTGGTCAGAAACACTCTGGTCAGATACACACTGGTCAGAAACACAGTAGTCAGAAACACAGTGGTCAGAAACACAGTGTTTAGAAACACAGTGGTCAGAAACAGAGTGGTCATAAACACTGTCGTCAGAAACACACTGGTCAGAAATACAGTGGTCAGAAACACAGTGGTCAAAAACACAGTAGTCAGAAACACAGTGGTCAGAAACACAGTGGTCAGAGACACAATGGTGAGAAACACACTGGTCAGAAAGACACCGGTAAGAAAAACAACGGTGAGAAACACACTGGTCAGAAACACGGTGGTCAGAAAGACACTGGTCACAAACACACTGGTCAGAAACACACTGTTCAGAAACACACTGGTCAGAAACATAGTGGTCAAACACACACTGGTCAGAACCACGGTGGTCAGAAATACAGTGGTCGGAGACACCCTGGTCAGGTAAACAGTGGTCATAGACACAGTGGTCAGAAACGCACAGGTCAGAAACACACTGGTCAGAAACACAGTGGTCAGAAACACAGTGGTCAGAAACACAGTGGTAAGAAACACACTGGTCACACACACAGTGGTCGGAAACACAGTGGTCAGAAACACAATGGTCAGAAAACCATTGGTCAGAAACACACTGGTCAGAAACATGCTGTACATAAACACAGTGGTGAGAAGCACACTGATCAGAAATGCAGTGGTCAGAAACACAATGGTCAGAAACACACTGGTCAGAAACACACTGGTCATGAACACAATGGTCATGAACACACTGGTCAGAAACACGGTGGTCAGGAACACTGTGGTCAGAAACGCAGTGGTCAGAAGCACAGTGGTTTGAAACAGAGTGGTCAGAAACACACTGGTCAGAAACACAGTGGTCAGAAACACAGTGGTCAGAAACACACTAGTCAGAAGCACAGTGGTCTGAAACACAGTGGTCAGAAACACAGTGGTCTGAAACACAATGGTCAGAAACACAGTTGTCAGGAACACACTTTTCAGAAACACACCGATCAGAAACACAGTGAATAGAAGCACAATGGTCAGAAACACAGTAGTCAGAAACACAGTGGTCCGAAACACAGTGGTCAGAAGCACTGTCGTCGGAAACACACTGGACAGAAATACAGTGGTCAGAAACACAGTGGTAAAAAACACAGTAGTCAGAAACACAGTGGTCAGAAACACATCGGTCAGAAACACACTGGTGAGAAACACACTGGTCAGAAACACACCGGTCAGAAACACAATGGTTAGAAACACACTGGTCAGAAACGCGGTGGTCAGAAACACACTGGTCAGAAACACACTGGTCAGAAACACACTGTTCAGAAAGACATTGGTCAGAAACATAGTGGTCAGACACACACTGGTCAGAAACACGGTGGTCAGAAACACAGTGGTCAGAAACACACTGGTCAGAAACACAGTGGTCAGAAACACACTGGTCAGAATCACAGTGGTCAGAAAAACACTGGCCAGAAACACAGTGGTCAGAAATACACAGGTCAGAACCACAGTTGTCGGAAACACACTGGTCAGAAACACAGTGGTCAGAAAGACACTGGTCAGAAACACACTGGTCAGAAACACACTGTTCAGAAAGACATTGGTCAGAAACATAGTGGTCAGACACACACTGGTCAGAAACACAGTGGTCAGAAAGACACTGGTCAGAAACACACTGGTCAGAAACACACTGTTCAGAAAGACATTGGTCAGAAACATAGTGGTCAGACACACACTGGTCAGAAACACAGTGGTCAGAAAGACACTGGTCAGAAACACACTGGTCAGAAACACACTGTTCAGAAAGACATTGGTCAGAAACATAGTGGTCAGACACACACTGGTCAGAAACACAGTGGTCAGAAAGACACTGGTCAGAAACACACTGGTCAGAAACACACTGTTCAGAAAGACATTGGTCAGAAACATAGTGGTCAGACACACACTGGTCAGAAACACAGTGGTCAGAAAGACACTGGTCAGAAACACACTGGTCAGAAACACACTGTTCAGAAAGACATTGGTCAGAAACATAGTGGTCAGACACACACTGGTCAGAAACACAGTGGTCAGAAAGACACTGGTCAGAAACACACTGGTCAGAAACACACTGTTCAGAAAGACATTGGTCAGAAACATAGTGGTCAGACACACACTGGTCAGAAACACAGTGGTCAGAAAGACACTGGTCAGAAACACACTGGTCAGAAACACACTGTTCAGAAAGACATTGGTCAGAAACATAGTGGTCAGACACACACTGGTCAGAAACACAGTGGTCAGAAAGACACTGGTCAGAAACACACTGGTCAGAAACACACTGTTCAGAAAGACATTGGTCAGAAACATAGTGGTCAGACACACACTGGTCAGAAACACAGTGGTCAGAAAGACACTGGTCAGAAACACACTGGTCAGAAACACACTGTTCAGAAAGACATTGGTCAGAAACATAGTGGTCAGACACACACTGGTCAGAAACACAGTGGTCAGAAAGACACTGGTCAGAAACACACTGGTCAGAAACACACTGTTCAGAAAGACATTGGTCAGAAACATAGTGGTCAGACACACACTGGTCAGAAACACAGTGGTCAGAAAGACACTGGTCAGAAACACACTGGTCAGAAACACACTGTTCAGAAAGACATTGGTCAGAAACATAGTGGTCAGACACACACTGGTCAGAAACACGGCGGTCAGAAACACAGTGGTCAGAAACACACTGGTCAGAAACACAGTGGTCAGAAACACACTGGTCAGAATCACAGTGGTCAGAAAAACACTGGCCAGAAACACAGTGGTCAGAAATACACAGGTCAGAACCACAGTTGTCGGAAACACACTGGTCAGAAACACACTGGTCAGAAACACACTGGTCAGAAACACACTGGTCAGAGACACACTGGTTAGAAACACCGCGGTCATACACACAGTGCTCAGAAACACAGTGGTCAGAATCGCACTGGTCAGAGGCACAGTGGTCAGAAACAGAGTGGTCAAAACACACTGGTCAGAACACTGTGGTCAGAAACACAGTTTTCAGAAACACACTGGTCAGAAACGCAGTGGTCAGAAACACAGTGGTCAGAAACACGGTGGTCAGAAACACACTGGTCAGAAACAAACTGGTCAGAAACACATTGGTAAGAAACACACTGGTCAGAAACACAGTCGTTAGAAACACAGTGGTCAGAAACACAGTGGTCAGAAACACACTGGTCAGAAACACACTGGTCAGAAACACGCTGGTCAGAAACACGGTAGTCAGAAACACAGTGGTCAGAAACACAGTGGTTAGATACACAGTGGTCAGAAACACACTGGTCAGAAACACGGCGGTCAGAAACACAGTGGTCAGAAACACACTGGTCAGGAACACATTTGTCAGAAACACACTTTTTAGAAACACAATGGTCAGAAACACAGTGGTCAGAAACACAGTGGTCAGAAACACGGTGGTCAGAAACACAGTGGTCAGAAACACAGTGGTCAAAAACACAGTGGTCAGAAACACAGTGGCAGTGGTCAGAAACAGACTGGTCAGAAACACAGTGGTCATAAAGACACTGGTCAGAAATACACTGGTCAGAAACACACTGGTCAGAAACATGCTCGTCAGGAACACACTGGTCAGAAACACGCTGGTCAGAAACACACTAGTCAGAAACACACTGGTCAGAATCACTTTGCTCAGAAAGACAGTGGTCTGAACACACTGGTCAGAAATGCAGTGGTCAGAAACACAGCGGTCATAAACACAGTGGTTAGAAACACTTTGGTCAGAAACACGCTGGAATGCGGTGGTCAGAAACACACTGGTCAGACACAGAGTGATTAGAAACACAGTGGCCAGAAACACGGTGGTCAGAAACACACTGGTCAGAAACACAGTGGTCAGTAACACAGTGGACATAAACACACCGGTCTAAAACACAATGGTCAGTGTTGCTCTTCTATGCCCCATGGCCACTGCTATGGGTTGACGGACAGGTTGGGCATGCACTGCTCCCTTGGAGTAAGTCCCCCAAACCTTGTTCGTGGTGCAAGTCCAAGCGAGACACCAGAAGTGTAGCGCAACGGATAGCATGTTGGACTTAGGGACAACAGGTCTTGCGATCGAGCCTTGATGTGCGCGGGAGGTTTTTTGACCTTCTAGCACAGGGGAAGTTTTTTAGACATTTCTCCATGCATGAGGAGAGTGCGCCACTTGGCGGTCAGTGGATGCGCCAATTGGCGGACTGGTGAGGTGGTTTGGAGTGACCACCCCAAAAGTGTCACTGCCCACACACCTTAGAAGCCAGGCCTAGGACTATATGTACCAGGCTCATTCCTCATTCTAATTACACAATCTGGCCTTAGATGCTCCTCACAGAGTTGTCCAACTAAGGAACAGTATAAAGAAGACACTGGTTGGTCTAAGCCCCAGGAGTTAGTCTTTGACTAGCACCTCGCGCGAAAGTGACCAAGTGTTAAGTGGACACAGTTGCTAGCAAGTGATTGCCTAGGAACTGCTCAGTGTGGAACCGTGATCCTGAGGGTGATATCTTCTCCTAGCTGAAATGCTAGGAGCGGACGGCAGGTGCTATTGTGTCGGCCCTGTTTTCTAGTCCGTTTGCCTCAGGCCGGTTGACAAAGGGTTATGGGCCCACACTGACCAGTTGTAAGGCACGCTTCGCTCAACTCTGGTACGCTCTCTCCAGGTGC
>SZWC01000257.1:36269-50506 GCA_023375785.1 Penium margaritaceum | reverse complement strand
CAGGCAAGGAAGAGATGCTTGATCCCACGGAAGCTCCAAAACAGGGAGAGTGGTTGGTGCTGCTAGAGTCAGGAGATCAAGCTCCTGAAAACTGGCAAGTGGTGCCAGTGCGGCAGGCCGTGAAGAAGAGTGGTGTGCCAGGGGGAGCGGCTGCGCAGGCTGACGCAGCGGCGAGCTCCGACACAGAGTCGGAGACGTCCGAGGCCTCTGAGACCAGCTCGGAGGCCAGTGGCTCTTCAAAAGAGGAAAATTCAACTCCAGGGCAGCCAACACCACAGGAGCAACAGCATGGCAAACATCCACCAGCAATGCAACGTCGCAGCACACGACAAAGAAAACAAACTCCAAAGTACGACGCTGACACTGGAAGCTGGACTGGACTGAGCTGGTCCTGTTTGGCTCAGGGAGAGCCGCTCACTGTGGCTGAAGCGCTGGCAAGGCCCGATGCGGCCAAGTGGAAGGAGGCGGTGGACAGCGAGCTCGCGTCCATCGAAGAAAATGGCACATGGGTGCTGGTGGACAGACCCGCTAACGCTCACGTGGTGGGCTCAAAGTGGGTGCTCAGGTTGAAGCGGAAGCAAGATGATAGCATCGACAAGTACAAGGCAAGGGTCGTGGCGAAAGGGTTCTCACAGCGCGCAGGTTCTGAGTACGATGAGACCTTCGCACCGGTCGTCACGTTTGCCTCCATCAGGTCCCTGCTTGCTGTCGCTGCCGCCAAAGACCTTGAGATCCACCAGATGGATGTGAAGACAGCCTTCCTTTATGGGAAGCTCGACAAGGAGGCGCTAATGGAGGTACCGGAAGGTGTCAAAGCACCCGAGGGTAAGGTGTGCAAGCTGGTGAAGGCGTTGTACGGGCTGAAACAGGCCCCACGGATCTGGAACAAGGAGATGGACAGCTTCATGGCTGAGATCTCCTTCGCACATTGCAAAAATGACCCTAGCGTCTATGTGCGGGAGGACGAACGTGGCTTGCTACTTGTGGCGTTGTACGTGGATGATCTTATCATGTGTTCTTCCTCGCAGGAGGCCCTCACGGACCTCAAGAAAAATCTGGCCAGCAGCTTTAAGATGAAGGACATGGGACCTCTCGAGTACTACCTCGGGATTGCTGTTCACCGCAACCGCAAAGCAGGCACCATCGAGCTCAACCAGACCAAGTACATCATGGACATCTTGAAGCGCTACAACATGGAGGACTGCAAGCCCGTCAGCACCCCCATGCCCTCCGACTGCAAGCTCTCCTCCTCCATGTCACCAAGCAACGAGGCAGACCGGCGGGAGATGCAAAACATTCCATACCAGTCCGCCGTCGGAAGCCTCATGTATGCAATGGTGGGAACACGACCTGACATTGNAAACACAACCTAGAGCTACAGGTTCATGCCGAAGAAAACTACCACAGCAGGTGGCCTACGGTGCAAGGGAGAGATTGTTGTTCTTCTATGCCCCATGGCCACTGCTATGGGTTGACGGACAGGTTGGGCATGCACTGCTCCCTTGGAGTAAGTCCCCCAAACCTTGTTCGTGGTGCAAGTCCAAGCGAGACACCAGAAGTGTAGCGCAACGGATAGCATGTTGGACTTAGGGACAACAGGTCCTGCGATCGAGCCTTGATGTGCGCAGGAGGTTTTTTGACCTTCTAGCACAGGGGAAGTTTTTTAGACATTTCTCCATGCATGAGGAGAGTGCGCCACTTGGCGGTCAGTGGATGCGCCAATTGGCGGACTGGTGAGGTGGTTTGGAGTGACCACCCCAAAAGTGTCACTGCCCACACACCTTAGAAGCCCGGCCTAGGACTATATGTACCAGGCTCATTCCTCATTCTAATTACACAATCTGGCCTTAGATGCTCCTCACAGAGTTGTCCAACTAAGGAACAGTATAAAGAAGACACTGGTTGGTCTAAGCCCCAGGAGTTAGTCTTTGACTAGCACCTCGCGCGAAAGTGACCAAGTGTTAAGTGGACACAGTTGCTAGCAAGTGATTGCCTAGGAACTGCTCAGTGTGGAACCGTGATCCTGAGGGTGATATCTTCTCCTAGCTGAAATGCTAGGAGCGGACGGCAGGTGCTATTGTGTCGGCCCTGTTTTCTAGTCCGTTTGCCTCAGGCCGGTTGACAAAGGGTTATGGGCCCACACTGACCAGTTGTAAGGCACGCTTCGCTCAACTCTGGTACGCTCTCTCCAGGTGCNTGGTCAGAAACACAGTGGTCAGAAACACACTGGTCAGAAACACAGTGGTCAGAAACACACTGGTCAGAAACACAGTGGTCAGAAACACAGTGGTCACAAACACAGTGGTCAGAAACACAGTGGTCAGAAACACAGTGGTCGGAAACACAGTGGTCAGAAACAGAGTGGTCAGAAACACAGTGGTCAGAATCACAAAGGTCAGAAACACAGTGGTGGGAATGACAGTGGTCAGAAACGCAGTGGTCAGAAACACAGTGGTCAGAAACACACTGGTCAGAAACATATTGGTCAGAAACACACTCGTCAAAAACACACTGGTCATAAACACATCGGTCAGAAACACAGTGGTCAGAAACACAAGGGTCAGAAACACAGTGGTAAGAAACACAGTGGTTAGGAACACAGTGGTCAGAAACACAGTGGTCAGACGCACAGTGGTCTGAAACACAATGATCAGAAAAACAGTGGTCAGAAACACACTGGTCAGAAACACACTGGTCAGAAACACAGTGGCCAGAAACACAGTGGTCATAAACACAGTGGTCAGAAACACACTTGTCAGAAACACAGTGGTCAGAAACACGGTGGTCAGAACTACACTTGTCAGAAACACACTAGTCATAATGACATTTGTCAGAAACACAATGGTCAGAAACACACTGGTGAGAAACACACTGGTCAGAAACACACTGGTTAGAAACACACTGGTCAGAAACACAGTGGTCAGGAACACAGTTGTCAGAAACACAGTGGTCAGAAACACACTGGTCAGAAACACACTGGTCAGAAACACACTGGTCACAAACACACTGGTCAGAAACACAGTTGTCAGAAACACAGTGGTCAGAAACACAGTGGCCAGAAACACACTGGTCAGAAACACAGTGGTCAGAAACACACTGTTCAGAAATTCAGTGGTCAGAAACACACTAATCAGAAACACAGTGGTCAGAAACACACTGGTCGGAAACATAGTGGTCAGAAACACACTGGTAAGAAACACACTGTTCAGAACACTGTGGTCAGAAACACATTGGTCAGAAACACAGTGGTCAGAAACACATTGGTCAGGAACACGGTGGTCAGAAACATAGTGGTCAGAAACACATTGGTCAGAACACACTGGTCCAAGGCACAGTGGTCAGAAACACAGTGGTCAGAAACACACTGGTCAGAAATACTGTGGTCAGAAACACAGTGGTCAGAAACACACTGGTCAGAAACACACTGGTCAGAAACACACTGGTCAGAAGCACACTTGTCAGAATCACACTCATCAGAAACACGGTGGTTAGAAACACAGTGGTCAGAAACACAGTGGTCAAAAACACACTGGTCAGAACCACAGTGGTCAGAAACATGGTGGTCAGACACACAGTGGTCAGAAACACACTGGTCAGAATCACTTTGCTCAGAAAAACAGTGGTCTGAACACACTGGTCAGAAATGCAGTGGTCAGAAACACAGTGGTCATAAACACAGTAGTCATAAACACCGTGGTCAGAAACACGCTGGAATGCGGTGGTCAGAAACACACTGGTCAGACAGAGAGTGATTGGAAACACAGTGGCCGGAAACCCGGTGGTCAGAAACACTCTGGTCAGAAACACAGTGGTCACAAACACACTGGTCAGAAACACAGTGGTCAGAAACACTGTGGTCAGAAACACACCGGTCTGAAACACAGTGGTCAGTAACACACTGTTCAGAAACACACTGGTCAGAAACACACTGTTCAGAAACACACTGGTCAGAAACATTGTGGTCAGACACACACTGGTCAGAAACACGGTGGTCAGAAACATAATGGTCAGAAAAACACTGGTCAGAAACACAGTGGTCAGAAACACAGCGGTCAGAAACACACTGGTCAGAAACAAAGTGGTCGGAAACACAGTGGTCAGAAAGACAGTGGTCAGAAACAGAGTGGTCAGAAACACAGTGGTCAGAATCACAGAGGTCAGAAACACAGTGGTGAGAATGACAGTGGTCAGAAACGCAGTGGTCAGAAACACAGTGGTCAGAAACACACGGGTCAGAAACATATTGGTCAGAAACACACTGGTCAGAAACACACTGGTCAGAAACACACTCGTCAGAAACACACTGGTCATAAACACATCGGTCAGAAAAGCAGTGGTCAGAAACACAATGGTCAGGAACACAGTGGTCAGAAACACAGTGGTTAGGAACACACTCTTCACAAACACACTGGTCACAAACACGGTGGTCAGAAACATAGTGGTCAGAAACACAGTGGTCAGAACACACTGGTCCGAGGCACAGTGGTCAGAAACACAGTGGTTAGAAACACACTGGTCAGAAATACTGTGGTCACAAACACAGTGGTCAGAAACACACTGGTCAGAAACGCAGTGGTCAGAAACACAGTGGTCAGACACGCCTGGTCAGAAACAAACTGGTCAGAAACACACTGGTCAGAAGCACACTTGTCAGAATCACACTCGTCAGAAACACGGTGGTTAGAAACACAGTGGTCAGAAACACAGTGGTCAGAAACACACTGGTCAGAACCACAGTGGTCAGAAACACGGTGGTCAAAAACACAGTGGTCAGAAACTCACTGGTCAGAATCACTTTGCTCAGAAACACAGTGGTCTGAACACACTGGTCAGAAATGCAGTGGTCAGAAACACAGTGGTCATAAACACAGTGGTCAGAAACACTGTGGTCAGAAACACGCTGGAATGCGGTGGTCAGAAACACACTGGTCAGACACAGAGTGATTAGAAGCACAGTGGCCGAAAACACGGTGGTCAGAAACACTCTGGTCAGAAACACAGTGGTCAGAAACACACTGGTCAGAAACACAGTGGTCAGAAACAGAGTGGTCAGAAACACAGTGGTCAGAATCACAGAGGTCAGAAACACAGTGGTGAGAATGACAGTGGTCAGAAACACACTGGTCAAAAACACAGCGGTCAGAAACACGTTGGTCAGAAACACAATGGTGAGAAACACACTGGTCAGAAACATATTGGTCAGAAACACACTGGTCAGAAACACACTGGTTAGAAACACACTCATTAGAAACACACTGGTCATAAACACACCGGTCATAAACACAGCAGTCAGGAACACAACGGTCAGAAACACAGTGGTCAGAAACACAGTGGTCAGAAACACACTCGTCAGAAACACGGTGGTCAGAAACATAGTGGTCAGAAACACAGTGGTCAGAAACACACTGGTCCGAGGCACAGTGGTCAGAAACAAAGTGGTCAGAAACACACTGGTCAGAAATACCGTGGTCTCAAACACAGTGGTCAGAAACAAAGTGGTCAAAAACACACTGGTCAGAAACGCAGTGGTCAGAAACACAGTGGTCAGAAACACAGTGGTCAGAAACACACTGGTCAGAAACACACTGGTCAGAAGCACACTTGTTAGAATCACACTCGTCAGAAACACAGTGGTTAGAAACACAGTGGTCAGAAACACACTGGTCGGAAACACACTGGTCAGAAACACAGTGGTCAGAAACACGGTGGTCAAAACATAGTGGTCAGAAATGCAGTGGTCAGAAACACACTGGTCAGAAACACAGTGGTCAGAAACACAGTGGTTAGAAGCACACTGGTCAGAAACACACTGGTCAGAAGCACACTTGTTAGAATCACACTGGTCAGAAACACAGTGGTCCGAAACACAGTGGTCAGAAACACAGTGGTTAGAAGCACACTGGTCAGAAACACACTGGTCAGAAGCACACTGGTTAGAATCACACTCGTCAGAAACACAGTGGTTAGAAACACAGTGGTCAGAAACACACTGGTCGGAAACACACTGGTCAGAAACACAGTGGTCAGAAACACGGTGGTCAAAACATAGTGGTCAGAAATGCAGTGGTCAGAAACACACTGGTCAGAAACACAGTGGTCAGAAACATAGTGGTCAGAAACACATTGGTCAGAAACACACTGGTCGGAAACACACTGGTCAGGAACAGAGTGGTCAGGAACACACTGGTCAGAAACACGTTGGTCAGGAACACAGTGGTCAGAAAAGCAGTGGTCAGAAACACAATGGTTTGAAACACTGTGGTCAGAAACACAGTGGTCAGAAACACACCAGTCAGGAGCACACTGGTCTGAAACACAGTGGTCAGAAACACACTGGCCAGAAACACAGTGGTCAAAAACACGGTGGTCAGAAACCCAGCAGTCAGAAACACACTTGTCAGAAACAAACTGCTCAGAAACACACCGATCAGAAACACAGTGGTCAGAAACACAGTGGTCAGAAACACACTGGTCAGAAACACAGTGGTCCGAAACACAGTGGTAAGAAACACCGTCATCAGAAACACACTGGTCAGAAATACAGTGGTGAGAAACACAGTGGTCAGAAACACAGTAGTCAGAAACACAGTGGTCAGAAACACAGCGGTCAGAAACACACTGGTGAGAAATACACTGGTCGGAAACACACTGGTCAGAGACACACTGGTCAGAAACACAGGGTCATACACACAGTGGTCAGAAACACACTGGTCAGAAACACACTGGTCAGAAACAGAGTGGTCAGAAACTTAGTGCTCATGAACACAGTGGTCAGAATAACACTGGTCAGAGACACAGTTGTCAGAAAAACAGTGGTCAGAAACACACTGGTCAGAACACTGTGGCCAGGAACACAGTGGTCAGAAACACACTGGTCAGAAACGCAGTGGTCAGAAACGCAATGGTCAGAAACACAGTGGTCAGACACACAGTGGTCAGAAACACACTGGTCAGAAACAAACTGATCAGAAACACATTGGTCAGAAACACACTGGTCAGAAACACGGTGGTTAGAAAGACAGTGGTCAAAAACACACTGGTTAGAAACACACTGGTCAGAAACACACTGGTCATAAACACACCGGTCAGAAACACAGTGGTTAGAAACACAATGGTCAGATGCACAGTGGTCAGAAACACAGTGTTCAGAAACACACTGGTCAGAAACACACTGGTCAGAAACACTGTGGTCACAAACACTGTGGTCAGAAACACACTGGTCAGAAACGCAGTGGTCAGAAACACAGTGGTTAGAAGCACACTGGTCAGAAACACACTGGTCAGAAACACACTGGTCAGAAAAACACTTGTCAGAACCACACTGGTCAGAAACACAGTGGTTAGAAACACAGTGGTCAGAAACACAGTGGTTAGAAACACACTGGTCATAAACACAGTGGTCTGAAACACGGTAGTCAGAAACGCAGTCGTTAGAAATACAGTGGTCAGAAACACACTGGTCAGAACACAGTGGTCTGAACACAGTGGTCGGAGACACCCTGGTTAGATAAACAGTGGTCATAGACACAGTGGTCAGGAATACACAGGTCAGAAGCACACTGGTCAGGAACACAGTGGTCAGAAACACGCTGGTCATAAACACAGTGGTCAGAAACACACTGGTCAGAAACACGGTGGTCAGATAAACACTGGTCAGAAACACACGGATCAGAAACACAGTGGTCAGAAACACAATGGTCAGAAACACCGTGGTTAGAAACACAGTGGTCAGAAATACACTGGTCAGAAGTACACTTGTCAGAAACACAATGGTCAGAAACACAGTGGTCAGAAGCACAGTGGTCAGAAACACGCTCGTCATAACGCAGGGGTCAGAAACACAGCGGTCAAAAACACATTGGTCAGAAAAACAGTGGTCAGAAACACAGTGGTCAGAAACACTCTGGTCAGAAACACACTGGTCAGAAACACACTGGTCAGAAACACACTAGTCAGAAACACATTGTTCATAAACACTGTGGTCAGGAACACACTGGTCAGAAACACACTGGTCAGAAACACAGTGGTAAGAAACACAATGGTCAGAAAGTCACTGGTCAGAAACAAAGTGGTCAGAAACACACTGGTCAGAAACACAGTGGTCAGAAACACACTGGTCAGAACCACAGTTGTCAGAATCACAGTAATCAGAAACACAGTGCTCCGAAAGACCGTGTTCAGAAACACGGTGGTCAGAAGCACACTGGTCAGAAACACAGTGGTCATAAACACACTGGTCAGAAACACGGCGATCAGAAACACACTGGTCTGAGACACAGTGGTCAGAAACACACTGGTCAGAAACACACTGGCCAGAAACACTGTGGTCAGAATCACACTGGTCAGAAACACACTGGTCAGAGACACAATGGTCAGAAACACACTGGTCAGAAAGACACTGGCCAGAAACCCTGTGTTCAGAAACACACTGGTCAGAAACACAGTGGTCAAAAACACACTGGTCAGAAACACACTGGTCAGAAACACCTTGGTCAGAAACACAGTCGTCAGAAACACGGTGGTCAGAAACACAGTGGTCAGAAACACGGTGGTCAGAAACACAGTGGTCAGAAACACACTGGTCAGAAACACACTCGTCAGAAACACCCTGTTCAGAAACACAGTGGGCAGAAACACAGTGGCCAGAAACACACTGGTCAAAAACACAGTGGTCAGAAACACAGTGGTCAGAAACACTGTGGTCGGAAACACAGTGGTAAAAAACACAATGGTCAGAAACACACTGGTCAGAAACAAACTGGTCAGAAACACATTGGTCAGAAACACAGAGGTCAGAAACACAGTGGTCAGAAACATACTGGTCAGAAACGATGTGGTCAGAAACACAGTGATCACAAACACAGTGGTCAGAAGCACAGTGGTTAAAACACACTCGTCAGAAACACGGTTGTCAGAAACACAGTGGTCAGAAACACAATGGTCAGGAAATCAATGGTCATAAACACAGTGGTCAGAAACACACTGCTCAGAAACACAGTGGTCAGAAACACAGTGGTCAGAAACTTAGTAGTCGAAAACACAATTGTCAGAAACACACTGGTCAGAAACACACCGATAAGAAACAAAGTGGTCAGAAACACAGTGGTCAGAAACACTGTCGTCAGAAACACACTGGTCAGAGATACAGTGGTCAGAAACACAGTGGTCAGAAACACAGTGGTCAGAAACACACTTGTCAGGAACAAAATGGTCAGAAACACAGTGGTCAGAAACACAGTGGTCAGAAACACGCTGGTCAGAAACATAGTGGTCAGAAACACAGTGGTCGGAAACACAGTGGTCAGAAACACAGTGGTCAGAAACACAGTGGTCAGAAACACAGTGGTCAGAAACACAGTGGTCGGAAACACAGTGGTCAGAATCACACTGGTAAGAAACACAGTAGTCAGAAAATCATTGGTCGGAAACACAGTGGTCAGAAACACACTGCTCATAAACACAGTGGTCAGAAACACAGTGGTCAGAAACTTAGTAGTCGGAAATACAGTTGTCAGAAACACACTAGTCAGAAACACACCGATCAGAAATACAGTGGTCAGAAACACAGTGGTCAGAAACACAGTGGTCAGAAACACAGTGGTCAGAAACACGGTGGTCAGAAACACTGTCGTCAGAAACACACTGGTCAGAGATACAGTTGTCAGAAACACAGTGGTCAGAAACACAGTGGTCAGAAACACAGTGGTCAGAAACACACTGGTCAGGAACACAATGGTCAGAAACACAGTGGTCGGAAACACGGTGGTCAGAAACACGCTGGTCAGAAACATAGTGGTCAAAAACACACTGGTCACAAACACACTGGTCAAAAACAACGTGGTCAGAAACACAGTGATCAGAACACTGGTCAAAACACAGTTGTCATAAACACACTGGTCAGAATGACACTTGTCAGAAACTCACTGGTCAGAAACACACTGGTCAGAAACACAGTGGTTAGAAACACACTGGTTAGACACTTAGTGGTTAGAAACACGCTGGTCAGAAACACAGTGGTCAGAAACACACTGTTCAGAAACACATTGGTCAGAAACACAGTGGTTAGAAACACAGTGATCAGAAACACACTGGTCGGAAACACAGTGGTCAGAAACACAGTGGTCAGAACAACAGTGGTCAGAAACACAGTGGTCAGAAGCACAGTGGTCAGAAACACAGTGGTAAGAAACACAGTAGTCAGAAACACATTGGTCCGAAACACAGTGGTCAGAAACACAGTGGTCAGAAATACAATGGTCAGAAAAACACTGCTCAGAAACACAGTGGTCATAAACACAGTGGTCAGAACCACAATGGTCAGAAACACACTGTTCAGAAACACATGGGTGAGAAATACAGCGGTCAGAAACACAGTGGTCAGAAACTCACTGGTGAGAAACACAGTGATCAGAAACACACTGGTCAGATACACACATTTCAGAAAGACAGCGGTTAGAAACATACTGGTCAGAAACACAGTGGTCAGAAACACAGTGGTCAGAAACACACTGGTCAGAAATACAGTGGTCAGAAGCATACTGGTCAGAAACACAGTGGTCAGAAACACACTGGTCAGAAGCACACTGGTCAGAAACACAGTGGTCAGAAACACAGTGGTCAGAAAAACAGTGGTCAGAAACACACTAGTCAGAAACACACTGGTCAGAAACACACTGCTCAGAAACACAGTGGTCGGAAACACACACGTCAGAAACACAGTGGTCAGACTAACACTGGTCAGAAACATGCTGGTCAGAACAGACAGTGGCCATAAACACACGGGTCAGGAACACAGTGGTCAGAAACACAGTGGTCAGAAACACAGTGGTCAGAGGCACCCTGGTCAGATAAACAGTGGTCAGAGAAACAGTGGTCATAAACACACAGGTCAGAAACACACTGGTCAGAAACACAGTGGTCAGAAACACAGTGGTCAGAAACACACTGGTCAGACACATAGTGATCGGAAACACAGTGGTCAGAAACACAGTGGTGATAAACACACTGGTCAGAAACACACGGGTGAGAAATGCAGCGGTCAGAAACACAGTGGTTAGAAACTCGCTGGTGAGAAACACAGTGGTCAGAAACACAATGGTCGGACACACACTGATTAGAAACACAGTGCTCAGAATTACTCTTGTCAGAAACACAGTGGTCAGAAACACAGTGGTCAGAAACACACTGGTCAGAAACAGTGGTAAGATACACCGTGGTCAGAAGCATACTGGTCAGAAACACAGAGGTTAGAAACACAGTGGTATGAAACACACTGGTCAGAAGCACAGTGGTCAGAAACATAGCGGTCAGAAACAGAGTGGTCAGAAATACAGTGGTCAGAAACACACTGGTCAGAAACACAGTGGTCAGAAACACAGTGGTCAGAGGCACCCTGGTCAGATAAACAGTGGTCAGAGACACAGTGGTCAGAAACACACAGGTCAGAAACACACTGGTCAGAAACACAGTGGGCAGAAACACAGTGGTCAGAAACACAGTGGTCAGAAGCACACTGGTCAGAAACACAGTGGTCAGAAACACAGTGGTCAGAGGCACCCTGGTCAGATAAACAGTGGTCAGAGACACAGTGGTCAGAAACACACAGGTCAGAAACACACTGGTCAGAAACACAGTAGTCAGAAACACAGTGGTCAGAAACACACTGGTCAGACACATAGTCGTCGGATACACAGTGGTCAGAAACACAGTGGTGATAAACACATTGGTAAAAAACACAATGGTCAAAAATACACTGTTCAGAAACACAGTGGTGAGAAGCAAACTGATCAGAAACGCAGTGGTCAGAAACACAATGGTCAGAAACACGATGGTCAGAAACACAGTGGTCAGAAACACACTATTCAGGAACACACTGGTCAGAAACACAGTGGTCAGAAACACAGTTGTCAGGAACACACTTTTCAGAAACTCACCGATCAGAAACGCAGTGGTCAGAAACACAGTGGTCAGAAACACAGTGGTCAGAAACACACTGGACAGAAATACAGTGGTCGGAAACACAGTGGTAAAAAACACAGTAGTCAGAAACACATTGGTCAGAAACGCAGTGGTCAGAAACACAGTGGTCAGAAACACAGTGGTCAGAAACACAGTGGTCAGAAACACAGTGGTCAGAAACGCAGTGGTCAGAAACACACTGGTCAGAAACACACTGGTCAGAAACACACTGGTCAGAAACACAGTGGTCAGAAACACAGTGGTCAGAAACACAGTGGTCAGAAACACAGTGGTCAGAAACGCAGTGGTCAGAAACACACTGGTCAGAAACACACTGGTCAGAAACACACTGGTCAGAATCACAGTGGTCATAAACACACTGGTCAGAATCACAGTGGTCAGAAACACACTGGCCAGAAACACAGTAGTCAGAAACACAGTTGTCAGAAACACACTGGTCCGAAACTCAGTGGTCAGAAACACAGTGGTCAGAAACACGGTGGTCAGAAACACACTGGTCAGAAACAAACTGGTCAGAAACACATTGGTAAGAAACACACTGGTCAGAAACACAGTGGTTAGAAACACAGTGGTCAGAAACACAGTGGTCAGAAACACACTGGTCAGAAACACAGTGGTCAGAAACACACTGGTCAGAAACACGCTGGTCAGAAACACAATAGTCAGAAACGCAGTGGTCAGAAACACAGTGGTTAGATACACAGTGGTCAGAAACACACTGGTCAGAAACACGGCGGTCACAAACACAGTGGTCAGAAACACACTGGTCAGGAACACATTTATCAAAAACACACTTTTTAGAAACACAATGGTCAGAAACACAGTGGTCAGAAACACAGTGGTCAGAAACACAGTGGTTAGAAACACAGTGGTAAGAAACACAGTGGTCAGAAACACAGTGGTCAGAAACATAGTGGTCAGAATCCTAGTGGTCAGAAACACGGTGGCAGTGGTCAGAAACAGACTGGTCAGAAACACATTGGTCATAAAGACACTGGTCAGAAATACACTGGTCAGAAACACACTGGTCAGAAACATGCTCGTCAGGAACACACAGTGGTCAGAAACACACTGGTCAGAAACAGACTAGTCAGAAACACACTGGTCAGAATCACTTTGCTCAGAAACACAGTGGTCTGAACACTCTGGTCAGAAATGGAGTGGCAAGAAACACAGTGGTCATAAACACAGTGGTCAGAAACACGCTGGAATGCGGTGGTCTGAAACACACTGGTCAGACACAGAGTGATTAAAAACACATTGGCCAGAAACACGGTGGTCAGAAACACGCTGGTCAGAAACACACTCGTCAGAAACACACTGGCCATAAACACACCGGTCAGAAACACAGTGGTCAGAAACACAATGGTCAGAAACACAGTGGTCAGAAACACAATGGTTAGAAACACACTCGTCAAAAACACACTGGTCGGAACACGGTGGTCGGAAACATAGTGGTCAGAAACACAGTGGTCAGAAACACACTGGTCCGAGGCACAGTGGTCATAAACACAGTGGTCAGAAACACACTGGTCAGAAATACCGTGGTCACAAACACAGTGGTCAGAAACACACTGGTCTGAAAGGCAGCAGTCAGAAACACAGTGGTCAGAAACACACTGGTCAGAAACACACTGGTCAGAAGCACACTTGTCAGAATCACACTCGTCAGAAACACGGTGGTTAGAAACACATTGGTCAGAAACACAGTGGTCAGAACCACAGTGGTCAGAAACACGGTGGTCAGAAACACAATGGTCAGAAACACACTGGTCAGATTCACTTTGCTCAGAAACACAGTGGTCTGAACACACTGGTCAGAAATGCAGTGGTCAGAAACACAGTGGTCATAAACACAGTGGTCAGAAACAATGTGGTCAGAAACACGCTGGAATGCGGTGGTCATAAACACACTGGTTAGACACAGAGTGATTAGAAACACAGTGGCCAGAAACACGGTGGTCAGAAACACACTAGTCAGAAACACATTGGTCAGAAACACACTGGTCAGAAACACAGTGGTCAGAAACACAGTGGTCAGAAACACACCGGTCTGAAACACAGTGGTCAGAGACACACTGTTCAGAAGCACACTGGTCAGAAACACACTGTTCAGAAACACACTGGTTAGAAACATTGTGGTCAGACACACACTGGTCAGAAACACGGTGGTCAGAAACATAGTCGTCAGAAACACACAGGTCAGAAACACAGTGGTCAGAAACACACTGGTCAGAAACACAGTGGTCAGAAACACA
>SZWC01000257.1:23735-36075 GCA_023375785.1 Penium margaritaceum | reverse complement strand
GTGGTCAGACACACACTGGTCAGAAACACGGTGGTCAGAAACATAGTCGTCAGAAACACACAGGTCAGAAACACAGTGGTCAGAAACACACTGGTCAGAAACACAGTGGTCAGAAACACAGTGGTCAGAAACACACCGGTCAGAAACACAGTGGTCAGAAACACAGTGGTCGGAAACACAGTGGTCAGAAACAGAGTGGTCAGAAACACAGTGGTCAGAATCACAGAGGTTAGAAACACAGTGGTGAGAATGACAGTGGTCAGAAACACACTGGTCAGAAACACAGTGGTCAGAAACACACTCGTCACAAACACACTGGTCAGAAACACGGTGGTCAGAAACATAGTGATCAGAAACACAGTGGTCAGAAACACACTGGTATGAGGCACAGTTGTCAGAAACACAGTGGTCAGAAACACACTGGTCAGAAAGACGGTGGTCACAAACACAGTGATCAGAAACACACTGGTCAGAAACGCAGTGGTCAGAAACACACTGGTCAGAAACACACTGGTCAGGAGGACACTTGTCAGAATCACACTCGTCAGAAACACAGTGGTTAGAAACACAGTGGTCAGAAACACAGAGGTCATAAACACGGTGGTCAGAAACACGGTGGTCACAAACACAGTGGTTAGAAACACACTGGTCAGAACCACAGTGGTCAGAAACACGGTGGTCAGAAACACAGTGGTCAGAAACACACTGGTTAGAATCACTTTGCTCAGAAACACAGTGGTCTGAACACACTGGTCAGAAATGCAGTGGTCAGAAACACAGTGGTCATAAAAACAGTTGTCAGAAACACTGTGGTCAGAAACACGCTGGAATGCGGTGGTCAGAAACACACTTGTCAGACACAGAGTGATTAGAAACACAGTGGCCAGAAACATGGTGGTCAGAAACACACTGGTCAGAAACACAGTGGTCAGAAACACAGTGGACAGAAACACAGTGGTCAGGAAACCACCGGTCTTAAACACAGTGGTCAGAAACACACTGCTCATAAACACACTGGTCAGAAACACACTGTTCAGAAACACACAGGTTAGAAACATTGTGGTCAGATACACACTGGTCAGAAACACGGTTGTCAGAAACATAGTGGTCAGAAACACACTGGTCAGAAACACAGTGGTCAGAAACACATTGGTCAGAAACACAGTGGTCAGAAACACAGTGGTCAGAAACACACTGGTCATAAACACAGTGGTCAGAAACACAGTGGTTGGAAACACAGTGGTCAGAAACAGAGTGGTCAGAAACACAGCGGTCAGAATCACAGAGGTCAGAAACACAGTGGTGAGAATCACAGTGGTCAGAAACACACTGGTCAGAAACACAGTGGTCAGAAACACATTGGTCAGAAACACAGTGGTCAGAAACACAGTGGTCAGAAACACACTGGTCATAAACACAGTGGTCAGAAACACAGTGGTTGGAAACACAGTGGTCAGAAACAGAGTGGTCAGAAACACAGCGGTCAGAATCACAGAGGTCAGAAACACAGTGGTGAGAATGACAGTGGTCAGAAACACACTGGTCAGAAACATATTGGTTAGAAACACACTGGTCAGAAACACACTGGTCAGAAACACACTCGTCAGAAACACACTGGTCATTAACACACCGGTCAGAAACACAGCGGTCAGAAACACAATGGTGAGAAACACAGTGGTCATAAACACAGTGGTCAGAAACACACTCGTCACAAACACACTGGTAAGAAACACGGTGGTCAGAAACATAATGGTCAGAAACACAGTGGTCAGAAACACACTGGTCTGAGGCACAGCGGTCAGAAACACAGTGGTCAGAAACACACTGGTCATAAATACTGTGGTCACAAACACAGTGGTCAGAAACACACTGGTCAGAAGCACACTTGTCAGAATCACACTCGTCAGAAACACAGTGGTCAGAAACACAGTGGTCAGAAACACACTGGTCAGAAACACAGTGGTCAGAAACACGGTGGTCAGAAACACAGTTGTCGGAAATGCACTGGTCAGAAACACACAGTTCAGAAACACAATGGTCAGAAACACATTGGTCGGAGACACCGTGGTAAGATAAACAATGGTCATAAACACAGCGGTCAGAAAGACACAGGTCAGAAACACACTGGTCAGAAACACAGTGGTCAGAAACAAGATGGTCAGAAACGCACTGGTCAGACACACAGTGGTCGGAAACACAGTGGTCAGAAACACAGTGGTCAGAAACACATTGGTCAGAAACACACTGGTCTGAAACACACTGGTCAGGAACAGAGTGGTCAGGAACACACTGGTCAGAAACACGGTGGTCAAGAACACTGTGGTCAGAAAAGCAGTGGTCAGAAACACAATGGTTTGAAACCCAGTGGTCAGAAACACAGTGGTCAGAAACACAATGGTCAGAAACACAGTGGTCAGAAACACACTGGTCAGAGTCACAGTAGTCAGAAACACATTGGTCAGAATCACAGTGGTCAGAAACACACTGGCCAGAAACACAGTGGTCAGAGACACGGTGGTCAGAAACCCAGCAGTCAGAAACACAGTTGTCAGAAACAAACTGCTGAGAAATACACCGATCAGAAACACAGTGGTCAGAAACACAGTGGTCAGAAACACACTGGTCAGAAACACAGTGGTCCGAAACACAGTGGTCAGAAACACCGTCATCAGAAACACACTGGTCAGAAATACAGTGGTCAGAAACACAGTGGTCAGAAACACAGTAGTCAGAAACACAGTGGTCAAAAACACAGCGGTCAAAAACACATTGGTGAGAAACACACTGGTCAGAAACACACTGGTCAGAGACACACTGGTCAGAAACACAGTGGTCATACACACAATGGTCAAAAACACACTGGTCAGAAACACACTGGTCAGAAACAGAGTGGTCAGAAACTTAGTGCTCATAAACACAGTGGTCAGAATCGCACTGGTCAGAGTCACAGTTGTCAGAAAAACAGTGGTCAGAAACACATTGGTCAGAACACTGTGGTCAGAAACACAGTGGTCAGAAACACACTGGTCAGAAACGCAGTGGTCAGAAACGCAGTGGTCAGAAACACAGTGGTCTGAAACACAGTGGTCAGAAGCACACTGGTCAGAAACAAACTGGTCAGAAACACATTGGTCAGAAACACACTGGTCAGAAACACAGTGGTTAGAAACACAGTGGTCAGAAACACACTGGTCGGAAACACACTGGTCAGAAACAAACTGGTCATAAAAAAACCGGTCAGAAACACAGTGGTTAGAAACACAATGGTCAGATGCACAGTGGTCAAAAACACAGTGGTCAGAAACACACTGGTCAGAAACACACTAATCAGAAACACGGCGGTAAGAAACACACTGCTCTGAGGCACAGTGGTCAGAAACACAATGGTCGGAAACACACTGGTCAGAAACACTGTGGTCACAAACACAGTGGTCAGAAACACACTGGTCAGAAACGCAGTGGTCAGAAACACAGTGGTTAGAAACACACTGGTCAGAAACACACTGGTCAGAAACACACTGGTCAGAAAAACACTTGTCAGAATCACACTGGTCAGAAACACAGTGGTTAGAAACACAGTGGTCAGAAAACACAGTGGTTAGAAACACACTGGTCAGAAACACAGTGGTCTGAAACACAGTGGTCAGAAACACAGTGGTTAGAAATACAGTGATCAGAAACACACTGGTCAGAACACAGTGGTAAGAAACACAGTGGTCGGAGACACCCTGGTTAGATAAACAGTGGTCATAGACACAGTGGTCAGAAACACAGTGGTCAGAAACACACTGGTCATAAACACAGTGGTCAGAAACACACTGGTCAGAAACACGGTGGTCAGATAAACACTGGTCAGAAACACACGGATCAGAAACACAGTGGTCAGAAACACTGGTCAGAAACACTGTGGTCAGAAACAGAGTTGTCAGAAACACACTGGTCATAAACACAGTGGTCAGAAACACACTGGTCAGAAGTACACTTGTCGGAAACACACTGGTCAGAAACACAGTGGTCAGAAGCACAGTGGTCAGGAACACGCTGGTCATAACACAGGGGTCAGAAACACATTTGTCAGAAACACACTGGTCAGAAACACATTGTTCATAAACACTGTGGTCAGGAACACACTGGTCAGAAACACACTGGTCAGAAACACAGTGGTAAGAAACACAATTGTCAGAAAGACACTGGTCTGAAACAAAGTGGTCAGAAACACACTCGTCAGAAACACAGTGGTCAGAAACACACCGGTCAGAACCATAGTGGTGAGAATCACGGTAATCAGAAACACAGTGCTCCGAAAGACAGTGGTCAGAAACACGGTGGTCAGAAGCACACTGGTCAGAAACACAGTGGTCATAAACACACTGGTCAGAAACACGGCGATCAGAAACACACTGGTCCAAAACACAGTGGTCAGAAACACACTGGTCAGAAACACACTGGCCAGAATCACGTTGGTCAGAATCACACTGGTCAGAAACACACTGGTCAGAGACACAGTGGTTAGAAACACACTGGTCAGAAAGACACTGGCCAGAAACACTGTGTTCAGAAACAGACTGGTCAGAAACACAGTGGTCAGAAACACACTGGTCAGAAACACACTGATCAGAAACACCTTGGTCAGAAACACAGTGGTCAGAAATACAGTGGTCAGAAACACAGTGGTCAGAAACACAGTGGTCAGAAACACACTGGTCAGAAACACAGTGGTCAGAAACACACTGGTCAGAAACACACTGATCAGAAACACCTTGGTCAGAAACACAGTGGTCAGAAATACAGTGGTCAGAAACACAGTGGTCAGAAACACAGTGGTCAGAAACACAGTGGTCAGAAACACACTGGTCAGAAACACACTGGTCAGAAACACACTGGTCAGAAACACCCTGTTCAGAAACACAGTGGGCAGAAACACAGTGGCCAGAAACACACTGGTCAGAAACATAGTGGTCAGAAACACAGTGGTCCGAAACACAGTGGTCGGAAACACAGTGGTCAAAAACACAATGGTCAGAAACACACTGGTCAGAAACAAACTCGTCAGAAACACACTGGTCAGAAACACTGTTGTCAGAAACACAGTGGTGAGAAACATACTGGTCAGAAACGAAGTGGTCAGAAACACAGTGGTCACAAACACAGTGGTCAGAAACACAAAGGTTAAAACACACTGGTCAGAAACACGGTTGTCAGAAACACAGTGGTCAGAAACACAGTGGTCAGAAACACATTGGGCAGAAACACAATGGTCATAAGCACAGTGGTCAGAAAGACACTGCTCAGAAACACAGTGGTCAGAAACACAGTGGTCAGAAACTTAGTAGTCGGAAACACAGTTGGCAGAAACGCACTGGTCATAAACACACCGATCAGAAACACAGTGGTCAGAAACACCGTGGTCAGAAACACAGTGGTCAGAAATAATGTCGTCAGAAACACACTAGTATGAGATACAGTGGTCAGAAACACAATGGTCAGAAACACAGTGGTCAGAAACACAGTGGTCAGAAACACACTGGTCAGGAACACAATGGTCAGAAACACAGCGGTCAGAAAGACAGTGGTCAGAAACACGCTGGTCAGAAACATAGTGGTCAGAAACAGACTGGTCAGAAACACGCTGGTCAAAAACAAAGTGGTCAGAAACACAGTGGTCATAAACACACTGGTCAGAATGACACTTGTCAGAAACTCACTGGTCAGAAACACACTGGTCAGAAACACAGTGGTCAGAAACACACTGGTTAGATACTTAGTGGTCAGAAACACGCTGGTCAGAAACACAGTGGTCAGAAACACACTGTTCAGAAACACATTGGTCAGAAACACAGTGTTTAGAAACACAGTGATCAGAAACACACTGGTCGGAAACACAGTGGTCAGAAACACGGTGATCAGAAACACAGTGGTCAGAAACACAGTGGTCAGAAACACACTGGTAGGAAACACAGTAGTCAGAAACACATTGGTCCGAAGCACAGTGGTCAGAAACATAGTAGTCGGAAACACCGTTGTCAGAAACACACTGGTTAGAAACACACCGATCAGAAACACAGTCGTCAGAAACACAGTGGTCAGAAACACAGTGGTCAGAAACACAGTGGTCAGAAACACAGTGGTCACAAACACTGCCGTCAGAAACACACAGGTCAGAGATACAGTTGTCAGAAACACAGTGGTCAGAAACACAGTGGTCAGAAACACAGTGGTCAGAAACACACTGGTCAGGAACACAATGGTCAGAAACACAGTGGTCAGAAACACAGTGGTCAGAAACACTGTACTTTGAAACACAGTGGCCAGAAAGACAGTGTTCAGAAACATAGTGGTCAGAAACCCACCGGTCAGGAACACACTGGTCATAAACACTCTGGTCCCAAACACAGTGGTCAGAAACACATTGGTCAGAAACACAGTGGTCAGAAACACATTGGTCAGAAACACAGTGGTTTGAAACACAGTGGTCAGAAACACAGTGGTCGAAAACACACTGGTCAGAAACACACTGGTCAGAAACACAGTGGTCAGAAACAAACTGGCAGAAACACAGTGGTCAGAAACACACTGGTGAGAAACACGCTGGTCAGAAACACACTGGTCAGAAACACATTGGTCAGAAACATTCTGGTCAGAAACACAATGGTCAGAAACACACTGGTCAGAAACATAGTGGTTACAAACACAGTGGTCAGAAACACAATGGTCATAAACACACTGGTCAGAGACAAATCGATCGTAAACACACTGGTCAGAAACACAGCGATCAGAAACACAGTGGTCAGAGACACATTGGTCAGAAACACAGTGGTCAGAAACACAGTGGTCAGAAACACATTTGTCAGAAACACACTGGTCAGAAACAGTCTTGTCACAAACACAGTGGTCAGAAACACAGTGGTCAGAAATACAGTGGTCAGAAACATAGCGATCAGAAAAACAGTGGTCAGAAACACAGTGGTCAGAAACACACTGGACAAAAGCGCACTGGTCAGAAATATAGTGGTCAGAAACACAGTGGTCTGAAACACAGTAGTACGAAACACAGTGGTTAGAAACACACTGGTCAGAAACACCCTGGTCAGAAATGCGGTGGTCAGAAACCAAGTGGTCAGAAACAAAGTGGTCACAAACAGAGTGTTCAGACACATGATGGTCAGAAACACAGTGGTCAGAAACACAGTGGTCAAAAACTCAGTGGTCAGAAACACGCTGGTCAGAAACACAATGGTCAGAAACACAGTGGTCAGAAAGACAGTGGTCAGAAACACACTGTTCAGAAACACAGTGGTCAGAAACACACTGGTGAGAAACACACTGGTCACAAACACACTGGTCGGAAACACAGTGGTCAGAAACACAGTGGTAACAAACACAGTAGTCAGAAACACACTTGTCCGAAACACAGTGATCAGAAACACACTGGTCCGAAACACAGTGGTCAGAAACACCCTGGTCAGAAACCCACTGCTCAGAAACACCCTGGTCAGAAACACACTGGCCAGAAGTACAGTGGTCAGAAACACAGTGGTCAGAATCACAGTGGTCAGAATCACAGTGGTCAGAAACAAACTGGTCAGAAACACACTAGTAAGAAACACAGTGGTCAGAAACACACTGGTCAGAAGCACAATGGTCAGAAACACGCTGGTCATAAACACAGTGGTCAGAAACAAACTGGTCAGAAACAAGGAGGTCAGATAAACACTGGTCAGTAACACACCGATCAGAAACACAGTGGTCATAAACACTGGTCAGAAACACTGTGGTCAGAAACAGAGTTGTCAGAAACACACTTGTCATAAAAACAGTGGTCAGAAACACACTGGTCAAAAGGACACTAGTCAGAAACACACTGGTCAGAAACATAGTGGTCAGAAACACAGTGGTCAGAAACACGCTGGTCATAAACACAGGGGTCAAAAACACAGCGATCAGAAACACATTGGTCAGAAACACACTGGTCAGAAACACAGTGGTCAGAAACACAGTGGTCAGAAACACACTGGTCAGAAACACACTGGTCAGAAACACACTGGTCAGAATCACAGTGTTCATAAACACTGTGGTCATGAACACACTGATCAGAAACACACACTGGTCAGAAACACAGTGGTCAAAAACACAATGGTCAGAAAGACACTGGTCAGAAACAAAGTGGTCAGAAACGCACTGGTCAGAAACACAGTGGTCAGAAACACACTGGTCAGAACCACAGTGGTCAGAATCACGGTGTTCAGAAACACAGTGCTCCGAAAGACAGTGGTCAGAGACATGGTGGTCAGAAGCACACTGGTCAGAAACACTGTGGTCATAAGCACACTGGTCAGAAACACGGTGGTCAGAAACACACTTCTCGGAGACACAGTGGTCATACACACACTGGTCAGAAACACACTGGCCAGAAACACGGTGGTCAGAATCACACTCGTCACAAACACACAGGTCAGAAGCACAGTGGTCAGAAACACACTGCTCAGAAAGACACTGGCCAGAAACACTGTGCTCAGAAACACACTGGTCAGAAACACAGTGGTCAGAAACACACTGGTCAGATACACACTGGTCAGAAACACCTTGGTCAGAAACACAGTGGTCAGAAACACAGTGGTCAGAAACACAGTGGTCAGAAACACAGTGGTCAGAAACACACTGGTCAGAAACACACTGGTCAGAAACACCCTGGTCAGAAACAAACCGGTCAGAAACACAGTGGTCAGAAACACAGTGGTCAGAAACACAGTGGTCAGAAACCTACTGGTCAGAAACAAAGTGGTCAGAAACACAGTGGTAAAAAACACAGTGCTCAGAAACAAAGTGGTCAAAACACACTGGTCAGAAACACTCTGGTCAGAAACACAGTGGTCAGAAACAACGTGGTCAGAAACACAGCTGTCCGAAACACAGTGGCCGGAAACACAGTGGTCAGAAACACAGTGGTCAGAAACACAGTGGTCAGAAACTAAGTGGTCAAAACCACATTGGTCAGAAACACACAGCTGAGAAAAAAAATGGTCTGAAACACACTGGTCAGAAACACAGTGGTCAGAAACAAAGTGGTCAGAAACACAGTGGTAAGAAACACAGTGCTCAGAAACAAAGTGGTCAAAACACACTGGTCAGAAACACTCTGGTCAGAAACACAGTGGTCAGAAACAACGTGGTCAGAAACACAGCTGTCCGAAACACAGTGGCCGGAAACACAGTGGTCAGAAACACAGTGGTCAGAAACACAGTGGTCAGAAACTAAGTGGTCAAAACCACATTGGTCAGAAACACACAGCTGAGAAAAAAAATGGTCTGAAACACACTGGTCAGAAACACGGTGGTTAGAAACACAGTGGTCAGAAACACAGTGGTCATAAACTGCGTGGTCAAAAACACAGTGGTCAGAAACACACAGGCCAGAAACACACTGGTCAGAAGCACACTGGTCAGAAACACAGTGGTCAGAAACACAGTGGCCAGAAACACATTGGTCAAAAATACAATGGTCAGAAACACAGTGGTCAGAAACATAGTGGTCAGAGCAGTGGTGAGAAACACAGTGGTCAGAAACAGAGTGGTAAAAAACACAGTTGTCAGAAACAAAGTGGTCAGAAACACAGTGGTCATAAACACAGTGGTCATAAATACACTGGTCAGAAACACAGTGGTCAGAAACAGAGTGGTCAGAAACCCAGTAGTCAGAAACACAGTTGTCAGAAACACACTGGTCAGAAACACAGCGATCAGAAACACAGAGGTCAGAAACACAGTGGTCAGAAACACAGTGGTCAGAAACACAGTGGTCAGAAACACACTGGTCAGAAACACATTGGTCCGAAACACACTGGTCAGAAAGAAACACACTGTTCAGAAACACACTGGTCCGAAACAAAGTGGTCAGAGACACACTGGTCACAAACACATTGGTTAGAAACACGCTGGTCAGAAACACAGTGGTCAGAAACACACTGTTCAGAAACACAATGGTCAGAAACACAGTGGTCAGAAACAGACTGGTCGGAAACACACTCCTCAGAAAGACAGTGGGCAGAAACACACTGGACATAAACAGTGGTCAGAAACACAGTGGTCAGAAACACAGTGGTCAGAAACACAGTGGTCAGAAACACACTGCTGAGAAACGCAATGGTCAGTAACAAGGGACTCCCAGAGCTCGGATCTGATCCAAGTAGTGAGATCCAGACATTTGGATCCAGATCTGGATCCGAAAGTGTGAATCTGACACTCGGATCCATGGATTTGGTGTGCACCCTTAGTCGGAAACACATTTGTCAGAAACACACTGGGAAGAAATACAGTGGTCTGAAACAAAGTGGTCAGAAACACAGTGGTCAGAAACACAGTGGTATGAAACACAGTAGTCAGAAACACACTGGTCAGAAACACACTGGTCAGAAACACAGTGGTCAGAAACACATTGGTCAGAAACACACAAGTCATGAACACAGTGGTCAGAAACACAGTGATCAGAAACACTATGCTCAAAAAGACAGTGGTCAGAAACATACTGGTCATAAACACATTAGTCAGAAACACACTGGTCAGAAACACACTGGTCAAAAACAAAGTGGTCAGAAACCCAGTGGTCTGAAACACACTGGTCAGAAACACAGTGGTCATAAACACGCTGGTCAGAATGACACTTGTCAGAAACTCACTGGTCAGAAACACACTGGTCAGAAACACAGTGGTCATAAACACACTGATTAGACACTTAGTGGTCAGAAACACACTGTTCAGAAACACATTGGTCAGAAACACAGTGGATAGAAACACAGTGATCAGAAACACACTGGTGGGAAACACAGTGGTCAGAAACACAGTGGTTAGAAACACAGTGGTCAGAAACACAGTGGTCGGAAACACACTGGTAAGAAACACAGTAGTCAAAAACACATTGGTCCGAAACACAGTGGTCAGAAACACAGTGGTCAGAAATACAATGGTAAGAAACACACTGCTCAGAAACACAGTGGTCATAAACACAGTGGTCAGAACCACGGTGGTCAGAAACACACTGGTCAGAAACACGCTGGTGAGAAACACAGTGGTCAGAAACACAGTGGTCAGAAACATAGTGGTCAGAAACACATTGGTCAGTAACACACTGGTCAGAAACACACTGATCAGAAACACAGTGGTCAGAAACACAGTGCTTTGAAACACAGTGGCCAGAAAGAGAGTGGTCAGAAACATAGTGGTCAGAAACCCACCTGTCAGAAACACACTGGTCAGAAACACTCTGGTCCGAAACACAGTGGTCAGAAACACACTGGTCAGAAACACAGTGGTCAGAAACACAGTGGTCAGAAACACAGTGGTTTGAAACACAGTGGTCAGAAACACAGTGGTCGAAAACACAATGGCCAGAAACACACTGGTCAGAATCACAGCGGTCAGAAACAAACTGGCAGAAACACAGTCGTCAGAAACACACTGGTCAGAAACACAGTGGTCAGAAAAACAGTGGTCAGAAACACATTGGTCAGAAACATTCTGGTCAGAAACACAATGGTCAGAAACACACTGGTCAGAAACATGGTGGTCAGAAACACAATGGTCAGAAACACACTGTTTAGAGATAATTTGGTCGTAAACACACTGGTCAGAAACATAGTGATCAGAAACACAGTGGTTAGAGACACATTGGTCAGAAACATAGTGGTAAAAAATGTTAGCTACTGAGCTAACCACCTCTGGCAAAGAAGCCGCGAAACCGAAAAGCTCACAAAGGTTTTTAGGCCTTCTTCCTTTGTTGACATGTGTCATGCACCCCAAACTTAATCAGGCATACACTTCACCTTCAAGAGTACTAACGCCTTAGCATTACATCTCAAGAAGAGCTCAAGTCGTCAATACGCAAGAGAGCATCAAGCAAGGGTTGATTGATCATCATGCAAGACAAGTCCTTTTATAGCTGTCTGTCCAGTCCTAAAACTCAAAAGCACATTCCTGGGAAGTTGCCTGAACCAGCCACGTCACCAATAGACTTGCACTGTGGGCTTGACACATAAGCATCCTAGTGTCAAGGTGACAGACCAACCATGTAGCGTCCAAGAAGCTACGGACTTTCTTTCTTGGAAGCTTCCACAGCAAACAAGATATGCATGGGGCCAGGATCGACCTCATGACCTCTCACTTGGCCAAATCAACAAAATGGCCAAGGTAACCACTCACCCACATGGTGTACTCACAGGTCATATCTCACAAGAGACAGAGCATAGTTGAGTCACACTACAACGGATCTAGGGGTCATACCTCCACAAGGGGCAGAGCATTCCTGATCCGTCCTACAACACTGAACAAGGGGCAAAAACATTCAACA
>SZWC01000257.1:8125-19785 GCA_023375785.1 Penium margaritaceum | reverse complement strand
CGTCACCAATAGACGTGCACTGTGGGCTTGACACATAAGCATCCTAGTGTCAAGGTGACAGACCAACCATGTAGCGTCCAAGAAGCTACGGACTTTCTTTCTTGGAAGCTTCCACAGCAAACAAGATATGCATGGGGCCAGGTTCGACCTCATGACCTCTCACTTGGCCAAATCAACAAAATAGCCAAGGTAATCACTCACCCACATGGTGTACTCACAGGTCATATCTCAGAAGAGACAGAGCATAGTTGAGTCACACTACAACGGATCTAGGGGTCATACCTCCACAAGGGGCAGAGCATTCCTGATCCGTCCTACAACACTGAACAAGGGGCCAAAACATTCAACAAATCTCTCCCTTGCACCTTGCATCAGTGACCATCATCATTCGTCATCACTTGCGTTGACCATGCCGACACCTTGCCTGCCTGCGTGGTGGAGATCCTTGTCTAGTGGCTTTGTAAACATGTCAGCCCGGTTCAGCTTGGTGCCGACATACTCAAGCTCCACTGTCTGCTTGTAGACCAAGTCTCAAGCGTAGTGGTAGCGGATCTCGATGTGTTTTGTGCGCCTGGACAGGACGGGGTTCTTTGACATGTCAATGGCGCTCATGTTGTCAATCTTGATGACCGTCGCCATTGCCTATGGTGCCTTCATCTCAGATAGCAAGCTTCGTAGCCACTGCATCTCTTTACACACCTCAGCCAAGGCGATGTACTCAGCTTCAGCTGTTGACAAAGAGACACATTCCTGCTTGCGACTTGCCCAACTGACTACACCTCCATTCAACATACACACAAAGCCGGAGGTAGATTTTCTGTCATCGATATTCCCTCCCCAAGCAGCATCAGTGTCGCACATGAGACGGAGTGATGCGGATCCAGCAATGCCTCCAAACTGGAGCCCTACGTGCCGCGTCCCCTGAAGGTAGCGCATGATGCGCTCCACGGCCTGCCAGTGAAGTGGACTGGGATTGGCCACAAACCGGCTCACCTGCCCAATAGCATGGGCTATATCTGGTCGGGTGGCGACCATGGCATACATCAGACTGCCCACTGCAGACTGATATGGGATGCCCAGCATGTCAGTTTTCTCCGCTTCGTTGGATGGGGACATGGAGGTGGAGAGTTTGCACTCCGAGCTCATGGGTGTGCTGGCAGGTTTGCAATCTGCCATGTCGTATCGTTTGAGGATGGAGTCGATGTATTTTGTCTGGTTCAGGCTGATGGTACCTGCTGCTCTGTCGCGCTTGATTGCAATTCCAAGATAGAAGTCAAGAGGACCCATGTCCTTCATCTTGAATCTGCTACTCAGCTGCCCCTTGAGATCGTCTAGCAGCTGCGTTGAAGAGGNTCCTTGTCAAGTTTGCCGTAAAGGAAGGCTGTCTTGACATCCATCTGGTGGACCTCCATGTTCTCGGCAGCAGCAATGGCGAGCATTGACCGGATGGAGGCAAATGTCACAACTGGGACAAAGGTCTCATCGTACTCTGCGCCAGGCCGTTGGGAGAACCCCTTTGCTACCACCCGTGCCTTGTACTTGTCTATCTTGCCATCCTGTTTCTTTTTTACTTTCAGCACCCACTTGGACCCCACAACGTGAGCCCCGGCAGGTCTGTCCACCAGCACCCAGGTCCCATTCTCTTCAATGGAGCTAAGTTCACTGCGAATTAGTTCGTCCCACTCTGCTTTGTCAGACCGAGTGAGTGCCTCTGCGATAGACGTTGGCTCCTCTTGAACCAAGAATGAATAGTTGAAGCCTGTCCATTCACCCCTATCTGCGTCGTAATGCTGCCGAGGTACTTTGAGGCGTGAACTGCTCCTTGAACCTGCTGGCTGGTGCTGTAGATGTAGAGGCTGGAGGTCTGGTTCGTCCTTGATGATGGGAGAGGCATCATCCTCATGTTCCGGAGGATCGGATACATCGGAATCAGAGTCTGATTCCTCCGAGTCATCTTCACGAGCTCCTCTCCCTGTTGCAGCACCTATCCCATGCCATTATGCTGGTGCTTTGTCTCCCTCTTATAGGATAGTGAGCCACTCTCCCTATTCTAGAGCGTTCTTGAGTTCGAGATGCTCTCCCTTACTCAGAGACACTTCGTGGAAATCCACGTCTTTGCTGCGGATGACCTTCTTGACTCCTTGGTCCCACTGTCGATAGGCCTTGTGGGCGGTGTCGTAACCGATGAAAATACACTTTCGTGCCCTTGCATTGAGCTTTCCAGGGCCCTCAGCAGCCTGGACCTTGGCAAACCCGGTGCAACCGAACACCTTGAGATAGGAGGCGTCCGGCTTCCTGCCTGACCATGCTTCTTGAGGCGTCTTCAACTGCTGTGTCTGCTTCTTCTTTCCTCTCCTTCGCAGAGTTGCTGCGGGTGTGAGGTTCACAAGGTATGTAGCCGTACGTGCTGCTTCAGCCAAGAATCTAGGAGGAAGCTTAGCATCAAAGAGCATGCACCTTGTCATGCCTAGGAGCGTCTGGTTCATCCTCTATGCTACACCATTTCTTTGAGGTGAGTATGGCGTAATTTTCTGGTGTTCAATGCCCTGTGTCTTGAGCCACTCCCTGCAAGCTTCGTACTCTCCCCCATTGTCTGTCCTGAATGCATTCACCTTCTTTCCACTCTGTCGCTCAACCATAGCGACAAAGGTCTGTAGATTCTCCTTCACCTCACTTTTCTTTTTGAGAAAGTATATCCAGACTTTGCGGCTGTTGTCGTCGATGCATGTGAGGAGATATCGGCTGCCTCCATTTGATGGTATGCAAAAGGGACCACATACGTCAGAGTGGACAGCATCAAGAGGTGCGAGAGCACGCGTTCCATTGCGCTTGAAGGGTTTCTTTTTTGCCTTGCCTTGAAGGCATGGCTCACACATGATATCCGCTCCCTCCACCTCATCACCTAGCTCCATCCCATGTACTAGCTCCTGCTTTCCCATGAGCTCCAATGTGCGATGAGCCACGTGTCCAAATCGCCTGTGCCACAGGTTCTTGGAGGATGTGCACAGGTTAGAATGAACAGCCCTGGTGGCTGCATTTGCCTGCGGTTTTGTTGCCAAATCATCTGCTTCCATTGCTTCCGCAGCTCCAACATGTCCTTCCTCATCTGAGTCTGCATCGCTGCTGTCCTCATCATCACTCTCGGCCAAAGATTCAGCCGTTGAAGTTGTCGTTTCGGTCTGCAAGACGTAGAGTCCATCAACGCGAGGAACGTGTGCGACAACCTTCTTGGAAGAGTAGGAAATGTTGATGTCCTTGGTGGGAACTATCACCGCTTCCTTCTCTGTAAAGACCACTGTCATGCCATGGTCAGTTATCTTAGAGACGGAGAGCAGGTTGGCTGTGAAGGAGGGCAAGTAGACCACCCCCTCTAGCTTGAGGTCGGAAACTCCACCGTTGACACCCACTGTGACCAGCTNAAAGATTCAGCCGTTGAAGTTGTCGTTTTGGTCTGCAAGACGTAGAGTCCATCAACGCGAGGAACGTGTGCGACAACCTTCTTGGAAGAGTAGGAAATGTTGATGTCCTTGGTGGGAACTATCACCGCTTCCTTCTCTGTAAAGACCACTGTCATGCCATGGTCAGTTATCTTAGAGACGGAGAGCAGGTTGGCTGTGAAGGAGGGCAAGTAGACCACCCCCTCTAGCTTGAGGTCAGAAACTCCACCGTTGACACCCATTGTGACCAGCTTGTCACCAATCCCCTCTGCTGCCTCAACCTTGCCGTTGGCGACTCTAAAGTTCTTGTTACACGGAGCAAGAGAGATGAAGTCTCTCTTCTCATAAGTGGTGTGCACGTTTGTGCCCGAGTCAAGGCCATAGGCTCCTGGCCTGAGTATCGCCCGCCCTTTGTTGGAGGCACACTCAGCCATCAAGCTTGTGGGATCCTTCCCACCATTTCCCCCTCGCCATTCATCCCCGTCTCCTCCCTCTCTCTTTGGTGCACGGCACTCTCGAGCCCAGTGTCCGGCCTTGCCACAGTTGTGGCAGTATCCTTGGCGCTTTGCACCCCTTCCACTGTTGCTAGTGCTGTTGTTTCCCTTGTACCCGAGGATGAGGTATTGCGGAAGGTGCCGCTGCTCCGTGAGGCAAAGGCAGCCATATTTGCTTCACTACTGCTACGACGCATGGCTTCATTCCACACATACTCAGAGACGGTGGTGTAGGAAACTAGATCCTCAGTCCACCCTCCAATCACTGTTATCATGGGGCCCCAACCTTCGGCAGTGTCATCAGAAATATCATGGCCTGCATGTCGGATTTCAGGTCCCACCCCATTCCGGTGGCTTGTTGCAAGAGCGTCTCAAACTTGTGCATGAAGGCGGAGACATCCTCCCCTTCACCAAGCCTCATGCTGATGAGGTTTTGTCGAATGAAGAGACGGTTGGCAAGTGAGGAGGACTGAAACACCTTGCCGAGTTTGGCGTATGCCGCGGCTGCCACTGTACAACCGCTGATGTATGAAAGGACTGAGGGTTGTATGGAGGAAACAAGAATGGTGAGAGCCTTCTTGTTGAGCTTGACCAATGCCACAAGGTCAGCACCCTCCTCCTTTGGTGTTGGGATACTTCCGTCAAAATATCCTAGCAGATCTCTGTCATCCATGATGATCTCAAACTCCCACTTCCAGTGTGCAAACCCCTCTCCATCAAACTTGAGGATGGGCGAATGATTCCCTGGTTCCCCTGTCCCTGCCATCCCCACAACTACAACTACTTCAGCTGCAGCACCTGTTTTTGATGCCGATGAACCTGTGTTTGAGGCGGCTGTAGGCTGTTGGTCAGAAGAGGAAACTGCTTCCCCTGTTACCGTTGGCTGTTGCAAGCAGATGTAGGCTGATGTAGGCTGATGTAGGCTGATGTCAGCTCCCAAGGTAGAAAGGTGCAGATGTGTTGCTTTCCCCTCCTGCTGATGTTGCCCTGCAAACAGAGAAGTTGGGTGAGAGCGAAGGCGCTCCCACTGCTTGTGACCTTAGCGGTTGCGTGCGTGAAACTTCCCTAACCAAAGGAGTGGGCCCATAACCCTTTGTTAGCTACTGAGCTAACCACCTCTGGCAGAGAAGCCGCGAAACCGAAAAGCTCACAAAGGTTTTTAGGCCTTCTTCCTTTGTTGACATGTGTCATGCACCCCAAACTTAATCAGGCATACACTTCACCTTCAAGAGTACTAACGCATTAGCATTACATCTCAAGAAGAGCTCAAGTCGTCAATACGCAAGAGAGTACCAAGCAAGGGTTGATTGATCAGCATGCAAGACAAGTCCTTTTATAGCTGTCTGTCCAGTCTTCGAACTCAAAAGCACATTCTTGGAAAGTGGCCTGAACCAGCCACGTCACCAATAGACTTGCACTGTGGGCTTGACACATAAGCATCCTAGTGTCAAGGTGACAGACCAACCATGTAGCGTCCAAGAAGCTACGGACTTTCTTTCTTGGTAGCTTCCACAGCAAACAAGATATGCATGGGGCCAGGATCGACCTCATGACCTCTCACTTGGCCAAATCAACAAAATGGCAAAGGTAACCACTCACCCACATGGTGTACTCACAGGTCATATCTCACAAGAGACAGAGCATAGTTGAGTCACACTAGAACGGATCTAGGGGTCATACCTCCATAAGGGGCAGAGCATTCCTGATCCGTCCTACAACACTGAACAAGGGGCAAAAACATTCAACGAGAAACACAGTGGTCAGAAACACAGTGGTCAGAAACATAGCAATCAGAAACACAGTGGTTAGAAACACACTGGACAAAAGCACACTGGTCAGAAATATAGTGGTCAGAAACACAGTGGTCTGAAACACAGTAGTACGAAATACAGTGGTCAGAAACACACTGGTCAGAAACACCCTGGTCAGAAATACGGTGGTCAGAAACCCAGTGGTCAGAAACAAAGTGATCAGAAACACAGTGGTCAGACACAGGATGGTGAGAAACACAGCGGTCAGAAACACAGTGGTAAAAAAGTCAGTGGTCAGAAACACGCTGATCAGAAACACAGTGGTCAGAAACACACTGGTCAGAAAGACAGTGGTTAGAAACACACTGGTAAGAAACACAGTGGTCAGAAACACACTCGCGAGAAACTCACTGGTCAGAAACACACTGGTCAGAAACACAGTGGTCAGAAACACAGTGGTAAAAAACACAGTAGTCAGAAACACACTCGTCCGAAACACAGTGATCAGAAACACACTGATCCAAAACACAGTGGTCAGAAACACCCTGGTCAGAAACACACTGGTCAGAAACACACTGGTCAGAAACACGCTGGTCAGAAACACAGTGGTCAGGAACACACTGGCCAGAAGTACAGTGGTCAGAATCACAGTGGTCAGAATCACAGTGGTCAAGAACACACTGGTCAGAAACACACTAGTAAAAAACACAGTGGTCAGAAACACACTGGTCAGAAGCACAGTGGTCAGAAACACGCTGGTCATAAACACAGTTGTCAGAAACAAAGTGGTCAGAAACACGGTGGTCAGATAAACACTGGTCAGAAACACACCAATCAGAAACACAGTGGTCATAAACGCTGGTCAGAAACACTGTGGTCAGAAACAGAGTTGTTAGAAACAAACTGGTCATAAACACAGTGGTCAGAAACACACTGGTCAGAAGTACGCTAGTCACAAACACACTGGTCAAGAACACAGTGGTCAGGAACACAGTGGTCAGAAACACGCTGGTCATAAACACAGGGGTCAGAAACACAGCGGTCAGAAACACTTTGGTCAGGAGGACATTGGTCAGAACCACAGTGGTCAGAAACACAGTGGTCAGAAACACACTGGTCAGACACACACTGGTCAGAAACACAGTGTTCGTAAACACTGTGGTTAGGAACACACTGGTCAGAAACACACTGGTAAGAAACACAGTGGTAAAAAACACAATCGTCAGAAAGACACTGGTCAGAAACAAAGTGGCCAGAAACACACTGGTCAGAAACACAGTGGTCAGAAACACACTGGTCAGAACCACAGTGGTCAGAATCACGGTGTTCAGAAACACAGTGCTCCAAGAGACAGTGGTCAGAAACACGGTGGTCAGATGCACACTGGTCAGAAACACAGTGGTCATAAGCACACTGGTCAGACACACACTGGTTGCAGACACAATGGTCAGACACACACTGGTCAGAAACACACTGGCTAGAAACACGGTGGTCAGAATCACACTGGTCAGAAACACACTGGTCAGAAGCACAGTGGTCAGAAACACACTGGTCAGAAAGACACTGGCCAGAAACACTGTGTTCAGAAACACACTGGTCAGAAACACATTGGTCAGAAACACACTGGTCGGATACACACGGGTCAGAAACACCTTGGTCAGAAACACAGTGGTCAGAAACACAGTGGTCAGAAACACAGTGGTCAGAAACACACTGGTCAGAAACACACTGGTCACAAACACACTGGTCAGAAACACACTGGTCACAAACACACTGGTCAGAAACACAGTGGTCAGAAACACAGTGGTCAGAAACATACTGGTCAGAAACAAAGTGGTCAGAAACACAGTGGCAAAAAACACAGTGGTCAGAAACAAAGTGGTCAAAACCCACTGGTCAGAAACACTCTGGTGAGAAACACAGTGGTCAGAAACAATCTGGTCAGAAACACAGCTGTCCGAAACACAGTGGTCAGAAACACAGTGGTCAGAAACACAGTGGTCAGAAACACAGTGGTCAGAAACTCAGTGGTCAAAAGCACATTGGTCAGATAAACACGGCTGAGAAACACACTGGATTGAAACACACTAGTCAGAAGCACGGTGGTTAGAAACACAGTGGTCAGAAACACAGTGGTCAGAAACTGCGTGGTAAAAAACACAGTGGACAGAAACACACTGGCCAGAAACACACTGTTCGGAAGCACACTGGTCAGAAACACAAGGGTCAGAAACACAGTGGCCAGAAACACATTGGTCAAAAATACAACGGTCAGAAACACAGTGGTCAGAAACATAGAGGTCAGAGCAGTGGTCAGAAACACAGTGGTCAGAGACAGAGTGGTAAAAAACACAGTTGTCAGAAACACAGTGGTCAGAAACACAGTGGTCATAAACACAGTGGTCATAAACACACTGGTCAGAAACACATTGGTCAGAAACACACTGGTCAGAAACACAACGACCAGAAACACAGTGGTCAGAAACACAGTGGTCAGAAACACAGTGGTCAGAAACACACTGGTCAGAAACACACTAGTCAGAAACATATTATTCAGAAACACACTGGTCAAAAACACACAGGTCAGAAACACAGTGGTCAGAGACACACTGGTCAGAAACACATTGGATAGAAACACGCTGGTCAGAAACACAGTGGTCCGGAACACACTGTTGAGAAACACAGTGGTCAGAAACACAGTGGTCAGAAACAGACTGGTCGGAAACACACTGCTCAGAACACAGTGGGCAGAAACACACTGGTCAGAAACAGTGGTCAGAAACACGGTGGTCAGAAACACAGTGGTCAGAAACACAGTGGTCAGAAACACACTGCTGAGAAACGCAGTGGTCCGTAACAACGTGGTCAGAAACAGACTGGTCGGAAACACACTGCTCAGAAACACAGTGGGCAGAAACACACTGGTCAGAAACAGTGGTCAGAAACACAGTGGTCAGAAACACAGTGGTCAGAAACACACCGCTAAGAAACGCAGTGGTCAGTAACAGTGGACTCCCGGAGCTCGGATCAGATTCAAGTAGTGAGATCCAGACACTTGGATCCGGATTTGGATCCGGATCTGTGGATCTGACTCTCGGAACCATGGATTTGGTGTGCACCCTTAGTCAAAAACACATTGGTCAGAAACACTCTGGTCAGAAATACAGTGGTCAGAAACACAGTGGTCATAAACACAGTGGTCAGAAACACAGTGGTCTGAAACACAGTAGTCAGAAACACACTGGTCAGAAACACACTGGTCAGAAACACAGTGGTCAGAAACACATTGGTCAGAAACACACAAGTCATAAACACATTGGTCAGAAACACACTGATCAGAAACACTGTGCTCAGAAACATAGTGGTCAGCAACATACTGGTCAGAAACAGATTAGTCGGAAACACACTGGTCAGACACACATTGGTCAGAAACACAGTGGTCAGAAACACAGTGGTCAGAAACACAGTGGTCCATAACACACTGGTCAGAAACACACTGCTCAGTAGCACACTTGTCAGAAACACAGTGGTCAGAAACACATTGGTCAGAAACATAGTGGTTAGAAACACACTGGTCAGAAACACACTGGTCAGAAACACACAGGTCAGAGACATAGTGGTCAGAAACACAGTGGTCAGAAACACAGTGGTCAGAAACACAGTGGTCAGAAACACAGTGGTCAAAAACACAGTGGTCAGAAACACACTGGTCAGAAACACAGTGGTCAGAAACACAGTGATCATAAACACACTGGTCAGAAATACACTGGTCAGAAATACTGTGGTCAGAAATACACTGTCGGAAACACAGTGGTCAGAAACACAGTCGTCAGAAACACAGTGGTCAGAAACACAGTGCTCAGAAACATAGTGCATAGAAACACAGTGGTCGGAGACTCAGTGGTCAGAAACACAGTGGTCAGAAACACACAAGTCATAAACACGCTGGTCAGAAACACAGTGGTCAAACCACAGTGGTCAGAAACATAGTGGTCATAAACACGGTGGTCAGAATCACTATGGTCAGAAACACACCAGTCAGAAACAAAGTGGTCAGAAACACACTGGTCAGAAACACACTGGTCCGAAACACTGTGGTCAGAAACACAGTGGTCAGAAACACAGTGGTCAGAAACACAGGGGTCTGAAACACTCTGGTCAGAAACACAGTGGTCAGAAACACTGTGGTGAGAAACACACTGGTCAGAAACACATTGGTCAAACACACAGTGGCCAGAAACACACTGGTCAGAAACACACTGGTCAGAAACACGCTGGTAAGTAAAACAGTTGTCAGAAACACAATTGTCAGAAACACACTGGTCAGAAACACCGTGGTCAGAAACACAGTGGTCAGAAACACAGTGGTTAGAAACACAGGGGTGTGAAACACAGTGGTCAGAAACACAGTGGTCAGAAACACACTGGTCAGAAACACAGTGGTCAGAAACACACTGGTCAGAAACACATTGGTAAAAAAGACAGTGGCCATAAACACAGTGGTCAGAAACACACTGGTCAGAAACACAACGCTCAGAAACACAGTGGTCAGAAACACAGTGGTTAGAAACACAGGGGTGTGAAACACAGTGGTCAGAAACACAGTGGTCAGAAACACACTGGTCAGAAACACAGTGGTCAGAAACACACTGGTCAGAAACACATTGGTAAAAAAGACAGTGGCCATAAACACAGTGGTCAGAAACACACTGGTCTGAAACACATTGGTCAGAAACACACTGGTCAGAAACACAACGACCAGAAACACAGTGGTCAGAAACACAGTGGTCAGAAACACAGTGGTCAGAAACACAGTGGTCAGAAACACACTGGTCAGAAACACATTGGTCAGAAACACACTGGTCAGAAACACACATGTCAGAAACACAGTGGTCAGAGACACACTGCTCAGAAACACATTGGTTAGAAACACGCTGGTCAGAAACACAGTGGTCAGAAACACACTGTTCAGAAACACAGTGGTCAAAAACACAGTGGTCAGAAACAGACTGGTCGGAAACACACTGCTCAGAAACACAGTGGGCAGAAACACACTGGTCAGAAACAGTGGTCAGAAACACAGTGGTCAGAAAAACAGTGGTCAGAAACACAGTGGTCAGAAACACACTGCTGAGAAACGCAGTGGTCCGTAACACAGTGGTCAGAAACAGACTGGTCAGAAACACACTGCACAGAAACACAGTGGGCAGAAACACACTGGTCAGAAACAGTGGTCAGAAACACAGTGGTCAGAAACACACCGGTAAGAAACGCAGTGGTCAGTAACAGTGGACTCCCGGAGCTCGGATCAGATCCAAGTAGTGAGATCAATATACTTGGACCCGGATTTGGATCCGGATGTGTGGATCTCACTCTCGGAACCATGGATTTGGTGTGCACCCTTAGTCGGAAACACATTGGTCAGAAACACTCTGGTCAGAAATACAGTGGTCAGAAACACAGTGGTCAGAAACACAGTGGTCAGAAACACAGTGGTCTGAAACACAGTAATTAGAAACACACTGGTCAGAAACACACTGATCAGTAACACAGTGGTCAGAAACACATTGGTCAGAAACACACAAGTCATAAACACATTGGTCAGAAACACACTGATCAGAAACACTGTGCTCAGAAACATAGTGGTCAGCAACATACTGGTCAGAAACACATTAGTCAGAAACACAATGTTCAGACACACATTGGTTAGAAACACAGTGGTCAGAAACACAGTGGTCAGAAACACAGTGGTCCAAAACACACTAGTCAGAAACTTACTGCTCAGTAGAAGACTTGTCAGAAACACAGTGGTCAGAAACACATTGGTCAGAAACATAGTGGTTAGAAACACACTGGTCAGAAACACACTGGTGAGAAACACACAGGTCAGAGACATAGTGGTCAGAAACACAGTGGTCAGAAACACAGTGGTCAGAAACACACTGGTCAGAAACACAGTGGTCAGAAACACAGGGGTC
>SZWC01000256.1:457042-470908 GCA_023375785.1 Penium margaritaceum | reverse complement strand
GGGGGGGGGGGGGGGGGGGGGGGGGTCCTAGAACGCCAAAAGGGCGGGGCCTGAAGGCAGCAAAGGCAAAACGTCCGATTAGGGGAAGACGGCCCTGGGCTCAGGGAGCCGAGCAGAAAGACAAGGAACAGCCGGGGGGGGGAGGGGGGGTCGGCCTGAGGCCACACACAGCAGAGCAGAGGCCAAGGGCCCAGAGTCCAGATTCCACAGTCCAGATTCCAGAGGCTAGAGGCTAGAGGCTATAGCTAGGAGACCTAGAGCCTAGAGCCTAGGGCCAAAGGCCTGGAGACCTAGAGCCTAGAGCCTACGGCCTAGAGCCTAAGGCCTAGAGAGGAAGCCGAGAAGGAGGGGTCCGCGCGCCAGAGGCCGAGGTTGAGCCAAAGGCCGGAGCAAGGGAGACGGGGGACAGGAGCCCAAGGCAGGAGCAGAGGGCGGGCACACAGAGCGAGGGGGCCAAGGCCGGGCCAGATGCAGAGAAGACGGGGAGTGGAACGAAACTGCAGGAAAAGAAAACAAAAAAATGGTAAGTGAACGAGGGAAAAGGAAAGAAAAAAAAAAGGAAATGAGGATGGACGAGGCAAAAAACAGAGAAACAGGAGCAGGGGAGGAGGGTGGAACAGAGGAGGGGGTGGAACAACAGGGGGGCCCCGACAGGGGCATACCTGGTGGGAAGGGAGGAGAAGAGAGCCAAAACCGTCCGGACAGCGGACGGCGCCCATGACGACGGACGACACATGCGATGACGACGACGAGGCCGAAGGGCAGCGGCCGGAGAAGTGGCTGCGGTTGCGGTTGCTGCAGCGACGGCCAACGGTGGAAACGGCAGACGGCAGTAGCGGAGGCGGATGGCGGAAGCAAAAGCAGGGAAACGGACCCCACAGGCCCTCAATGGCTTGATGCCATGTTAAATATGGCAGAACTAGGGGGAGGATGGAGGAGACAGGAGGGGACGGGTCGCGGGTGGAGTCAGGTGGCTCTCGACTCCTGTGAGGGAGAGCACCGAGGGAGTTAGCCACGGGGCCAACTGTCGCTCTTGGCTGTGAGGGGGAGGAGGCTCTCGAGAGCTATGAGGGGGAGAGCTCTCGAGAGCTATGAGGGGGAGAGCTCTCGAGAGCTGTGAGGGGGGATTGAGGTGGGGGGACTTAGTCACGAGAGGAGATCGAGGGAATAAAATCGAATGTTTTTGCAAAAGAATGAGGGCAAGGAGAGAGCGAGTGTGACCCCTATCGGTTCGCTGGCTCCTGAGCTCATGGTTTGCCACAGAGTGTGGTGAACCACACAGAGTGCACGCAAGTCACGCATGCAAATGCCGAGCGCAACCCCAGAGGCAGCGACACAGCGAGACATACGTCTCATAAGAAAACAAAACAAGCACGACCGAGCAGGACAAGTAAAGAGTAGGCCTAAACTAGGATGTCTAACACAAGAAGCAACAAACGTTTGCTACTTTGACACAATAGGGCAAGCAAGGGGGGATTCCCCAAGCAGAAAGCCTGAATAATATCCATAGAAAAACATAACGATTAGTGAAGAGCACAATAATCCTCCTAAAATGAAAACCATGTAGACTCCTACATGTATAGTCAAAGGAGGCTGCGCCAAACTCAGAATGCATAGGATATTGATCCTTCTATTTACGGCCTAGAAATAAGATTAAAGCTACTCAAGTGACAGACAACCACGGATGATCTCTAACGACCAAAAACTAAATGTGTAGTATGATAGCCTCATAAAGGAATGCACTTGGAGCCTTTCAAACTCAATTGAATATTTTAAATAAATTCTAAAACCAAGAAAAGCATAGAAATTATGAATTAATGTCTCATTGAGAAGGGTTAAAACAAAGATGAGAGAAACCAACTCTTTGACATTTTGTTGTAAGGTGAAACACCACAACAAACATTCTATTAGATGTTTTGGTGATTTTTGACTTGCATACTTTGTATTTTAGAATATAGAGTGGTCTCTTTGGGTTTTCTCGATAAGTATATGAGTTCCAACATTCACATGAAAGAATCCAAAGAAGTATGTGATACAATGAACTACATGTGCAAAGGCATGAGGAGTTTCTATAGCCAGAAGCAAAGCATATTTGTCTCATACAAAGTACAACACTTCAGCCCTCTTTCATTTCATTTCACAAATATATCCAATGATGAGATTTTTTTCTTTTGGATCAACACCCCCAAGAATTTTACAAGTTTAGCTAGAGAGAACCATTGTACATCTCATGCATAAAATTATCGGTACACATCAACATAATAATAAAAAAATCCATCTTGATCTAGGTACCTTTCCATATTAGGTATGTTTCCACTTGACATGGCAGCTGATTAATCAAAAGCATCTATGACAGTACATAAAAGGATACCTTGGTTGTGAGAGGAACATGAGAGTGGCGTAACCTGTCCAAGGATAGATTATAGATGGACATTTCCAGTTGTATATAATCTGATCTAGGACTGAAAGTGAGCAAGTTGGCCTAATTCACCAAATACACCCTATATGATGGAAGTCCAATGTTGAAATGTGCTCTTGGTTACATAGATATATATAATACAATGTAAGTTGAAAATGAAAACAATAAATAGTCAGCCTACTATTATGTTGATTATAGTATTGAGTATAGTGGTTGATAACACCATTCTAGGTAACACCATTCCAGTGAAACGTCTTGAGCAATAAATCATTATGCTCATAAGAATTGAGTTATGGTTAATTGTCCCACTTCTATACACTACGTAACCCATGTATAATACTCCTCTAATATCTTCATTTCCTGGAAGTTTACATACGTATATAAACTTGTTAAATCACCAATGTCTTTGTGAACAGATTCAATTTTATATTCAGAGGGGATGTAAAATCCGTGACCGTGATTCCTAAATATTTAAATTACAAAACGTTCAAAATGAAATCCGTTGTTTTTTACTTGCCTAGTTCTGTCCTCCACATTTGTGGTGGACATTTCTGTTAGACATAGTATTGTCCAAAAAGAACACGGAGCGGATACACCGCTCCTACGAACACAGATGGACATGTGGTGACTTTGCATATTGTTTGCTAGTCCCACTTCCGAGATTCGCTCAAAATCAACCCCCCCCCCCCCGAGTGTATCTAGTGAATGTATCGGGCAGTGTGTTGTGGAGATCCGGAGAAATGTACACTAATGTATTTTCTGATCTCGCCAGACCCTCCCCCCCCCCCCAATTTACCACGAGTTTATTGGGGTTGTGTATCGGGGAGTGTATCGTGAAGCAGCACGAATATGTATACTTGTGTATTTATACACTTGTGTATTCATTCGGCGCTCCTCCAGATACACTACCCAATACACTCCCCCAATAGACTTTGAGAAGGGGGGGGGGGGAGGACGATGAGTCCCCCCCTCCCCCCCAGAGTGTATTGGGGGTGTGTATTGTGGTGTGTATGAGGAATCCGCTAAAAAATGTACACAAGTAAATTTGTACACTTGTGTATTCATTTGGCGTCCCTCCAGATACACTACCCAATACACTCCCCCAATACACTTTGAGTGGGAGGGGGACGACGAGTCCCCCCCCCTCCCCCTCTTGTATCTGGTAGACAGCCGTTTAAATACACGTGTATACAACATCCAATACACGATGCCTAATCTAAGCCGTCGATCGGAGTCATCCGACGGGCTACGATAACCGAATATTGCAAGGGCTGGAGCATAACCATTAAATGCTATTCGAATTTTTTGAACTAAGTAACCACGCCCCGTCTAGAGGTCTCCCCCCCCCCCCCTGAGTGTATTGGGGGTGTGTATCGGGCTGTGTATGAGGAATCCGCTCGAAAATGTACACAAGTTTACTTCTGCACTTGTGCATTGTTCCAAACCCTCTCCCAATACAAAATCTATATAAAATTTGATTGGCGGGGGGGGGGGTACCAGTGATCCCCCCTCTCCAAAGTTGGAATTTTTCCTGGATGGATTCTCGCTCATTACAGCCGGTAGACATCCAATAGACAGACATTTATTCATTTCTAGACTCGTCCAATGTTTACGAACGTCGTCGATCGCTCGAATCCGATGGTGCTCAGGTTGCGAAATAAGAACCAGATCGCAATCAAAATGTCCTAGTCACACCGTGATGACAAAATTAGTGCGCCCCAGTGAGGACACCCCCCCCCCTCCAACACTATGAGTGTATTGGGAAGTGTATCGCAAGTACTCACCAAAATGTACACAAGTGAATTAACTCACATGTGTGTTTAATTGCTCCCCCTCCTGATACACTTCCCAATACACCCTCGATACAATTTCGGGCTAACCAAGGGGGGGGGGGAGGGGATGGTCGAGCGTCGACAAAAAAACATGGTGACGACTGTGTAACATTCTGCTCAATACCTACGGGAATGTTATCGATTGGGAGATGGTAGAAATAAATACGAATCAACATCAGTGACTATATTACAATCATAACAAAAACTTAACTTAAAGCACACAATAGGTGCAAATTTGATGAAGCATGTGCTTTAGTGTTTCTGGACAAATTTTTGAAAGAATATATTAAAAACAAAATAAATTGCATCCATTTCTCAGTCAATTTCTAAGAAACTCCTGTTTTCATGTACACAGAACTAATTGTGAACATAATTGTAACCAGTAATCTCCAGGAAACACTAACAATTGGCTAGGTTATTTTCCTAGAAGTATCCTCACCATATGTTTCAGTGTTGCACACACATTATGAAGTGTATACATTTGGGGTGATTGGGCATAAATGGAGGCATAATATCATTAAATTTAGGGGAAAAAAGGAAATTTGATATATTTTTAAATCTTCCCCAAAGGATAAAATTTCCTTAGCATTCAGTGACACCTCGTGATTTCAATCTTTCAAGGGCTACCAAATTTTCTAAGTCAACTTGATATAATGGGAAATTCCACCACAAAGGAAATTTTATGAGGTCATAAATTCTCCCCTTCATAATGAGCCTCACTTCCTGTTCAGAAAATAAAAATTGTCTTCTCATAGAATGATTCAACAGAAATAATCAAGTTCTTAAGAAGATGATTAGGAATGAAATTCTACCATACATACAAAGCCAACATCATCCATCATTATTTTAGAAGAGAAACGAGAAGACCTTGTTTGACCTATGCCCTGTGGGGAGTTTTTATATGGAGAGGGAAATAATTTTACCTTTGCCTTGAGATGTTTTTCCAAAAGCTACATAATGTCCCTAGGACTTACCAAACATATAGTATAAGTGTTTTTTATACCTTTTTCTTGAAACAAAACTTGTGGCATGATTATGTCCACAACGCAAACTCATGGAAACACACACACAATGTGAAAAATCACAAGGCAGAATATAAGCAACCATGGATGAAAATGGACACAAGGAACAAATTGTAGCTCCACCCAATAGAACCATTGAATTTGGTGGTTCTGGTTTTGGCTTACTCTCAATCATTCATTGTCTTCTTCAATGCCTCAAGAAAAATACAAAAATAATACTAGATGAAGCATTGCCTTTGATGAGTTAGAGGAGGCCTTAGAGTTCAGATTGTTTTATAAAAATATTCTGAAAGTTTTACATTAATGATCAATATGAAATCACTTGACTCTCATTGGTGAATAACAAGTAAACACCTATTTGAGCAAAGAAATAAGATTTTTAATAGTTTTGGGAAGTAAGTAACTTGGTTTAATATACAAATGATTTTTTATGCTCATAATCTTAAGGAAAACATAACCTCGATGCAAGATGATGAATTTTTACATCAAATTCATGCAATCCACAAGGCTCTTCTCGTACCTATCTCTAGGTGGTTTAGGTCTCCTTCCTGTTGTACCGTCCTTAGAAGAAGCTTCCTTTTATGAGACGTTTTGTTTCCTTGAGAGTTGTCACTTGCATGCCTCTTGTACTAGGGAGAAGCTTCCTCATTGAGGAAGCTTTGTGAGTTCTTCATGTGGAGCTTGTATAAGATGTCACTTGATCTCGAGGCCTTCCTTTAACGAGTGTTGATCTGGCTTTGCTACTGCATCAGATCCAAAATTTGGAAGCATCCTCAAGCTTGGTCTAGATTGGTCCATGCAGAAAGAAGGGCTCAATTTCTATACTTGAGGATGATGATGTAGTGTAGGCCTCATGCGTAGGGTGCATGATGCCTGTCACGTCAACTAGAGGACTCCCTGACAGAGGTAGGTGTGTAGTACTGTGGCGTAAGAAGCTGCCCTCCCTGAAACCCAGCTAGGTGGATGCGTAATCCTCTTGTGCACGATGGCACTCTATCCTACACTACAGTTTGGCTACATAGATTCAGGGTTGGATGCCAGATCCCGCATGTATAGGTGGGAACATTCCTAGTAGATGTTGAAAATGAAAATTTACCAAAAATTTTGTAAATTCATGTAAAATTCTCCAAATGTAGTGCTGTCTTCATAAAATTGGAGCTTGACACCTGCGCACTAATAGAAACTCTCAAAAATTCCCCTAGATTGGCACATTGGTGATACAAACCGTGTCACACCTGGGTGCTCCCCAAAACAATCGTTGATTGACTCATAAAATTCATCATCGAGGAATTGAATCCGAGTCGCATCTTTTGTGGGTAAAAATTTTGAAAACAATTAAATGATATCCTCTTGGCTCCAATGAATCTTTTTTTCTTCACTTGTTGGTGCAAAGACCACATCCTAGCCTGTTTTTGGTCCGGTGGCATATATTTTGCTCAACTTGTCGTACCCAAAAATTGATAGGTCGAGTTTGGGCCACTCACGGAAACATTTGGTTGCTTCATGCATAAGTTACTTCTCTGGTCCTTCTTGATAATGAGGCATTACATTTTGGTTATTTCCCCCATAACTCCTTACAACTTTTCTCCTGTTCAAGAGGTGGGAAATCGTCTTAAAGAATTATTTCTGGGTTGTCTGTTGACATTCTTGTTTTTGCTACAGTTCAACAGGCATCTTATATGTTCAGGAGGTTGTCCTTTTCATTTTCAATTGTGAGCAACTTGTTTGTGGCAGGTACAGCCACGGTGGTGGTTGTTGCTAGTTGCCAAGTCCGTTTGATTCCTAGCTGTGTTTTGCTTTGAGAGTGGAAGTTGCTCTACTTGCTCGGTCCGTCCAGAGGGGCGATCTCTTGCATGTTTTTGCGCAAAATCAAGGGAGTATCCCCCGATTGGGCTGGTGAAGAGGCTCACTTTAAACACTCTTCGTCAACGTGGTCGGAATCTCCTTTCTCTTACTCCTCCTACTTGGTTTTGCGCTTGGATGACATCTTAATCACTCTTTATAAATCAGCCATGCCGATTGCCAATTGAAGAGGGTTTTCCATAAGATTATGAAGAAGGGAGGGATGCAACTGTAAGATCGAGGAGGCATCTTGCAGATTCTTCCCTTGCTTCCTCGTTGCCTTGCTTTCTCTCTTGCTCACTTATTTTTTTACCATAACCGTTGCAATTCTCAACTTCCTCATATCTATGCTTGCCTAAGAGGGCAAATTCTCAGTGTGCCTGCTCCCACTCGCTTACCAACGTCAGCAGCAAAGGCGCTGTTGCTTGGCCTACCATCGCAAGTGCCATGACTGTCTGCTTTTTCCCTTCATTTTCATTCTCTTTTTTTTCCTCTTGCTTGCTTTCTTTCCCCTCTCCTCCTTGACGCGGCAGTTTCAACCTCACAGCCTTGCTAGTGGCGATCTTTGAACATGCTGCTTTGGCTTCTTGTGGTCTTGCTGTGTAGAAACTCTGTCTTTTCCCTCTGATTTTTTAACGCTGTTCTTGACCATTTATAACGGTGTAATAGGACTTTGCAGTTGTGGCAGGTCCTGCTTTTACTGTCATGTTCAATGCTATGACAGAAAATAATCGAGCAAAACAAAATGTTGATGTTTGAGGCGAGATATGATGAGGCTACATTTTAGGTAGAAATGCTTCTCTAACTTGATGATCTAGCATTGTTCCAATCAGAGTTGTTTCCATAAGCAAAAGATCGTTGAAAAAATCTTAATCCCTCAGAGACATTATTTGTTGAGTTGGTGTGCAAATTGTCCCACACCATACGGTAGTAAATGATAGCCATGTTGATTCACAAAACCACAAGTTGTTTCCGACAACCTTGCTGCTTCATAAATTTCAGATTTAGTGAATGTTATCTTGTGCACCATGAATCATGTCATAACCATATGCACAAAGGAAGCCTGCACCATGGTGGTATTGCATGCGTTCCACTTCTTTGCCCCCTCCACGACCAGCTGCTTCTACACGTACTACATGAGGGCGTTGAATTTGAGACCAATCTGATCTACACACCTATAGAAGACTTACTTTTGGATGTTTTTTTAAGGTATTCTGTCGCTTGCCTACTGCCTGGCACATGAACAATTTTTATTGTGCTATCTTGGACCTTTGAACGGATCCAATGTCCAAAAATGTCGATGTGTTTTATTTGGCCTCTCTGACTTGATTTTTACCAAAGAATTGTCTATTGTGCCTGAGTGAATCTGATGTCCTTTAGGATGTTGCAAAGTTACTTGAACTCCTATGCTGCTGAAGTGGCAGCCACATACTAAGCTTAAGTGGAACTGAGTTCGATGAGGTTCTATTGGTCTTTCATCCAAAAAACTCCTCATTTGCCTAGGAGGCACACAAAGCTAGTTTTACTACAACAACCATCCTCTGTTACCCCAAAATTTGCGTTAATGCAAAAATCAAGTTTGGAACTGGTCAAATTCCTAATGAGAAGACTGGCATCACTTGTCCTCTCTAGGTAGCCTATGGATGTGTGGAGCTCCTTGCACGCCATGTACGTACAACTATCATTACTCCATGCTAGGATGCTCATGTAAAGTGTAGATTTGGTTGTGCGTAAATGGTTTATTGCATGAAGGCTCTGACTTTGTTGCATTAGTTTGTATCTATCATTAATTTATCTACTTCTGTTGTGACACATGTGTTGGTACGTGGCAGTTTTGGATGTCAAAACAGTCATAATTTCTAGTGTAGGTATACTTACTCAAGAGAATTGTGCATTCTTTGCGATCACGTTCGATGTTTGTGCATAGGTAACACTCAAAGTTGGGCATGAGCACCACATTGACTTCTTGTGCCATGGTGGTTGTTATGGCTTTTATGAAATCTGCCGATGGACCAATGATGAGAAGGTCACTCACGTAGACTAGCACGTAGAATACTGGCTTCACGTTTTTTGATGAAGAATACAAGAAGAAACAGTCGTAGAACAAAGGTTCAAAGTAAAGAGACTCAAACATTGATTGTTGCTTCCGGTACCAAATAAGGGGACTTTTCTTCTGTTCTTAGAGACTCGTTATAATCTTGCGCACTCTACCACTCCTACCTATGTAGCCCTCCTGTCATTTCATGTATACTTTCATATCCATCTCACTATGAAAGAAGGCATTTATTTAATAGAGCTGCTGCACCTGGTGCCCATCACTGCTACTATAATTAGAATGATGTGGGTGATGGTGAAGTGGCTCACGGAAGCTTAAGTATGAAGAACGCCCAGCCTCTTAAATTGCATGAACTTCTTATGATACGGGGCAAGCCTTTAATTTTTCAATTCTCCTAGTAGCATTTGTCTTGATGCAAAACACCCATTTCACTCCCATTAATTGTGAGCCAAATGGAAGCTCAGTGATATCCCAAGTCTCTTGATCCATGAGACTCTGGTACTCCGCATGTAGTGTAGCTCTCCATTCTTCAGCATGCTCACTATGTAGCACTTCTTTGAGATTATCTTGCTGTGGTGGAAGTGTGCTTGTTGATACCAAAGCAACAAGGTGCATGGTGGTGAAGTCTGCTAGGACATAATCTCCATCCTTGTTGAAAAAGCTGGCTATGGTTTCCATGCTTGCTTTTTTATTTCTTGCTCTTCTTGTTGTTGCATGATTTTTTGCAGGAAGCATGTGAGGCGCCCACCTTACGTGGCAGCTTTTGCTTGTGGTTTCCATGTTGGATGTTGACCATCCTACGTGCTTACTACTGCCGCTTCATCATGACATACTACAAGACGCTGATGATCAGTAGAGAGGCATTGCATAAGATAAGCGTTGAGGGTCACACTCGAGAACAATGGATTTTGAAGCACCTCATCCAATTAAATAATGGAATGTTTCTCAATTTCTTCTTTCCATTCCTCCAAAGTTTCCATGTATGATTGTTAAAAGGTTTGAAGAAGGCAACGTTTGCTTGACTAATTTTCCTTCAATGTGCAGCAAGTCGAATTCCCAAAAAATATGGCATCTCTTGTGGTGATGATGCAATCGAAGTCCATATCATAGAACTCCCAGCCCTTCATGTTGGGGATTTTGCCAAGGAAAACACCCCAAGTTGCTTCACCGAATAGCTTTCTTTGTTTCTAATTTGGGACATGGAGGAAATCAATGCACAAAAATGTGCAAAGCATGGAGATGTCAGCCTTGTCATTGTGCCATGCTTAAAAGGGTGTGATTTGTAGAAGTGACATGTGTGCCACTCACTTTCATACCCACGCTACTTTTTTAGAGAAAATGGCTACCACGATTTGTCAAGATGTGCTATAAGAAGCACTAAATTCAGTTTATCTTGCATTGTGTGGTATTATTTTTCTACTTTTCCGTTCTACTATGAGGTGTATGGCGTAGAGAACTGCTACACGATTCCTACGCCTTCAAGTTGAGTGGCAAACTGAGTGCTGGTGTAATAGAAAGAACCATCAGGTTAAAGAACATGTAGATTTGGTTTCTCTCGGCCATTGTAAGCCACATGGAAGAAACATGGTGGAGATTTTCTCTTATTTGTAGGATATAGCTTAAAACCAATCTCTATGCATCATCAACAAAAATCAAATAGTAGTGGTGGCCTTTGTAGAACGTGGTTGTTAGTAGAGGTCTACATTTGTCTGTTTCAAAATCTTGAAACATCATATGAAAGTCATGTTTCGTAGCAAGTGGGAATTTGTTTTTTAAGTATTTTGACAGGCACGCATTCTTCACAAGGATCTGCTACATCCTTTATGCCATTATACATGATATCAAGACCATTGACCTGCTTGGTCTTGAGCATCGTCTATATGGCCTGGTTGTTCATCTGGCCGAGCCCTTTGTGCCATAGACCAAGGTTTATGCAAAGAATTTTGGTGGAGACTTGCTACTAAAAAGGATCTATCCTACCGTATAGTTGGAGCTAGTGCTTAAAAAAACAACTCAATTATTCAGTGCAAAAGAAGGAGACCACTTGCAAATGTCTCGCTTTTACAACACTTCAATGTGTCCTGTTATATTACTGAATATTTGTGCACCCCTATTCATCAGCCGCCCCAGTGGGAGGAGGTTCACCATGATCTAAGGTATTTATGGCATGTGTTAAAACATCAATTGAGCACCGTTGTACCCAGTCATATTCATCTCTCCTTTGCCCAAGACAGGCACTTGTCACATGCTGGCCAGTTAGGCAAAGGAAACATGACGTTGACTGGGTACAATGATTCTCAAGTCCATAGAGGCAATGCTTATCATGTTCATTGTGCAAGCGCATCCACTATTTAGGTACCATACATAGTTGGAGCGGACCAGCTCATCACTCTGTTTGACGAGGATGTGGAACACTAACCTCGGGTAGTCAAAGTACTTCATTTCTCATCAATCCTGCTTCTTAGCCTCTTCTTATCGTTTTTATTTCACTACTTATCTTTGCTTCTATCATTGTACTTCTCCCCCTTTCATCTACAGTTCTAGGATGTCCAAAGTTTATATCGCCTCGCCATCTCCTTGCCCCACGTCCTTTTCCTATAGTCATGATTTATGTGCTTAATCATCTTGTAATGATGACACTTTTACAAGATGTGACCTTGCATTCTGGCCATACACATTGTGTGTGTTGGTATTTGGTGAATATTAAGAAAACCATTGGGTAGTTTTGGACTTCTTTGTGGAATAGCTGTTTTGCGAGCGATGAGGGGAGGAAACAGTAGTGCTCATGCCCTAGTAAGTTGCACTGGAAATAATTCTCTCCTTCTCTTGTCAGCTGTCGGTGACACAACTCATTCAAAAGAATTTTTCAAGTGTATGCTTTTGTGAGCTTTGCTTCATGCTTGAACTTGAGTACCTTCCGAAAACATCATAGTCCCAAGTCAGTCAGTTGACGAGAAAGGTCACAAATAAAATTTCAGAGAAAAGAACATCTGTCACCGCAACTTCATCACAAAGTGAATTGGCCTGATCATGTAGGACTCAATGTTTTCAAAGTTGCTGAGGTTGATGTGTGACAATTTTTTCAGAATCTGGGGTTTGAAAGTCAAGTCACAGGACGTATAGATCCTAAGTAGGTAGGAAATTACTTGATGAGCTAGCTCAATAGTCTCCTTGTACATCTGTATAGCCTGCTAGATACGAGGTCATCCAATATCATGAAAGTAGATCGGGTGAAGCAGGTGTACTCTGCCAACACGTTACACGATGAACCTAAGGATGAAGGCATATAGTAGTTGCTATAAAATTTCCAAATGTCATGAATCTAGGCCACTGGTTCAAACTTATGCACACAATGTTGAATGTTTCAACATTGATCTTATTTGGATGAATTGAGGCATATTCTTGGGGCACTTAATCCTCTACGCCTTGGTACACCTTGCCTTGTGCAGCCAAGTGTCACTGAAAGCGAAGCATGTGGTTGTTGTGCTAATTGATCCAGAATAGTTTGCGGCACTGATGCGTGGTGCACTTGATGAAATGGTGCCATAGCTGGCACTGCGGGGGAAGGTTGTGGCTGTTGAGTTATGAATTGCCTTAACTTAGCTCCTTTTGGTGGTGCAAATGGCTGCACCTGTGGCAATATCTCTAGTTGCACGAATGGGGGATGACTTACTTGCAAAAGATGTGCGGATGATGCCTGTGATCCCTGTTCCCGTTGCATCTGTTGCTACTGTTGTAGTTGTTACTTTTCAAGCTACTATTTTTGTTGGAACCATGCCAAATTTTGTTGAAGTAGTGTTCTTTGGGCAGTCTGTGATGCATGCGACTGTTGTTATTGCTACGTCTGTGATTCTCTAAGAGTGCAGGTGAGGTGCACAAGTTGATGGTGGAGCTCTGGAGCCCCAATCTGCTGCCTAAATGCATCCCTCCCTTTCTCCACGGTTTTTTTTTCAACTCTTTCTTATTGCGCTATCCGTTGAGCCTCCTCAGCCAAACATTGTGCCTCTGCAGCTTGGCATTGTGCTTGGCGTTACGTCTTCACTCATGAGTGTACCATGCAAAACTGATTGATCATCAAGTGCAGGAGGAGCTGGCCTATCATTCTTCTCTTCCATGTTGCTTTTGCTTCTCTACATATGGTGTGAGAGTCGGTGCTCTCTTCGTTCCACATGGAATGCCGCCCAAGAGCCTTTGTGAGGTGGCGTCTCCTTTGCCTCTAGATATGAACCTGTATAGGGCTTGTAGATAACATGTTCACCACCAACGTAGTCTGCTCCTAATCCTGCTAAAACTCTTGAGAGCACCACCTACCACTCTCATACCATGTTGATGTTGTAGATTTGCCCCATTGCATGCCCAAGTGCGGCGCCGGGAGGCGCCGACGAGCCACCATAGAGAGGAAATTCCTTGTCGACGGATCTGGAGACTCGACGATTGCTATGTATTTGTTTATGTATATGGATATGTATATGTATATCTATATGTATATGTATATGTATATGTTTATGTATATGTATATGAATATGTATATGTATATGTATACGTATACGTATATGTATACGTATACGTATACGTATACGTATACGTATACATATACGTATACGTATACATATACATATACATATTCATATACATATACATAAACATATACATATACATATACATATAGATATACATATACATATCCATATACAT
>SZWC01000256.1:432937-456502 GCA_023375785.1 Penium margaritaceum | reverse complement strand
TATACGTATACGTATATGTATATGTATATGTATATGTATATGTATATTTATATGTATATGTATATGTAGATGTATATGTGCATGTATGTATATGTATATCACTATGTATACGTTTATGTGTTTGTGTAGGTTCATGTATATGTATGTATTCTTGTAAATAAAAGAACATATTTATGATTTCTAATGTTATTTTTTATGAGTGTTTCTATGAATAAAAGTTTCCATTTAATTCTTTTGTTAACTTTCACTTATTGTTTTTACATCTGTTCAAGTTGTATGTCCCCTTGTTCTACGTGGACCACATGCATATTACGTGATTACAAAGGGATAATGTTTTGTTTTTTCATGGAAAAAGAAATTCCTTCAGATGTTTTTCCCCTTAATAAGTTACCTTCAATATTAACGGTTGAAAAATGGTATCTGTGTTATTTGTATCCTTTTCAGGCTAGTTTTGGACGTGTGGTAGCTTATGTGGCTCGTCAATTTACGAATGCGGGTTAATTTTTTTTTCGCATTTATATGGAATACTTAGGGCTAGCCGGATGTGAAGCGAGCTCCGTTTGGCCGAGCGACCTTTCCCAGAGAACCCATCCCCCATCCCCCCCCCCTCTCCCCCCCCTCCGCCCTCCCCCCCTTCCCCGCGCCGATGCGATTGGGCTCATTGGGATCTCTTCATCCGTTAGAAGAGAAAATGGTATAGAACAAGCAGTTTCATATGCCCGAGTTTTTAGAGTGTCAGAGAATGCTGACACAACATTTCGGAAATGACCAGATTTTTTACTCTTTGTCGATACGCTGGCCAGATTCGTAAGACATCGGAAGACTGCAGGGCTGCAGGTACTCGCAGCAACGAAGCTGGCCAAATCTGTAAGGTGATCACCAAAGTTGGCCGGATTCCGAAGGGATCAAGGCAGGTCGACCGTAGATAAGAGAGAATTCAAAATCATGGTTAGATCCGCTACATATCCAGCTCAGTCAGCAGAACCATGGATAATCTGGCCGAAACTTTCATCTGACAACGTTTTTGATACTAACATTATGGAGTGATTTCGCCAGGTTACATATGGTTTTTGGGGTCTGAACATTGCATTCAGAGATCACATTCTCTCTGTAGTCGCTGAAGCATGTTTTCCACAGGGCGCGCCTAGATAGGGTTGGAATCGTGGGTTGGTCGAATGCAACCCACGAAATCAATTAAATTGGCACCTGCCTCGCAAGTTCCTGTTGTCGCTTTGTTGAACGACGACATTGCACGCCGATTTTCAATTTTTTCTTCTTTTTCTGCACGGTTTCAGGACGTTCTTTTCTTCATATTCGTGGGCTCGCCCCTTATTTATCCAAAGTGAAGGCTAGCTTCCAGCTATCAGCTCTCGGACCAACGATGGATGGGTTGAGGGGTGGTGGTGGTTGGGAAAGTTGAGCGAGGTTGTCAGGCCATGCTGTGAGCATAAAAAAGTGCATGGTCACGAAGTCTCCTTCGATCCCGTCGCCATGTGCCGCATCCGACGGCAGAGATGACGTGTACCAGCAACTTTTACCCTAGAGCTCGCGCATGTACCTTCGCGTCCCTTCAGTCAAAGCGATGTTGGATCGAGGGCTGGCAATGGTTGAACGTGCTCGGATCGATGGGCGAGCTTGGTTGGGTCAGTGGCCCATGGCATCGCATGCATGGATTACCTACCAATGCGTGAAAGTAGGCATGGGGTAAGAGGTCATATCGTCTGAGGTCGCGATGTTGCCATCCGACGGCCACATAGGATGGTTTGATTTGTTTGCACACAGCTTCAGGCGCATGTGGCATGATCGTGCATGCTTGAAATGAACAAAACATTTGGGACGTTAAAAAGTCGATGTTTCAACCAGGCAAAACAACCAACCAGCCGCGAGTTGAAAAGGTTCAACCAACCTAACGATTCCAACGCTATCCAGGCGCGCCCACAATGCTTCATGTCTGAGACGGCACCCTTGCCGTTTCTGGCAAGTGCGCTGCATGAATCAAATCTTTGTTAAGATCCTTTCTTCACATGAGTGTTTGTTCTTTGAATAGTGACACTGTTTAGTTTCTTATCTTCATTTTGAAGAATCTTCATTTTTCTGTACTCCATGACAGGTTTTCCGTTGCTCACTATTGCTGTCACTGCCTGTCATCGGTATGCGAAGGTGCCTTCTCATGAACGATTCCGTCGCTATTTGGTCATATTAATTGAACATCATTAGAGATCGATTCGAAGTACAAGTAGGTTCCAATTTATTCATTGTGGACAATATTGTGATTTGCGAACGAACACATCGTGGAAATTCGAACTCTGTCTCAACATCATGGAATACCAGAATGATTAAACTTTCTGGAAATAAAGTCGTGTCGCTATTCAAATCTTCGGACATCCTTCACGTGTGCCTTGTTCCTGGACTGTCGTTTTTCAATACATGTCAAAGGAGGTAAATTGTTGAAACAACCGTCAGCCACCCACGGGGAAAAAAGATGTATGCCGTTGTGTCCTCGTTCAGCCACCCAGTACAACCATTCAAACCACAAAAGTAAATCTATAGTTAAATTTTCAAGCATTCGATGAATACATTGATAGACGCACACATGCAACGTATACCAGTCAAAATTCAATGCTACACACGCCGAACAACCCATCCACAACGAGGTGTATACTATTAATTCATCTAAGTAGACATGCAACATTCTCAGTCTGACTACCAACGTAAAGCTTCAGGGGCGCTGCATTTTTTAATAAGATACAAATTGAGCACAAAACTACTTCTCTTTAAAAAAACCATACACTTTATAATCTTGAACACCATATTGAAAATAAAACACCAAAGAAAACAAATGAATGAAGAAGAAAACAAAATTCTACACCAACTGAGTAAGACAGGGACACAGCCGGCACAATCAGAATAAAGGAAAACCGAGAAATTTTCATCACTTACAACAAAATAATTAGGTATTCCATTTCCTACATCTGCAAACTCAATTCCCATGTATGGGAGTAATAGTTCAGAATATGAACGAATGGTGTAATAATGACAACAAACAACCCTGCCTTGTAGAAATAAACAACAGGAAAACCTACAGTCGCCAAGGTCATCAAAGAAGTGCCCCATCGATTACGTGGTCATTTTTATATGATCACATTTGATGAAGTAGAAGATTCTCTCAATGTAAAACTGTTCCGTCTGAAAAACGTTTTCAAGTAATCACATATTTAATAAGCTTCCTAATCATGATTAAGATGCAACCTTTACACATGTGTTGAGGTCTTGTGCTACTTGTAGTTGTATAAAGTATGCATGAAAACCTTTGTTTACAAAACATATAAGAAATACACCTCATATGAATGCATATAAAATTTAAAAAAACTTGCTCACAACTTATTCTATCATGTAGACAATAAAGAACAAAATAACACCAACATCAAGAAACATGTCCTTGGCCACTTTCCCATATAGAGTACATTGTTTCAAAACAAAAAACACCATAGACACAATGTATTCTAAGAAACGATTTTGCACAACATATAGCATCACAAGTGACACTAGGCTCAAAAGTAGAAATGAGGCACATTCTAACAAAAAATCAAACGAAGTGCACCATGCACATTGTTTTTAAAAGGTATTTCCAAGGAAAAAATCCTAATACAAACACATCGTTGTTTTCCTCCATTAGTGACTATATCACAAAAGCACACCCTTGTAGAAAACATATGAAAAATACGACCTACTAACTCTTAGAACATGAAAACACAAAGGGTGACTCTTTCTTAACAATCCACAAAACAACGGTCCTTTTACCACAAACCCCTTTATCATATCACTTCTATTATCGTAATAGGCCTATATAACACTTCATTTTCTGTTTAAAACAAGGAGGTACATGTGTTCAACAAAAATCAGTTTTGTCTTGCATGTAGGCTTGGACCACATGTGACCATATGTTTTCCATGGAGGGTCTATGATTTTGCCACCAATAAGCATGAAGCAGTATAAAAGGATAAACATACAAAAGTACATCTAAAAATCAGACCAAAACATCACCCAACATGCTTGTTGAATACCTTCAATGCAATGGTCTTTAAACTCTGATAAAGAGTGCATACCATCTTGTTAGGTTGCGGTTCCTTATCCAAATAACAGTAAACAATACAAAACCATATGAAACTAATTTTTCCTTGTTAAGTTTTAGGTTAGTTGAAAACATCTCCAATTCTTTCAACCATATTAATATGGTGAATACTTTTCCTTGTGGGGAATTGCAAAACATAACCAGTGGGATACAATATAAAACCAAGAAAATTGAATAGGTAACTATGGCAATCAAAGGAATGGCTACCATCTGCGGACAGCCTCAGTGTACATTTTACTATGCCGAATCATGACCCCTTGAATAATGTATCATCATGTACAAAGATATAACAAGATATTTCTTACTTTGTAGATGTTACAGTATGGATCTACATGGCCCATCCTCATGCAGTGAAGCTAACTTCTAACCCAGGAGCAAAAGGGGAAATGCTGACATGACATATACATAAATTTGAGATGATAACGCATGAACCAAATGTATCTGTTTGCATGTATAAATGCATAGTCAAATGTCTAGGATCGGTTGATCAAAATGGGTAGAGACCTAATTTCTAACATGACTAGAACGCAATGTTACATTCCACCACGTTTTCCTTTAAAATGTTCTCTTTGCAAAGATAAAGTTTACATTTGAAAATTACTACAAATAGATTACACAAGGAAGAAGTAAAACGCTAAGATGACGCTTGCAATCAGATCAAGATGCATGAGGCATACACGTGGTGTTCATTAATGCATGTATCCATATTGCATTCTAGGTTTTCCTGGTGGTGAAATGATTCTTGTGCATTTATCAACTTCATGGAAAAACATAACTCAAAATAATGATGATAAAAACGAGGGTCCTCACACGTGTGGCTTTGATGCTTGAAGGTTCTGTGAAACGTCTTGTACTAACTTGGTGAGATATCACGCATCTTTTGTTGACATTGTGAAAACACCTTCCATTTTTGCATATGCGTTTTTCATGCTAGATATAAAAGAGAAGAGTATGAGTAGGAAAAGACATTTTGTGGTCGGAATTGTGAGTGCTAATTCTTCGACTTAGAACAATGCTTTATTCCGCTTTTTGGTTCGGTATGTTCTCATACAAATTGCTCAAAACAATAATTTTAAAGCTATAATGATGAGTCATTTTTCTCAAAGTAAAATTCTTTTCATGGGGCTCAAGCCATTGTTGTAACCCAGGAGGGCACAATCAACCAAACTCGATCTTATATTCCATAAGGAACTTACGGAATAAATGACAAGGGAAAGACTCCATGAAGTTAGGTACACTTGTGGCTTCATGTTCAACTGACTATGGCTGGCGAAAAAACCATTCCTACTATGGCTCTTGACTTAAAAGTGACATATTTGCTAGAATGAATGCAATGATATATGTGTAAATGTGGCATGTGATGATGATTACAAACCAAGTAAACATTGCACATCGTATGGTATTTCAGTCTACGTGTCTACCATGGTGTAATGATGGAGGAAACCATTATTGTTTACCACGTAGACCTAATATGAGGGCATGTGATGCCTTTTGTCCCCGCACTCAATGGCGAAGTGTGTACAATTCGATATCGTGTGATTTAAGGTATTCCACCATGTGGATTTACCCTAGATGTATTCATGTTACTTAAAAAACAAACCAATGTTATTGAAGAAGAAGAATTCATATTTTGTATTGAAAAGGTTCATTGTGTAAAGTCTCAAGTTACGGTGTGAGTGCAACAAAAGCAACCGCATTATCATTGAAACTCTTGGAAAAATGTGTAACGCAACATATAGTACATGCCCGTATAATTGATCACAAGTACTTTAGCTAACTACAAACATAATTAGAATGATTATGTGTGTAATATGGGCCATTTCAAAGAATGTTGGGGGTTTATGTGTTATAATTCAAGGAAGGTGATGAGACTTTGATATCTGGAGAAGTGTCATTCTCATCAACTCCAATTTGTCATTCATTCATCCCATACTTGCTATGATGAACAAATTCAGAATTTTTATACATTGGTATGTTTTGTGCCTTACATACATAATAGTTATGCATGTAGAGACATGTAGAGTTTTAGGAAAACAAGTGTTTCTAGGAATATCTAAAATATAGCAAATGTATGATGTAGAAAGGGGGAATGAGGAAGTCACATCAAGACATCAGATCCCTTATCCTCCAAGAGAACATTAATGGAGAAGAATAGGTCTTTTATATGTCAAGAAAATTGCACATGTTCAAACTCAACTTTGCATGACACGAGAAAGAAATGGTTGCAATTATGCGCACGTTCTACTCATAGTGGTGTTACTTAGAGTGATGACAATGCATCTTCCACACTGATGACCATACGCTTAAATATATTAAGGCTCAACGAAAACTTAAATGTCAGAAAAATTGATGGATGGAGGCCCTCGAGTCCAACTTCGCCGATGACATCAAGTACTGTCCTAAATAAAGAATCAGGTGGATGCTGCATGTTGATGACCAGTTTTTATATTCAAGATCAACATGTCTCTTGTCAAATGAGACCCATACCTTATAAGGATGTTTGTGAAGGGATACGAAGAGTTCAATGGGTACAATAAAACGAAGTTTTGTTTTGATGACCCTAACGAGCGGTGGCGGTATACTCGTCACGTCATTGTTCCATCAAACAAGGAGCTATGGCAATTGCTTTCGGAGGAATATTAGGACACCGGTCCTGGTGGATACTTTAGCAAGGACAATATCCTCAAGAAGGTGGCAAAATGATCCTGGTGGGGTAGGATGCAAACCGAAGTGGCAGACTTCCTCAAATCATGCGACACCTTCCAGAGAAAAAATGTCATCACATGAGGTCACTATGAATAATTCAACCATAACCTGTTCCGACGGAGCCATGAGTCCAAATTGGCATGGACTACCTAACGAGAATTCCAACCACCCATAAGGGTTGTGACGCCATCCTCCTAGTGGTAGAAACGATTCTAAAATTTTAAACTTCATCTCAATGATGACCACCGTCACCAGAAACAAATAGCGTTCATGTTTCTAAACCAAATCGTAGAGTTGCAGAATGTGTCGCATACCATCATTAGCGATAAAGATGTTCATTTCACTAAATTGTTTTGTTAAAATTTGATGACGCGTTACGTCACATCCAGGCAATGACATTCCATCCTAAAATGATGGGCAAATGGAGTGGACCAATCCATCACCCGAATAATGTCTCCACACATGATTCGACATCGATTGGATAGCCTAGATTCTGACTTAAAAATTCTCATAAATCTCTTCCACTTCCATTCAAACCGTGAAAATCCCTTTTGAGGTGGTGTACGACATAATTTCTACGACACCAACTCCATTGTACGGCTAAATTGACACTTCGATGGTCAATATCCACTGCATGCAGTTCTTAAGCATATAGAGGAATCACAAAAAATGATCATGAGGAATAAAATAGCCATGAAGGAAATGGCTAATTCAAATCGTAGTAATGACGTGTTTAGTGCTGACGATCGTGTTCTCATAAGCTCAATGAACATCAAACTCTGAGGAAATGACTTTTACGAAGCTTAAATCCCACCTGGTTGGGACTGTTTGAGATGGAGCAAACGGAAATCCCTATCGTTGCTTGACTTTACATGCCCGACATAATGGTGTTTTACCTTATCTTCCACATCAAGAACGTCAAGCACTTCTTGGACCCGAACACGAACTTCCTTGGCAAAGACGTCACACCACCACCACTTATGCAAGTGGATGGGGATATGGAATATGTGATCAAAGATATCCTTGGCAATTGGCACTGCGAGAATATAATATTATGTATGGTTAATTGGTTTGACCACGACGCCTCGCACAAAGATTGGGAGCCCTATGACAACCTCCGTGACACTAATCTTTTGATTGACGACATTTACCGTCAAACCGACCTATGTCAACTAATGTGCCAAAGAACGCAGCTAAAAGGGGACAAAGTGTTACGTCCATGACGTACACTAGTCCCTAAAATTTGCAACTGAGCATTTTCGTCATTCAATCCATGGCCAACTACACAATGACCTCAATAGTTTTATGCCGTTCGACGGAGGTTATTTTGGACTCTTGCCCTAGCCTCTGGTGTTATGTTCCCCAAGAAATTGACCACTTTGACCACCTTCCATAATTGTTGAAATAAGTACCTTGAACCATAACGATGTTATGATATTATTTGGTTCACTTCTTGAAGACGTTGGATATTTATAAAAACGTGCCTCTATATTCTTTATGCCCTCCAACGTCTCGACAGCTTCTAAAATTAGCCACTCACATCACGACCTCGCACGCATGGACCTTGAGTGCGGAGGACCCAAGATTTTCCTTATTCTCATTCTCGACATTGTATGCATGTGGTCAACTCACTCGATACTTTTCATCGAGGTAAAGTTACTTTCTAATAAAAAATTATTTCTCATTAGGAAATCCTTAATTGTTTTTTGTCCCNNNNTGGACCTTGAGTGCGGAGGACCCAAGATTTTCCTTATTCTCATTCTCGACATTGTATGCATGTGGTCAACTCACTCGATACTTTTCATCGAGGTAAAGTTACTTTCTAATAAAAAATTATTTCTCATTAGGAAATCCTTAATTGTTTTTTGTCCCGCACCATCTCTTTTCTCTCCACGTAACATCTCCAACCATTTCTTTTCGGAAAGAGGAAGAGAAATTGTTAGCGCATTATGACACAGGTGTCATCAAAATTTATTTGTTACATTTTTACATGATATTTTGTGACGATTATGGCAATGGGTTTGTACACAGCTAGCTTTGCCCTGCTGTGTCAACTTCTTTTGGATGATGGGAGTCAAGGAGTCCATATGTCCATATGTACCCGGCGAACTAGCAATGTTTTTCCAGTGATGATTGTTTCTTTTTCACGAAGACTTAATACATGGGCAAGCACCCCTTCACTCCGTTGTTCATTCCTCATCAACCGCCTTGTCGCTGGTGGTTAGGTTTTTGAGAATGGCAGTGCCCTGTAAATCTCATACGCATATCTATAATGTCTCATAGTTTATCGTAAGAGCGGAATAATAGAGGGTCAGTCGAGGGTCGCGGTCGCAATTCCTGCCAGTTGCGTGCGACGAGAAGCAGCGTTCTTCGTCGCGGTGGTCTTTGGAGAAGCAGGACGCGAGCAAGGCATCATTGCGAAAGACTGCACTCTCCCGTGGTCTCTCGCTCCAGCTCACACGTTATTAGTTGGGACGTTTCAAGCCGTGGACCTGCCGCGGTCATGGGTCGCTGACCGTCCGTTCATCGAGATCTTTCGATGCTGCCCCCTGCCGCTTGTGCCAGCCCTTCGCCTGCCGGAGCCTCCCATTGGAAAATCGTCTTTACGCATGGCATCCATCACTATGGTCTGCACTGGCGATGTAAAACTCCCTGGCAGGCTCCGTCATATCTATAGAGCCGCAAATATCGCAAACGCCTAAGCCAGACTATAGTGTCCATGAGGGAGCAACGCGACATTTTTCGGGTTCGTATGCAGAACCATTTCCTACAGGGAGTTCTCTTAGCACAACATTTAACCATGTACAACAGTATGGGTAAGGTTGGTAACGTCGCGAATCAGTTTTTGCTTGGCGACTTGAAGGACTACATGTCCGCGCAGGAGCAGATACCCCGTTTCAGATAAAGGCTCGCTCAAGCATGGCTTTCATCCGGACGTGTCCTCAAGAGTTGAGATCATGTGACGCCTTTTCATTTGTCAATCGAAATCGTCGCGAATAACGGAGTGCTTTGATTGGTGTAGCGACAAAGCCTAGCTCGTTGATTATGAAGTGCAAACCCGTCGTGAGTTATGAAGAATTCAGCCATCCGGACTCGGCTACCTTTAAGGTTGTAATGTTGGCCCTCCTCGACACAGCCATTGCGGACCGTCGTGAAAAAAAGGGTCCATTACAAAGGTCCCGTGACGGCTCACTCGGAGTGCAAAGCCTTGCCCTATCGTGGTGGGCCAGTCCGGATAGCTTAATGCAAGAGAATTCGTGACGAGTTTCTCACTGTCGAATCGCTCAACGACGAGTAAATTCTTCGCCAATGATGGCCTGCATTTCCTCGCGACGATTTCGATGGACGAGCGTTCTTTGTCCGCTTCCCTTTCGGACGCGTCCGGAGAAACGGGCTGTGATAAGAAACGGGCTATCTGCTGCTGAGAGGACATGGTGTAGTCCACGATGCCAACGCGAGTGCCAATGCGCGACGTTACCAGCCTTGCCCTGTGCGCCAGACAAAGGGTTTTTGGGTTACGTAGTAACCTATTGTTATCGGTTCGTGGACCTGCTTTGGGGACGTCCGCCAACATGCAATCTGTGAACGGTACTTTGTTTCGAAGTAGGACATACTAAATAACACAAGAATATCCGACAGGGTCGAATGTTAAGGACGTACCAGCTTTGTTGCTCTAAAACGCTCCGGACTGGTCAACGAGACGAGCTCAGTTGACCACATCACTCTCCGGACGCGAGAGGACCTAGCCAGGAACTAACTGCTACACGCTCCAGGACAGCTGAGCCTACATACCCGGATCCAAGTTACACTACACCATAACTGAATTGTTAAATCAATGTGCTAAAGAAGGAGAAATGTTTTAAAACATGATGTAAATTATAATATTACATGAGTTATTCAGCTAATTTCATATTATTTCTTGTAACACAAGTAATCACAACAAATCATTGTCATTGGATGGTTGGATCATATTAATTTCAAGAAAACACAATATATGTTGAATAAATATGATGAAAATGACTCAAATATTGTTTTTTTAGATTCATAAACGACTACATGTATATGTACATAGACGTGGACACACGTATGGATACAATAAATGTGTGGAACGTAGTCCATGGAACAGATCCATGTGTAAAAATGGGTAGAATACAGCAATTTTTTAAGAATTTTTATTTCAAAATGTTGATTTGCACATGTGATCACAAAAAATCTTTTTCACAGGTCATGTTTTAATGTACTTTGGGAAGAGTACAAGCATAATAATTACATCAAACGGAACAAACACATTACACATAAAGTTCAGATGAAGTGGAATTTTTACATGATTTTTTCCCTATGCTTGTCTTTGAAACTCTTTTGATTTCACTTATAGCCAACTTTGCAAAGCGTACTACGTAACCCTGTGCACCTTGGGGCAAAATTCGATCCTTGTTTCTCTTGCTATCGCACCAGCGCATGATTAAGTCGATCATGTCTAATCTACTCAGACCACAAACCCTTCCTTTTTCTATTGTTACATGAAAAAACATTTGAATCACAAAGAGATGCGTGAGGAGGTTTTTGTCCACGTGCCTTTTTTTGGGTTAAATAGTAACCTATTACAACCGGTTCATGGCCAAAAGATGCTTCAAGAAAATTGTGATTGGTTGATCGGTCATTTTTCTGACATATCCACCAATCAAGGTACAAGAAGCAGCTTGTATGCCCCCCCACGTCCGCGGACGCCCAGCGGAGGTCTGCCCACAATTAAAAAAATCACGGACATCGACCTAGATTTCCGGACAGACCCTGGATAGTACAGAATGACCAGTCTGACGCCAGGGAAAAAGGGTAGGGACTGGACGTTTAGGCCCTCCAGTCCATTTTCGAGCGGAATTTAATATTCTTTTTTTCCCTCTATGTCGCTCCTCCTTGGCCTCGCCCTGTCCTGTTTCACGGAACTGGTCGTCATGCTAAACTATTGAGACTCGTGAACCCGGCTTCAAATAGGGTCAAAATGCAATTGAAATAAAATAAATGCAACCACCGTCATACAAGAAGGAAAATAAATTAAATTTTGCCTATAATAATGTCATCTTATTTTTTATAACATAAGGAAACATTCAAAATTCATCCAAATTTGTCAAAGTTCATGTTTTACTTAGTGAACTTCATAATATACGTGTGAGACTAGCATGTTCACAATACAAGAAGAAATTAATCTCATTTAAATTAATTAATCATCAGATAGAACCATATTCATAAAAAAGAGGAGAAATGCCTTTCGAGGTTCTTTTTCAATATGCTGGTGAATCGTTACACATAATACTACTGTCAAGCGCATTTGTTAAATTTTTTGTTGTGCTTTTTTTGCCTTTACATCCACACAAGCTGGAAAAAATCTAGCGTAGCTTGATGTTATTTAGGAAGAGTTCGCCCAAACCATACACAATGGGCAAACAAAAAAATAGTCTGAACGAATGCTGGTGACAATTTGGCAGTCCATTTACAATCAGTTTTGGTTTCCATGAATGAAGTAATTTCTCATGGCAAACCTTCCATTATGTGGTCCAGATTGCGGGCAATTATTTAGCCTCTTAAGAGATACCAATATGAATCCTTTTTTCGCGGATACTATGTAACCCTATGCACGCTTTGCGTGCAACACCTGCCTCTTGATTCTCAATAAAATATCAAATAAACCAGGCATATGCATATGCCTCGTTCTTTAGTGAAGGGGATGTGCAATACAATAGTAACAAAGGAACTTTGGTCCTGTAATGAATGCATGTCAAGTCCATGATGTAACCATCATCATACATGTACATATTTCATAACAAATTTATGCATGAATCAAGTACTCGCAAGAAGAAAGGTGTGAGAATGATAAGATGGATTGAAAGGTGACATCAATGCACCATTTTATATTTTTCCATATAAATATAAATGATTTGGATAATTTAAATGATGTGATCATGATTCATATTTAACTTAAAAATGATACATTCATGTATGATATAGCTAGAAATAGGAGTTATAAAGAATTATTGAAAATTGAACAAATCCAAACCTGGTCACTGATACGAGCATAGTCCAGTTTTGTAAACATACATCTACATACAATCATGCCTAAACAGATATTAATCATATAATCATCCATCGTCATTACTTCAATGTAAAAAAAGACAAAGGTGACCTTAATTTCCAATATTTTATGCATGGCACTCTAGTGTATTTAAAACTACATCATAAGTTGCACTACCAACCTAAGTGGGGAATCAACCTTGCAGACTATGATTCTGCAATGGCTTAGACCCTCTGTGGCATTGAAACCAAATAGATTGAAACCACAAAAGAGGGGATTTTCTATAGGAGGTAAACCTACACACATAAATGATTTAGTAGTAGGTTTCTCCTACAATAAAAGAAGACAAGTGTTATAAACATTCCTCAATGACAACAAGCTCTCTCATGACACAAAACCTGCAATATACATAAGAAAAAAATACATCTCTCATTTACAAGATAACTTTTTAAAGATGACTTATCTTGGACACCATATCTGTTAAATATGGCCAAACGAGGGAGAGGATGGTGGAGACAGGAGGGGACGGGTGGCGGGTGGAGTCAAGTGGCTCTCGCCTATTGTGAGGGGGAGCATCGAGGGAGTTAGCCACATGGCCAATTGTCGCTCTCGGCTGTGAGGGGGTGGAGGCTCTTGAGAGCTGTGAGGGGGAGAGCTCTTGAGAGCTGTGAGGGGGGACCGAGGTGGGGGGACTTAGTTGCGAGAGGAGATCGAAGCGAGAGAATCAATTTCTTTTGCAAAAGAATGAGGGCAAGGAGAGAGCGAGTGTGACCCCTATCAGGCCACTTGCTCCTGAGCTCGTGGTTCAGCACAGAGTGTGGCGAACCACACAGAGTGTGCGCAGGTCGCGCATGTACATGCCAAGCGTAACCACTGAGGCAGCGCCAACGAGACATACATCTCGTAAGAAAACAAAACAAGCACGACCTAGTAGGACAAGTTGAGAGTAGGCCTAAACTAGGCTCTCTAACACAAGTAGCAACAAACGTTTGCTACTTTAACACGATAGCACAAGCAAGGATGGATGCCCCAAACAGAAAGCTTGAACACTACACCACAAGCCCCAAAGGAACCCCAGAAGTCACTAGAAGGGCCACTAACTGGATCGTATGGATGGAGAAGAGAGATCCGGAGCATGTTGCTAGGGAGATGGCGACACAGGGCGTCGGCTGAGGCATCTCGCCAAGAGAACCCTCCAGAAGCGCACGGCCGAAACACCCGGCCGGTAGGATGCGTCCGCAACATGCATCCAGAAGCGCCCATCTAGAGGCACCCTGCCAGAAGCACGCCCCCAGGAGCACCCCACGAGGAGCACCTGTCCAGAAGCGCCTCCTCCAAGAGCACCCCACCAGAAGCCCATGACTGAATCACCTCGCCAGCAACACCCATCCAGAAGCACCCAATGAGAAGCACCCAGCCGACACANAGGAGAGAATCAAGGACCTGCACCCCATCGCCCAAAGGCACACGGCAATGGAGGCACCAACACGACACGAGAGGGGGGGGGGCGGAGGGAAGAGACGGGAAGGAGAATGGGTGGAGACGGATGGGAGACACCACGCCGGCGACGGAGGGTATCGGACGTGAAAGAGCCTGCAAAAGACGCGCACACGAAGGGGAGAAGTGCAGAGTGTGGGAAGGGGCAGAGGTGTAGCATACGAGCGGTCATCGAGCAGAGGACCAAAGGACGTAGGTAAGGGGAGTGGGGAGATGAGAAAACGGAAGTCTCTATCTAGCGGGGGTAGGATTCAAAGACCAATAGAGGCGATACTCAAAGCAAATTTACATGTGGGGAAATGATTAGAAGAGGAGAAGTTTGTATGCATAATTAATTTTAACAGTTGTTTTAAAAATAATCATTCCACAAGATCTCGTTTCCAGAACATCACATTTGGAAGTACTTTGAAAAGAAGTCAAACTTATAAATAGACTCTTAAACAAAAAGGTTGAACTTGAGTTAAACTTCTGATGCTGGTGTTTCATATGATTCTTTTATTTCCTAAATTTTCATTAGCAAGTTTTTTGTGTATTCCCCTTTTGCTTAAATCTGCATAGGTTACTATGTAACCATGTGCACCTTACTACAATATTGGAACCTTGTTTTTTCTTTGATTTTGTTTTCTCTCCTGCAGTGCATCGAATTTTGTGCTCTTTGCTCAAGAAAAGTGGATCCAGATGACTTCCACCCTTATCAATAACATCCCTGATTAACTATGCATCACCATGTTCACTTCGCGCAGACATCTGAAATGTCTGCTATACATGTAGTTTTCCATTCTTCCTTGTAAGAGAAACGTTTCCTATATATATCACAATCATGATTTTTCAATGAAGTACACATGTTTGCCTATGCTCTCTCATGACTATCACAACTTCGTGTGAATGCATCACACCATCCAGATGCAACCCCCAAGCCCTATAATGTCGTTCGGGCCATCACCAAGGTTTTCATGACCAAGGTAATGGTACGTACACGAAGTGAGCAGTGTAAATGCTCTGCACCACCATGGAGGAAACAAGTGTTGATTCCCCATTCTGTTACTCTCCTTGCTGCCTCCACCGTTGGTCAATGCCCTACAATAGTTCATGATTTTCGGTATAAATTGTGGACTGTGTGTCATCCTATTGATTTTGTGTTTTGTATTGCTCTTCCACACGCCCCGGAGTTGTACCAGGAAGCTTCTCAGAGCCACCCCACCAAGAATTCCTTTACATTTTTTCTAAAGGATCATAGATTTCACCAAATCAATCATTCCAATGTCCTGAAGAATGGCAAGGTCACAGATATCTCATGATTTGAATCAGTGGATTCCACTAGTTATGGGGAAGAAAAATGTGGTCTTCCAAAGTTGCATGAATTATCTGCCAGAATTTCCACCCAGGGGATTCGGGCTGAGTGCTGGAATCACCAAATCCAGCAGGTGGTTGGGTGCGTGACATGAGCTATGGTGAAAATAACTCGGGCTATGATCCGTCAAATTGAACGCAGTTTGGTGCATTAAAAAGCTTATGAGAAGCAAAAATCCATCAGAAAATTTCTATGTTCATGATAAGAGACACTTATTCTTTCAATTCCATTGGTAAAAATCAATGTCTTTGCTTCTTTGCTAACAAACCGTGCAGTGACCAGAAAGCGTAAGCTGCTTCTTAGATCTTTCCAAAGAAATTTGTGGAACATTTATGTTATTCAAAAACCCCTTCTTTGCATTCCTTGCATGGATGGAATTGATGAGAAATAAATTTCCCCCTTCATGCATTAAGTAATGTTTTTCCCCTCACAAAACTTCCTAGATTGATGTAGTCTTCATCTCAAGTTTGAGAAACTGTGCAAATGTTCTTCCCATACAACATTGTTTTCACTACGCACCTGAAGTCCCGATGTGTGCCACCTTTCTCGTGAGGATTCTCTCACTAACAACATGCCCCACTATTATTCATTTCATCAAAATCTTTGGGAAAAAACGATGTGTTCGTGTGCGGTAGTCCACCAACAAGAAGCATCCCCACATGTTACAAGTGTTGATATTGCTTCCAAGATCCTTGGTAACCGTGGAATTATGAGACTCGGCATTCATGGTAGACACAAAAAAAATGATGCTGCAACTCAGGAACACCATGTTATGGGTAATATTGGAGTTCTTGGTCACCAGGGAGATGTGCACCAGGTTGGGCCAATTTTTCATCCACCCAATGGTAAACTTGCAGTGATTTATCGACCAGCTAGTACATTGAGCAAAAGGCAGCTTTGAATCATGAAGTTAGTCATGTAGACCATCTTGAAAATGGATGCATAGGCAGACATGATGCAAGTGCAGCTGCTGCTGGACCTCCTATCCATGCCATTCTGACAAATGGGTCATTATTGGCATTGCACCACTAGCGGCGGTGACGGCCGCCCGATGTGCCCTTCCTGGTAATGACACATCGGGGCACCATTTTGAAGCTCCCTTGGTCCTCCATGATCCTTGATTCATTGAACAACCATACCCCAGTGTGTGCTTCAGCCTCATTTTTTCATCCAAAGGTCGAGCCAAGGTCCTTCGGGATGGATTCTTATCACTTGTTTTCCCCTTGGCCGGTCCAACCTTTAGCTGGACGTAGCTTTCTCAATTCTCAATTTCATGAATCAACCCTGTTCTTGAACAAAAATCACATGGATTTTCCTTTTAGATTTCAAATTCACAGTCAGAATGCACATACAACAAATCCTCAAGCCTTAGCCACTACCGTCAGCACTGTCTGGCTTACGTAGATAATCTTGGTTCACTAGACGTGCTATACTCTAGTTGGAGGGGAGCATGTTCCTGACCTCATGGCCGCAGTTCTAACAGCCCCCAGGCCCATCCTACCAGGTGGGTAGGACTCCCTCAAGGTGGATATCTAGCGCAGTAAGAGAAAATGGTGGAATTGACTTGTGCTTATGCCTCATTGGCTCTCTCATGTACTTGGCCAAGATCACTCGCCCAAACATTGCCTTTGCTGTCAACCTCGTCGTGTATTTTTCAAAGTATCCTGGAGTGAGAGCCCTTCATGTGATGCGATTGTGTGTGTAGTATGGTATGTGATCTCCACATCATACTTCATGAACCGCATCCATGAGCAGTGCTCAGTGGTGGTTGACGGCTACACAAACAGTGGTTCGGCTCAAAGTCCTGATTGGAGGTATGGTTAATCATGTGCTTTTCATACACTGTTTATTGTGTGTATTAACATGTGTTTGGATAGGAAGATTCTTTGAAGGTATGGTGTATGTAAATTGGTTATTCTAAATTAGCCTTGAATTCAATGTTTGTTGTAAGAGGGCTAAGTTCTAATGTTATATGGTAGCAACAAGCTATGAAACTACAAGTCAATTCAAGGTCTGTTAAATTTCAACAAAGTGGCATATTCATTGTCCCAATCATAGTCGTAGAAACATCACTTGTTGATTTTCATGTCTTTCGAAGCGGGGCAGTTCACCGATTTGAGCAATTCCCAAAGTTGAGACCCCCCCTCCTCAACCTGCTTGAATTTATGGGGTGAGTGTATCGGGATGTGTATGAGGTGGTGATCCTCAAATGTACACAATTGTACTATCGAGAGGTTGGTTCTTCATCACTTCCATCGATTCCAATACATTCGTGTATTGTCATTGATCACTGCCCAATTCACTTCCCAATCCACTCATCCAATACACTTTCTATCTTTAGGGGGGGGGGTGGGGGATCGTCATCAGCCGGACCCCCTATCGATCCCGCCCCCCTACCCCCAAAAAACAGAAAGTGTATTGGTTAAGTGTATTGCAGTGGGAACATTCCGAAATATGAGAAATAAGAAACTATTGTACACTGATGAACAACGTGATATGCAGACGGTGTTTCGTCCATCGCTCTAGTAAGATCGATGGAAAAATCTCTATTCATTTTTGACATACAGTTTGCAACGCAAAACCAGTTGAACTCTTCAAACTTGTAATTTGTAGAGATGATGGTTTGCAAAAACGAACAGGCCCCCCTACAAATGTATTAGCTTAAACAGCGATATGCATCTTCCCTCAATCCAGTACATTTTTGTATAGTATGGGCCCCTCCTCCAATTCAAGATCCAATACATTGACCCAATACGCTTTCTCTGTGTGTGTGTGGGGGGGGGGTGGGGGGTTCCCGGTCGTTATCATTTGGACGTCGTCTCCGATCCACCCCCCAAAACAGCGAAATTGTATCAGATGAATGTATTGGATTGTGTTTGTCATGAAGTATGAGAACAGCGAAACATTTGTACACCGGTGAACACAGCATAAAGAACCTCCGACGATGTACCTGCATTGATGGAAGAAACCCGTGCAAATTCAAGGGACGTGTTTGAGAAGTACACCGCACGATAAAACAATAGTGCTGCAGTATTGCCACTCCAGCCAGAATTATTGAGCATTCCCCCTCACGATTGTACTTGCGAGGGTCTTCCGATGGCTACTGAAGTCGTTCAGGATTGTTCGTTCGTCTCCTGTACATTTCTCTCAAGAATGTCCTTTCTTGGCTCACAGCTGAAAATCCCCCCGTAAACTGTATGATACATTCAGAACATATAAGTTCACATACAGGTGTCAGGGGAGGGCAGTGTAGCCGTCGCTTCCCATCCTAGATGTCTCCTTCCACTCAAAATCTATCGTTCAGTACACATTGTGACATATGAAACTCGAAAATGACCTTTACAATAGTGTACATCGCCACGTTTTGTCTATCTGTTGTCGATTATTTCTGAGGAGCAAGATTGTTTCGACGTTAGCGAATCGTCGAATTGTCAAACGAAGTTATGTGCATTGTATAATTAGTGCTTTTGGACGAAATGCTTTCCATGCATGCTTGACCTCAAAGACTGTCGACGTTCAGTGATTTTCTTGACATCATCATCCGCGTGTACAAACGTGGATATCGAGACTGATGGCATGAGTCTGTCGCGAGATTGCAGTAGTGACACAAATCTAGTTCCATTCGATCTTTCAAGTTCTTTACGCGTAGAACATTACAGGCAAACGGTACACATGTCTGTCTTTTAGCACAGACAATGCCACTTTCAGACATATTCAACAATACTGTACATAAATTTAATCCTAAACAAATTGAATAAAACAATATCAATCTGGATTCTTGAGTGTTGTCAAACGTTTGATCTGAGGAACTTCTACCACACAAGTGAACATGGACTTAGTATCTCTAAGTAGTTGAAGTTCTATGATGAAACAAGGTAGAATATATTACTTCATGAGACAAACATATGTAATAAAACTTTGCATCTGTTGATAATGTATGGGTTTTTCTCTGAAATTGTGTTTCATCGTTTGGTTTCATCATTTTTTTCTTAACCTTTTCATGAATATTTGCATTATGAAACTGAAAAATATTCGTGTTTCAAGGGCTTCATATCCAACCTTCTAGTACATTTCTTTGAATGTTCCTAGAAACTTCATCTCTTGATGTACACTCATACAAGTGTGTATTTCTAGGGGGTGATTGGTCATAAAAGCCTGATTGGTGGAGTCACGAGCTATGTGTTTCTTCTGGGCTTCATTATTCTATCATGGCATAGCGGCAAGCAGTGTTGCATTGTGCATAGCTAGTCAGAGGCAGAGTACGTGGCACAAGGGGTTGCGTTTTTTAAGGTGGTGTGGTTGTAGCACTTGTTTCATGAGTTGGGTCGGTCCGCGCCTTCATCATTTTGTGCTACGACAACAAGAGAGCTCCTGAAATTGTAGAGAAAGCTAGTTTGTTTCATGCATGCACAAAGAATATTGCTGTTAAGCACCACTTTGTGCGTGACTTGGTGGAGCGACGGGTGATATCCCTCATTTGGGTCCTCACAAAACTGCAGTGAGGTGACTTCCTAAGCAAGGAACTTGTGTGCGAGATTTCGTCGTGACCATTTGTTATGTCGGGTTTTGTCTCTTGCCTAAGGGTAGCTTAGATTGGGATGTGTGCATGCACTGTTTAGCATCCCCTTTCACACTCGGCTCGATTGTACACGTGTATGGACATGCGTACCATCAGGACATGGGGAAGTGTTTGATTTTAAGTTGTTCCCGTCAGTGTATACATATGAGGATGACCACTGAACCATGTTCATACCTGTGTAGATCCTTGATGCAAACCCAGTGTTCACCGCAGTGCCGTATCGTGGTGATGCACCTAGGAGCAGCTTTAATGCTGCTCTTATGCAGCTGCCACCTATGTTATCGCTGTGCTGCTGTTGCTGCTCATGACTGTTGATGTCGCTGCTGCTGCTGCTCACCATTGCCGCCACTTCATGCTGCTACTGACACTGTGTCCTACCCCTGCCACTATGCATTGCCATCACTCGCAATCACCACTACAATTTGTTGCTGTCAGCTGCTTCTCATTTTTTATTGTCACCGGTGGTAGCCAGAGAAGCTGCTCCTACCACCTGGTGCTGTCGCTGTTGTTCGGCATAGTTGCTGCAGCTCGTCAATGTTGCGGCTTCTGTTGCTACGGTGGTGGCAATAACCCATGCCTTCACTGCTAGTGTTGTCGCTCACTCTAGCGGTTGCGTGGTGATGCTACTGCTGCTGACGTCGGGGCAACTTCTCTGCTGCCAACGTCTGCTGCAACGTGTCCCAATATACGGCTACTGCGGTAACTCTAACTGTTGTTTCCAGTGCTCCATCTCTGTGGTTCAGCTCAGCAAGAAAGGTCTCGCCACTCTGCTACCATGAGAAACTAGTGCGAGCCATCCTAGATTTGCTGCCGCTAATGTGGAAACACTGTCCAGTCTGCTAAAACACTAGCAAGCAAGCACATGCAAGAAACAAAAAGTGTTATGCTAGGAAGATGTACAAATTCTCATAAGCTAAAATAGATTAGTAATACAGATAGAAATAACAACTGAAAAGCACATGCCAAAAATACTTGCAGGGGTGCACGTCGGGTGACGCATGCGGCCGTATCACTTTTTCCTAACATTGGCCCAGAATTATTGGCCCTAAATTTTTGCACAGGCATCCAAATAGAACACCATCTGAACCTTGAGATGCAGAATCTTGAGCTGGAAACTGCAGTTGGTCACACCCATAGGTCCAGTACCAATCGTTGGCCAAAAATTGTAAAACATTCAAATCGGGCTGAAGAGCCAGTCCACCGAAAAAAAAATTAGCAACTATAGAAAAACTGCAAAGCACCCCAGAAAGCACTTGGGACGGCATGGCAGCTGTCTGGCAGCTTGTGGTGGGTGGGGTCACCACTCGTCAGTGCTCCGACGCCAGCTGGGTCCGCATCAGGGATCTGCACGAGCATGAATGTGGCCAAGTGGTCATAGCAAGGTGTACGGATGAACGGGGACGGCTCACGTCATAACAGCCGGAGACATGCTAGAGCACTCTGTTATGTTCCTCGAGTCTCTACGATTTTTTTGGTGGACTAGCATGGGTCCTGATTTGCAAATTTCTCCATTTTTTCCACCAGCAAGTGCCTGAATAGTGCATGTTTACATTAATTACGTCTAGCTAGAGATGTTGTATTTGTAGGATCAGACGGTGCTGTGTTCGGATGTGTGTGCACTGAGTTTTGGAAAGAAAACTGGTCTTTTGGCCGGGGTACTCATAGTACGGTGCACATAAGATGACTTGCACCCACGGAAGCTAATTATCCTATGTCCTTGTCAGTTTCCATCTCTCTCTCTCTCTCTCTCTCTCTCTCTCCCTCTCTCTCTCTCTCTCTCTCTCTCTCTCTTTCTCTCTCTCTCTCTCTCTCTCTCTCTCTCTCTCTCTCTCTCTCTCTCTCTCTCTCTCTCTCTCTCTCTCTCTTTCTCTCTCTCTCTCTCTCTCTCTCTAAATTGAATCTCATAAATCTTTAAACACTGTGCGTGTCTCCCCTAGCCATGCCTTTGTTTTCCCTACACCTGCCTTGAGTGCTGATGCATCTGCTGATTGGAAAGTATCACTATGTTTTCAGTAGAAGTGTTAGGAAGATTTTGAGCAACATCTTATAGGGGTAACCTGTCAATGTCCTTCAAAGGCATTGGATGCCACACCAAGAATCTGTAGAATTTTCTCAATAAAGAGGTTGGCCAATTTGCATATGTTAACATGTTTGACGTGCATATTGGTGCTGGATTACAACATATGCTCATTGCACTGGCTCTGTGTTCTTATATCTGCATGATCAGATGATAATTTGCTGCAACGGGTGTGTGCAAAATTCTATCCAAAACTATAATTCTGGGTTCTTCTAGGGCAAACTCATTTGTCACCATCTACTTCAAGCCTCCAGCAAATATTTGGCCGGACTGGTGACATGCCCCCATTCTGTACCACATTTGAGAGGAATGCCACGACTTTGTACTTTAAATGAACCGTGCCCCCGGTCAAGGACTCTATGTGTAATCTGACCACGGTTTGTAGTCGTGATGGGTGGATTGGGGAAAATTTGCTGATATTACTTCCGATTTCAACGTTTTCGACATCATTTTTATTTCGTACATAGGATGTGTCAATCGACGGCTAGCTCGACTTGCGTGGTCTTTCTTTTTTAGTGTGGAAAATACTTGGAAGGCATCTATCTTTAGTTTGTTGAGGTTATTAGTGCTATATGATTGGGTACAATTTTTTCATTTTTTCTTTCTCCATACCTATCTGTTGCACTCTGCTTCTTAATTTTCATCAAACGGTCATCCAAAACAACATTTTTTGGATATCCGCACGATGTCTATTTGGTAGCATTTTGTGAGCCAAACCATGTTTTTAGGCTCACAGAATTCCACCTATGCGGACCCTACAGTCTGACAGTCTGACAACCCAACGAAATGTCTTGGCTGGGTTGAAATAAATCCCTTTTTCAATGGGTTTGTGATTGATGTTGTGCGGTTTTGCAGTAGGTTTGCATTTGGGGTCCGGAGCTTCCCATGCGTTGACAGGGGTCTTGCTTGGGCCACCGTGGGGCCCAGCAAGTTCCTGCGTAAAAGTAAAACCCCAATCCCTCGAATGTGATTCAGGGTGATGGGGTTTGAATATGGTATGCACCTACAAAGCGGGTGTGTTTGCGAGTCCTAAAAAACTAAAAAATGTTGCTTTTTATTTATTCGATCTAGTAAAACCACAATTTTTGATTGGTCTTCCAGCATGCACAAGACCTCTATCTTAACGTGCAAACTATAGCTACCCCCATCCCCCCCC
>SZWC01000256.1:372254-405539 GCA_023375785.1 Penium margaritaceum | reverse complement strand
TGTCCCCCCCCCCCCCCCAAAGGGTAGAGTGTATGAGCAAAGTGCAGCGGGATGGTGTATTTCTTTCTATCACGATCGACGATTGGCAATTGACAATGGAGGATCTAGAACAAAAATGTATAGGCACCGATCGGCGATCGATGATCATCGACAGGTGGTAGTCGTTGAAAGGTGAGGAAAGCTGACTACAGAACATAGACCACGTAGTCAGGAGCCCCCCATCCAAAACCAACTAATATATTTGGGTAGTGTGGCCGGTGTGTATACTGTACAGAAACTATTATTGTACACGTGTGTATCATATACATTGTGTTCTTTTTTCGGCAATCACGTAGACTGGATACACTAACCAGCTACACTTTGCTAATACACTCTACCATTTTGGAGGGGGAGGGAAGGGGTCATCCGGAGTCCAAGCTCCCCCCGCCCCCCTCCCCCCAGATAGCTCAAGTGTATTAGCAAAGTGTATTTGGTCAGTGTATGGATTTTGTGTGATGAGGAAAAAAACAACCCACTAGTGTATTCGCAGTCGATGGCATTCATACACACGACAAAATGGTCACCACGTAGTCGAGAGACTCACTCTCTTCCCCCGCCCCCCACCAATAACCGCATGTATTATGACTGTGTATCAGGGCGTGTATTGTGATGACCATGTATTTTTTTCACTAATGTATTGTACATTACTGTATCTTCTTACATGTCTATCATATACACGCACCAGGAAAAGCAAAAAAAAATAAAGCCCAAACCCCCCGGATGTGACTTTTGGAGGGTTCTCGTTCATTCACGTTTTGGATCAAGAAATAGGTACTGTTATGCCGTACAGTTTTGACATATTTCATGTGTGAGTAAAAATGTATGTCTTTTATTGCCAACTATAAGTGGAAATGTGAAACACTTAACCATCGATTTTCTATGGCAAACCTTCTACAAAAAATTGTGTGTTCAAACATTGAAATACATTTGTAGAGATGTTGTAAATGAAGTTGTTCTGCAATTTCCAGGAAGGTACCATGAAACTCCTAAATGCATGTGTTTACAATGTACACTTCATGACAAGTGTATCGCTCAGGGATGATTGACCATAAATGCCTTTTTCTATGTGCATCCATGTTGCCTCTCTGTTCTCCTCTATTCCTCCCCTCCCTTCCTCCTCTTCTGCTGAGTCCACCACAGGTGATTCTCCTCTTGTGACGTCACCTCTTCTTGTCAATGCACCGGATAGCAACGGTCTAGAAAACGGGTCCCGACATGGGAGGCCGCCAACCGCTCTTGGTATTGAAACCAAGATAACATATCACCCTCGAACGAGGGATCCACACTTTAGGTTCGTTTGGTTTGCAACCTCACGAAGTCCGCATGTTGGTCTTTAGTGTCTACCTTTGGTTGGACACTCTGTGAGGAGTCTCAAAGGCAAGAACTGTAAATGGATGCATGCAAGGTACAGGCTTTTATACTTGCAGAGCTTTGCTAAAGCTTCTGCTTGTAGTGGCTCCACTGGAGCCAACCTCAACCTACAGTCCTACTTGGCGCGTCCTTAGACCGCCAAGTGTCATCCTCAAGCCAGGCTCTAGTAAGCTTCCTAGAAGCTTCCTGTCCCAGTTTTGGCCACAAAGAAAATTGTGGCCGTCGCGGGGTATGAACCCGCGATCTCTTGTTTGAGACTCCGGTGCCTATTCAACCATGCCAAAAAGGTATGGTTCCTATGATGAGCCACAGGGGACATACCCATTATGGGCAGTGCATTCCTGGCCCATCTCAGAACAGACCAAGGGGACGTACTCCATAGAGCAGTGCATGCCTTGTCTGTATGTGTAGCTAGCCAGCTAGGCAGTGGACAAGGTGCATACTATTTCAACAAATCTCTCCCTTGCACCTCTGCCCATCTGGCACTTACTGGGCTCCATCAATGTCTTGGGGCTCACCCTTCCTCTGCCGCACTCCTCATGCCGAATCCACGAATGCCTGCATAGTGCAAGTCGCTCTCCAACGACTTGGTCATGCAGTCAGCAAGCATGCTCTTTGTTCCGCAGTGCTGCGAGTCCACCACGTTCTTCATGACCAGGTCACGTGAGTAGTGGTAACGTATGTCAATGTGCTTCGTTCGCCGGGAGATGATCTCGTCTTCAGCCATCGAGATGGCGCTCATGTTGTCCACGTGTACGACCGTGGCATCCTTTTGTGGCACTGTCATTTCGCCAAGCAGGCTGCGCAGCCATTGAGTCTCCTTGCACACCTCAGACAGAGCAACGTACTCTGCCTCAGCCGTGGACACGGAAACACAATCCTGCTTCCTGCTGGCCCATGAGATGGCAGCGCCATTCAAGATGCACACGTATCCAGAGGTGGATTTCCTGTCGTCGAGATTTCCTCCCCAGTCAGCGTCAGTGTAGCACTTCAAGCGAAGGGGGTCTGTTCCTTCTTGGCCTCCAAGGACGAGGCCCATGTGACGTGTCTTCTGCAGGTAGCGCAAGATGCGCTTGACTGCTTGCCAATGTTGTGGCCTAGAGTTAGCCACAAATCTGCTCACTTGTCCCACAGCATAGCAGATGTCCGGACGAGTCCCTACCATGGCGTACATGATGCTACCCACGGCGGACTGGTAGGGGATGTCTTGCATCTCCCTTTGTTCTGCTTCGTTGCTTGGCGACATGGAGGCCTTCAGCTTTGTATCGGTCGTCATTGGGGTNCTGACAGGTTTGCAGTCTTCCATGTGGTAGCGCTTCAGTACCTCACCGATGTATTTGGTTTGGTTGAGTTCGATGGTGCCTGCTACTCGGTTGCGGTGGATGGCAATCCCGAGGTAGTACTCGAGAGGACCCATGTCCTTCATCTTGAACCTTTTGCTGAGGTCAGACTTCAGCTCATCCAGCAGCTCGACCGAAGACGAGCAGATGATCAGATCATCCACGTACAGCGCAACCAGCATCAGCCCTCTCCCATCATCGCGCACGTACATGCTCGGGTCATTCTGGCAATGCGCGAAGGAGAGGCCGTTCATGAAACCGTCCATCTCTTTGTACCACATCCTTGGGGTCTGCTTCAGCCCGTAGAGCGCTTTCACCAACTTGCACACCTTGCCCTCACGAGCTTCGACCCCTTCGGGCACCTCCATCAGCACTTCCTTGTCAAGCTTCCCATAAAGGAAAGCTATCCTGACGTCCATCTGGTGTATCTCCAGGTTCTTTGCGGCTGCAATGCCAAGGAGAGAGCGGATGGAGGCAAAGGTCACGACGGGCGCGAACGTCTCATCGTACTCGGAGCCCGGGCGTTGAGAGAACCCTTTAGCCACTACCCTTGCCTTGAACTTGTCGATGCTGCCGTCTTGCTTCTTCTTCACTCGGAGGACCCACTTGGATCCCACCACGTGGGCCTTGTCGGGTCTATCCACCAGCACCCACGTGCCGTTCTCGGCAATGGACGCGAGCTCGCTGTCCACTGCCTCCTTCCACTTGGCCGCATCTGGGCCATTCATCGCCTCCGCCACTGTGGATGGCTCTCCCTGAACCATGCACGACCAGCTAAGGCCGGTCCAACCATCATAATACCCCAAAGGTGCTTTCTTTGGTCGCACACTGCGCCGGGGTAGTGGTGCGGCTTCTTGCTTTGGTGCTGGTGCTTCCACAGGTGGTGGTTTGACGTCGTCGTCGTCGTCGTCAGAAGAGTCGTCAGACTCCAAGCCAGACTCGGAACCCCTGGATGCCTCGGTATCTGCGTCCATGTCAGATGCTGCATCATCCTCCGCAGCATCTCTCCCATTCCTACCACCTACTGGCAAAGCGAGCCAGTTGTCGGGCGCTTGGTCTCCGGACTCAAGCAACACTATCCACTCTCCCGCTTTGGGAGTGAGGATCGGGTCCAGCAGCTCTCCCCTTCCAAGGGTGCGTTCATCAAACACGACGTCGCGGCTCCTCACGAGCTTGCCTGTTGCCTGGTCCCAAAGCCGATAGGCTTTGTGTGACGTGTCGTACCCAACCATGACGCACTTCCTCGAACGTGCGTCAAGCTTGCCTCCACCTTCTCCCGACTGGATCTTCACCCATGCAGTTGACCCAAACACATTCAGATGGGATGCGTTGGGTTTCTTTCCCGACCATGCTTCTTGTGGGGTCTTCAGCTGCTTGTCCTGCTCCTTTCCACGCTTCCGCAAGGCGGTCGCTGGTATGAGGTTCAAGAGGTAGCAGGACGTTGTTGCTGCTTCAGCCCAAAAGCGAGGTGGGAGCTTGGCGTCGAAGAGCATGCTTCGCACCATGCCGAGCAGGGTCTGGTTCATCCTCTCGGCCACGCCGTTGCTTTGGGGATTGTATGGGGTGGTCTGCTCGTGGAAGATGCCATGATGCTTGAGCCAAGGCTTGCATGCCTCGTACTCACCCCCGTTGTCACTTCGAAGCGTCTTCACCTTTTTGGACGTTTGCCGCTCCACCATGGCGACGAACTCGAGGAGCTTCTCCTTGACCTCTCCCTTTGTTTTGAGGAAGTAGATCCACAACTTGCGGCTGTGGTCATCAATGAAGGTCAGGAAGTACTTGCTTCCTCCGTTAGACGGTGTGCGGAAGGGTCCACACACGTCACTGTGTATCAGTTCCAAGACGTGCTCCGCTCGTTGACCTCCTCTCCCAAATGGCTTCTTCTTTGCCTTCGCTTGGAGGCATGGTTCACACAATGCACACCCTTTGCCATGCTTCATGGTGCACCCTTCCATTCCGCGGACTACCTCTTGCTCCTGCATCTTCTGCAGCGTGCTGTTGGCCACATGGCCAAATCGCCGGTGCCACAGCTCAGCGTCAGTGTCCTTGGTTGATGTGGCGGCCGCAGCGGTCGCCGGCGGTGCATCCTTTGGCTCCGGTGCCACTGTCTTGGTGGCACATGCGAGTCCCTCATCCAACGCCTTGGTGACTTTGGTTTGAAGCACGTAGAGGCCGTCGACTCTTGGAACTTGAAGCATGAGGTCCTCTTTGGTGTACAAAATCTGGATGTCCTCGTTTTTTAGGGCCACCGCCTCCTTGTTGGTGAACACCACCGTCATGTTGTTGTCGGTGATTTGTGAGACGGACAACAAGTTGGCTGCGAAGGAGGGCATGTACACCACCTTTTGAAGGTTGACCGCCTTCTCCGCACCGTTCACATTGAACGTGATCACCTTGTCCCCTTCGCCCATGGCTTGGACGACGCCGCCGTTTGCACATTTGATGCGCATGACAGATTCAGCCATGGAGACAAATCCACCCTTCTCTTTTGATGAGTGGTGGTTGGTTCCCGAGTCAAGGGCAAATGCCCCGGGCCTAAGGCTCGCTGCCCCCTTCATGGGCAGCCCCCTAGCCATCATGTTGGTGAGCTCTTTCTTCTCTTTCCCACCTTTGTTCCCGCCTTCTTTCTTGGGACCACGGCAGTCCCTAGCCCAGTGCCCAGCCTTGCCACAGTTGTGACAGTTGCCAGGCTTCTTGGAACTCTTCCCGCCACTGTTGCCTTTCCCTCAACCGCCACCGCTTCCGGTGTTGCCTTGACTGGAGCGAGAGCTTGCACCTTGTCCACCGAAGCGAGAGGCATACGCCGAGATGTTTGCCTCACTGCCACTGCGTCGCATGGACTCGTTGCGGACGTGTTCGGCGACAGCCTCATACGTCAGATCCGCCTCCTTCCAACCGCCAAATACGGTGATCAAGGACCCCGAGCTTTCCGGCAGCGCCATTAGAAGGATCATGGCACGCATGTTGGAGTCGAGCTTCTATTCCATTTGCTGGACCTCTTGCAGCACATTGTTGAACGACTGCAAAAATACGGGTATCGATTCTCCTTCGCTCACCCTCATCGACATCAACCGTTGGAAGATGAAGAGTCGGTTTGCTAGGGCATTCGATTGATGCACGCGTGAGAGCTTTGCGTAGGCCTCGGCAGTCAATGTGCATCCTGTGATGTGGGAGTGTTGAGTCTCGTTGATGGACGTCACAAGAATGGCGAGAGCCATGTTGTTCATCATCGTCCATGCTGCAAGGTCAGCCGCATGCGTCGTCACGGTCGCATTGGCGGGTGCTGTCTCGATACCTTTTAGGATGTCGAGGTAGCAACGCACGTTCATGAAAATCTCAAATTGCCATTTCCACAAGGGAAAACCTGTCCCCGTGAATTTGGACATACCCGCCTCAAGGCAGGCTGGAGTCGGGTCCGCCATTTTTGGCGGTTGCTCGTCTTCTTTGCTTCGCTGCTACTCTGCTTCGTTGAGGCCGATGAGGCTGATGAGGCTGCTGACTGCGACCGTTGTCAAAGGTGCAGTTGGTTCCGTTGCATACCCCTCCAGCCAATGATCGCCTAAGGCGATGGTGCCGTTGTGAGGGAACGGACTCGGGGTCGTACCACCTTCTAAAAAGGGGTAGAGCTTAATCCCGTTGGGGCTCGAGGGTCTTGTCCAACATGGACAGAGTTGTTCCTCGTCCCCTAGTCCGCCACGTGCGCGCACCCTACCTGAAGAAGCCGATGGAGCCGATGTAGCAGATGGAGCCGTCCGATGGTCGTGTCCCTGTTGTACCTGTGCGCCCTGAAAGACCACGCGCTAGTTGGTCTTGGAAGCGTGCCTTAGAACCAGAAGTGTGGGTCCATAACCCTTTGTCAATGCGCCGGATAGCAACGGTCTAGAAAACGGGTCCCGACATGGGAGGCCGCCAACCGCTCTTGGTATTGCAACCAAGATAACATATCACCCTCGAACGAGGGATCCACACTTTAGGTTCGTTTGGTTTGCAACCTCACGAAGTCCGCATGTTGGTCTTTAGTGTCTACCTTTGGTTGGACACTCTGTGAGGAGTCTCAAAGGCAAGAACTGTAAATGGATGCATGCAAGGTACAGGCTTTTATACTTGCAGAGCTTTGCTAAAGCTTCTGCTTGTAGTGGCTCCACTGGAGCCAACCTCAACCTACAGTCCTACTTGGCGCGTCCTTAGACCGCCAAGTGTCATCCTCAAGCCAGGCTCTAGTAAGCTTCCTAGAAGCTTCCTGTCCCAGTTTTGGCCACAAAGAAAATTGTGGTCGTCGCGGGGTATGAACCCGCGATCTCTTGTTTGAGACTCCGGTGCCTATTCAACCATGCCAAAAAGGTATGGTTCCTATGATGAGCCACAGGGGACATACCCATTATGGGCAGTGCATTCCTGGCCCATCTCAGAACAGACCAAGGGGACATACTCCATAGAGCAGTGCATGCCTTGTCTGTATGTGTAGCTAGCCAGCTAGGCAGTGGACAAGGTGCATACTATTTCAACACTTCTGACTGACCATGTGCCTCCCTCGCCTGTGGCGCCTGCACCTGTCGCCCCCTCTTCCACCACTGCACCACCTGTATCTCCTTAAGTCCATGGTGGTCGGCTTCGTGCTCTGACATCTCAACCCCGCACGTCCTCATTTCATTCTCAGCAATCTGCTCTGCCTGGTCTCATTACTACTATCCCTACATTGGACCCCTAGGGAGATCCCCGACGTGTGGTCTGTGGTGAACCTGGCCTGCGGGCCCTTGGCCTTACCGCCACTGCCATACCCGTTGCTGCAGTAGTGGGATTCTCTCAAGACCCAGGTGTAGACTTGGATGAGACATTAGTCCCAGTTTTCTGGTACACAACTACCAGAACTCTGCTCAGCTTGGTTTTCCAACATGACTGGGAGCTAGAACAAATGGATGTCAACAATGTCCTTCTTCAAGGCAGACTTGATGAAGAAACTTACATGGTCCAATCCTCTGGATTCACGCATAGAACCAACATGGTGCGGCGCCTTTACAATGCGCTCTACGGGCTCAAGCATTCTTTGCGCTTGGTCATACACCAGTGAGTAGCCGCCCTCGGTCAATGCCGAGAGGTTGGGCTTGACCCCCGGGTGGCGGTGCAGGTTCGTCCGGCTCAATGCTCGACGGGGGTCTGCGCTTACCGGCTCTTACACGCTCGCTCTCCTACCCAGCACTTGTCTTCATTTTCTCCAAGAAAATTTTCCACATCCATTGCGTGTGTATCACGTGGGATCCTCCCTATTCCATTAGTTTCCTCACACTCTCTTTCTTAGCACACTTGAGGGTACCTACAGCCCAAAGTGGGGACATGGGACCAATGGAACCCTTCTACCATTTACGAAAACTTAGCTGGAAATCCTAGGCAGCAAGTTGAAGCAGCAACATTGTTGACGCAGCGTGCGGGCTTCCACGATTGTTGCTTAGTCTGCTGCCCCCTCAGTCTGCCACTCTATAGTCTAAGTCTGGGTGCTCTCGGTTTGTTACCCAAAAACGGGCGCCCCACTGTTAGGGCCAGAAAGCAGCTAAAAACTGGAAGTAACTGATTAGGAGTGAAGAATGAGACACAATGGGAGACCCCTCCAAGAACTAGCCTCCCCTAGCTATGTAGCACTTGTTACTCAGTTCACCAACCAATCAGAAAATAGCTCTATTTTCAGGCAGGCAGGTTTTCTCCGTGAGCCCTGCCAAACGGCCGACGGCCAAAACCCTGGCGTCGTCCGTTTTGCCTGAAAATTCAACCATACCATAATACGCATGCTGCGAATGCAGTCTTGCGGTCAGAATCAGCTATAAAAACAGCAGTGTGGGGTTATGGCTGCCTAAACCCAGGCAGCGTCTACGTTAACCCCTGGTAGAAACGGTGCCAGAAAATCATGAAACTTGGACCCAAGGCATGACACGGCACTGCGAACGCAACAGTGCAGTCAAACACAATGCTGGACGCGTGCAGGCAGTATATGCAGCGATAGTCCCTGCCGGTGGCACGATCGCCGAGGAGGTCTGCCAATGGAGCTAAGCACAAAGGACGGAGGAGGCTCCAGCGAACTGCGTGTAGGCCTCGGCGTGCGTCGGCTCCACCGGATGACACTCCATCAGCGTCGTGTCTCACCGTCATTCATCTGCACGCCAATGTACACAAGCCGGGACGACACAACAGAGTACAAGTGAGAGATGTGAGACAAAAACCAACACTCCCCAATGACAAACAAGCGCGATGTACATGGACGGCCAGAGAACACAGAGACCAGGAGGACAGGGAGAGAACACACGGACGCACACCAACTACACTCACAACCTTCTTTAACGAGTCATGCTTCAGTGCCTTGGTCAAGAAATCAGCCAACTGTCGTGCTGTCTCAACCCACACAATGCTGATGCTGTCGTCATGCAACAACGAATGCACATAGTGATACTCGACATTGATGTGCTTTGTGCAAGTGTGGTGCACGCCGTCATTGTTCGTAATGGCCATCGCACTCCCACTGTCACAGTGCAACGTGATGGACGGGACTGACTGATGCAACTCGGACAACAAGCAGCGTAGCCAAACGCTCTCACACGCACCAGAATCACAGGCCAAATACTCAGCCTCAGCAGTGTTGCGTGCAATGTAGCCTTGTTTGCCGTTACACCAGGATACAGCCGTTCCGCCAAAAGGAAGATCCAGCTAGTACGACTCTTACCGTCCGTACTGCCGACCCAGTCACTGTCAGTGTATCCCGTCGCCACAACGGACGGCTGTTGACGAAACATGAGGCCTCACCGTGGGGTAGACACGACGTATCATAGCACTCGGATTACGGCCTCAAAGTGGAGGTGACGCGGCTCCTAAGAGAACTGTGCAAGGAGGTTGACGGAGAATGCAATGTCTGCACGCGTCATCATCGCCAGGAACATTAGTGATCCGATGACGCACAAATAAGTGGTCACGTCTACGGGCTCCCCCAGCACGGCTGGATCATAACTCTTGAGCATCGCCTGACCATCGGACGACATGGGTGAGGATGCTCTCGGCACGAGGGGCATGTCTTGAGCAAAGCGCCCGGACAAGGTCTGGACTTAGGCGGTCTGATGGACATGCAGGATGTCCACGGAGCGATCATGCTCAAGCTCCATGCCTAGAAAGACTTGTGCTGGCCTGAGGTCCTTCATCTGGTAGGCGGCGTGCAGCAGGTCCTTGACCCGCTGGATGGAAGCTGCATCCGGCGATGCGATGAGCAGGTTGTCGACGTAGACCAGGACAGCGACGAGATTCTAACATCGTAGACCGATGAATAGTACGCGGTCCCTAGAGGTACGAAGGACGCCGCCGCTAAGAAGCGTATGACTGATCTCCTAGTTCCAGTAGCACAGTGACTGCTTCAAGCCATAGAGGGTCTTCCAGACCTTGCCGGAGTCGTCATCGAAGCCTGGAGTCTGCACCATGGGAAGCTCCTCACCCTCCAGTGTGTCATGGAAGAAGGTGTTGCTCACATCAATCTGATACAATTCCCACCTGTGCTGGGCAACCAGGCTGAACAACACCCAGCTGGTGAAGAACCGACCGACCGGGGCAAAGATCTGGTCATAGTTGATCCCAGGGACATGAGGAAACTCCTTGGCTGTGAGACGGGCCTTGTACTTGTCCAAGGACCCGTCTAGCTTCCACTTTCACCGGAGAACCCACTTGGCGCCGATGGTCTTACGGCACGGGGGGAGGTCGACGAGCTCATAGACGTGATCTTGGCGAATGGCGGCAAGCTCGTCGGCGCATGCACCCTCCCTGTGCCTGTGCCCCTAGTGGCATCCACGTGCGGGTGGCCGCAACGGCATAGCCTAGAGCTGACCCTGGATGTAGATCGGCAATGACTGACAGTGTGGCCAAGCTGAGTGCCTTGGTGCCGGGGCCCCCACTCACGACCGAGGGAGTGGATCTAACATGAGGTGAGGAGCCTCGTGGGATGACATGGGTTCGTGGAGTGAGAGGACGTAAGGAGGCGGCATGAGTGCTCACTGTCGGCCTGGGTCTGAGGCTCCAGCCCAGACCATGTGTGGAGCGCGCCGATACAGACAGGGAAACTGGCCCTGAGGGACTGGTAGACACGAACGAGGCGGCCGGCCCTAAGGGGTTGTCGCACGCGGACAAGGCAGCAGGCCATGAGAGGCTGGCGGACACAGACGAGGCAGCTGGCCCTGAGGGGATGTCAAGTACAGATGGGGCAACCGGCCCTGAGGGCCTGGCAGACACGGACGGGGCAGCAGGCCCCGAGGGGCTGGCGGGCATGGATGAGGCAGCCGGCCCTGAGGGGCTGTCGGACACAGGTGGGACAGCCAGCCCTGATGGGCTGGCGGACACAGACGGGGTAGCCGGCCTTGAGGGGCTGGCAGACACAGACGGGGCAGCCGACTCTGAGGGACTGGCGGACACGTACGGGGCAGCCGGCTCTAAGGGGCTGGCACACACCGATGGGGCAATCGACAAAGACGGACCAGCGAGCGCAGACGATGGAACGCCCGGACGCCTAGACGGAGGACGGACCCACCCCTCCCCCATGCGACAGGAGGAACATCAATGCGCCGGAGCATACGAGGTCGCGGGGAAACAGGTCCTCAAAGAAGCGGGCATCGTAGGACTCGATGATGTAGTGTTGGGTGGGATCCCATAAGTGCCATGCCTTCGACGGATGCGAGACGCCAAGGAAGGTGCACGTACGACCGCGTGGCTCAAGCTTGCCACCCTGGTACGGGACTGACAACCACACGGTGACTACACAGCCCCAGACACGGGTCGGACGCATGTCGGCGCGTTCTCCACACCAGTGCTGGTATGGGGTGGACTGACGAAGAATGGTTCCGTGGGGAATCCGGTTCCAGACCCACGTCATGTAGGTCATGGCCTCAAAGTAAAAGCCGTCAGAGATGCCAGATTCGACTCGCATGGTGCGGACGGCGTCAAGCATGGTGCGGTTCCATCGCTCAGAGATGTCGTTTTGGGTTGGCGTGTAAGGTGCCGACGTCTCACGATGGACACCATGAGAGGCAAGGAAGAGTATGGTCTCCCCCATAAACTCACCCAGGCGATCAAAACGGAAGCAGACAGGGTGACCACACTTGCGTTCAGCACGGAGAAACCAGTCCCAAATGGTGGGAGCGACATTGCTCTTCTACCGAAGGCAGAAGACCTAGCGATAGTGAGAATAGTCACCCGTAAGGGTTAGGACGTAATGACTGTCCTCGCCGACTGACTCTGTCGAGAGGTGGTCCATGATATCAGAGTGAACCAGGTCAAACGGGACAGACACTCAAGAGGAAGAGAAGAGGTAGGTGGAATGGTGCATCTTGCCTTGAGCACAATCAATGCACTCGGTACGACACGGCAGAGGAAAGGAGACTGAGTCAAGGCCCATGGCCGGCTGTGTGCGAAGCATGCTGTCAACAGCGGCAGAGTGGACGTGATAGAGGCGGCATGCAGGAGACATATGTGCTGCGGAGACGGGGTACTGGTAAAAATCACGTGGCCAGTATTGATGGACGAGGAGGAGACAGAGGAAGAAGCGGACAGGCACGGTATGTGCCACAATTTGCCACGGGGGGTGGCATACAAAACGACATGAACGGACGGACGCAACGACACGATGCCAACACCACACGAATTCAGATTTTCCATGGTCATGCAATCAAGGACGGTGACAGACAGGATGCTGACCTCAAGGCCAGGGACGAAGAGAACATCAGTCAAGAAGATGCCACCAGCTGGACCACGAAAACGAACGACGCCGACACCACGAACGGGTAATATCTGACCAGAGTCCGTCCGAACCCCGGTGACATCGGTGACGGGACCAAGAACACTGAAAGCCTCATGCGAGGCCGTCATGTGATGCGTGGCCCCGGAGTCGATGATCCAGGTTTCTGACGGATCCTGGACCGGCGTGGCCAAGCACTAATGATCACATGGCAATGGGTGAGCGACGTTGACGAAGTGGACGGAGGTGTAAACCGGGAGTGTCAGTCGTCTAGCCAGGCGACATCGTCACGAAGAGGAGCAGGAGGACAAGGCATGGCAGAGGACAGGACGGACAGAGATATAGGACACGATCGTAGCACCAAATATGTCATTCAGAGTGGGGAGGAACTAACGACTACGCAACTCGCACTTCCCTGGGGAGGAGGGCGAGGAAAGCCGAGCTGGAAGGCGATGAACTGCTCCAACTGGCACTCACGAGCGGAGGGCCCGATGGAGGAGCCGTCACGAGTGGCGCAGATGCGATAGAAGCAACGACGGTCACGGCACTGGTGGCAAGGCGACGCTCGGCGCTGCCAATAGGAGGTGACCGTCTTGGTCTCCCCCATGCGGAGGGAGTTGAACTCACAGAGCAGGCGGTTGGTCTGAGCGTCACTGGACAGGCGATGAGGGCGCGTGAGTACGTGCCAGGTTGCTTCCCGGTCAGTGAGGGCGCCAGTGGTAAGGTCGCCGAGGAAGGGCGAGGCGTGTGGCAAGAGGGACCACAGGGACGAGGGTACGCACGGTGTGGCCGGCGTCATAGACCTCGTCGGTCTGGGTGGATTCGAAGGGCAAGACATAGTAAGGCCACAGGCCCTCGCCCTATGCCCAGTTCTGGAAGCTGAGCTCCCAGCTCCAGAACTGGTCGCCAGCCTGAAGTGGCGACAGCGGTGTCCTGAAGTCCTTTGGCTTGCAGCCGGTACCCAGAGTGGGGCCTAGGACTGATGTCACCGTCTGTTGTTGGTGCTAGGTGTATTGTGCCAAGTATTTCGTGGCATAGGAGACCGCATGGCTCGCGCACCCTGGTGGAACAAACAGTGCTTGCTGATATTGGTGCGGCAACTGCGGCGACGGCCGTTGCTGTTGCGGGAGCGGCTGCTGATGTTGTTGCTGTCGCTACTGATGCTGCTACTGTAGCGACGGCTGCTGATGGTGCTTCTGCGTCTGCTGCAATGGTGGTGGTGGTGGCAGTTGTAGTGCCGCTAGCTATTGTATCAGCATTGCGAGTTGCTGGCGCAAAGCGATGAGTGGATCTGTCGAGTCAGAATGACTAATGACAGAGCCTACAGGGTGTTGGCGCTGTTGCTGTTTCTGCTGTTGCTGCTGCTGCAGCTGCTACTGCTACTGCTGCTGCTGCTACTGTTACTGCTATTGCTGCTGCTGCTGCGGTGGCTAATGCTGCTGCTGCAACTACTGCTACTGTTGCTACTGCTGTTGCTGCAGCTGTTGCAGCCGTTGCAAGAAAGGGGGGCTAGGGGTCCCTCCAACAGAGGAGGACCCCTCCCTACTCGAGCTGGTAGCCATAGTGTTTTGTTGGCCCTCCTTGTTCCACCCTTTTGTTTTTGGTTTTTTTGTTGGTGACGTCAGTAGTGACATCAGCAATGACATCAAAAATTACTACCGTCAGCAGTGGCTGTTGCTGAACCCGATGATGTGTCAGCTGCAAGGTGGCTGTTGCTTTTGCTGCAGTTGCTACTACTACTACTGCTTCTGCTACTACTGCTACTATTGGTCTGCTATTGCTGGTGCTGCTGATGTTGGTGTTGTTGCTCCTGCTGCTACTGCTACTGATGCAATTGCTACTGCAACAACCGTTACTGCTGTTGCTACTAAGCTGCTACGTGTTGCTGTGGCTACTATGGTTGTTATAGCGGCCGTGGTGATAGTTGTCGCCGCTACAGAGTCACCTATGGGGTGGGGGATTTTTTTTCCCTTTTTTTCCTTCTTGGTCGTCATAGCGAGCTTGCTGCTTGCTGCGAGCCGCTAGCAGCAAGCTCGCTGCTCGCTATCCGCTGCTTGTTGCGGGCTGTGAGCAACAAGGTCGCTGCTCGTAGCTCGCTGCTTGCTCTGGGCAGCGGACTTTGAGCAGCTGCAGCTGCTACTGTTGCGAGATGTAGCTGCTGCTGCTGCGGGCGGCTACTAGCCGCTACTACATCTGCTGCTGCTGCTGGCTACTGCAGGCTGCTACTAGCTCCTACTGCTCGCTGCTACTGCTGCTGCAGCCGGCTGCTGCTGCTGCTCACTGCTGCTACTGCGCACTGTTGCTGCTATAAGTTGCTACGGGATGTTGCTGCTACAAGATGCTACGACCTGCTGATGCTGCCGGCAGCTGCTACTGGGCACAACTGTTGTTGGCTGCTGCTGCCACTACTCGCTGTTGTTGCAAGCTGCTGCTACTATTGCTGCTCTAGCACGGTCACACCGAGTCGACGTGCGTCGTCGTCGTGATGCGTGATGTCGCTGGCCGCTCATCTCCTCGCGTCACACGTGGGAATCAGTGCTGCCGGAAAAATCCGACGGTGTTTCCCCTGGTCCAGTCGCCGTGGGGATCATTTGACGCCGCCACCAGGCTGGTCAATGCTGCCGGAAAAAATCCATTACCTTTTCCCTTACAGTGGCGTGTATGGGGGTCTGTCGGCGTTGCCTGGCACCTATACGCCAGTCTTCTGCTGCTGCTACTACGCTCTAGCTCTGATACCAAGCTTGAAATCCTAGGTAGCAAGTTGGGAGAGCAGCGTTTTTTATGCAGCGTGTGGGTTTCCATGCTTGTTGCTTAGTCTGCTGCCCCCTCTGTCGCTCTACACTCTAGGTCTGGGTGCTCTGGGCTTGTTACTCAGAAACGTGCGCGCCAGTGAGCGCCAAAAAGCAGCTTAGAATTGGAAGTAACTGATTAGGAGTGAAGAATGAGATACAATGGGAGACCCCTCCAAGAACTAGCCTCCTCTAGCTCTGTAGCACTTTTCACTCAATTCAACAACAAATCAGAAAATAGCTCTATTTTCAGGCAGGCTAGTTTTCTCGGTGAGCCCTGCCACACGACCGACGGCCCAAACCCGGGCGTCGTCCGTTTCGTTTGAAAACTGGACCATACCATAATACGCACGTTGCAAATGCAGTCCTGTGGTCAGAATCGGCTAAAAAAATAGCAACGTGGAGTTATGGCTGCCTAAACCCAGGCAGCGTCTACGCTAACCCTCGGTAGAAACAGTGTCAGAAAATCATGAAACTTGGACCCAATCCATGACACGGCGCTGCAAACGCAACAGTGCAGTCAAACACAATGCTGTGTTGGTTTTTGCGCATCTCTCATTGTACTCTGTTGTGTCCTCCCGGCTTGTGTACATCGGCGTGTAGATGACTGACGGCGAGACTCGACGCTGCTGGAGTGTCGCTCAGTGGAGCCGACGCGCGCTAAGGCCCACGCATCGTTTGCTGGAGCCGCCTCCCTCCGGTGATGCGCTCAGCTCCATCGGCAGGCCTCCTCGGCGGTCGGGCCGCCGGCGGTCACCGCCACTGCAGATGTTGTTTCCATGCATCCAACTCTGTTTCTGGTTGTGGCATTGCCTCTGCAGCGTCATGCTGTGCCTAGGGTCTATGTCTCCTGCCATGTGGCCCTGTTTGGCGTCGCTGACTGTCATAGGCACTGCCCGGGTTCGGGCAGCCATAACTCTTTGCTGCTATTTTTCTAGCTGATTCTGACCGCACGACTGCGTTTGCAGCGTCGATATTATGGTATGGTCCAGTTTTCAGGCAAAACGGACTACGCCCGGGTTTTGGGCTGTCGGGCGTCTGGCAGGGCTCACCGAGAAAACCCTGCCTGCCAGAAAATATGTCTAGGACTATTTTCTGATTGGCTGGTTAGCTGAGTAACAAGTTATACACTAGTGCAGGGGAGCTAGAACTTGGAGGGGTCTCCCATTGTTGCTCATTCTTCATTGTTATTCAGTTACTTTCAGTTTCCAGCTGCTTTCTGACGCTAACACTGGCGCGCACTTCTCAGTAACAAATCCAGAGCTTCAAGACTTGGTCTCTAGAGCAGCAGACTGAGGGGGCAGCAGACTTAAGCAACGAGCATGGAAGCCCGCACGCTGCATCAACAACGTTGCTGCCCCAACCTGCTGCCTAGTATTTCTGTCTTGGTATTAGAGCCAGAGCGTAGCAGCAGCAGCAGAAGACTGACGAACAGGTGCCAGACAATGCCGGCAGACCTCCATACGCGCTAGTGCAGGAGAAATGCTGACGGATTTTTCCCGGCAGCATTGACCCGCCTGGTGGCGGCGTCAGAATTTTTCCCATGGCCACTGGGCCAGAGGAAATGCTGCCGGATTTTTTCCGGCAGCACTGACCCCCACGCTTGACGCGAGCAGGTGAGCGGCAGGCCACGTCAAGCGCTCGCTGGCGACGACGCATGCGGCGACGTCCTCCAAGTGTGACTGACAGCAGCAGCTAGCAGTAGCAGCTTGCCGTGGCAGCAAGCAGCGGCAGCAGCAGCCAACAGTAGCAGCACATAGCAGCAGCTGGCTGCGGCGGCAGCTCGTAGCAGCTTGCAGCAGCAGCAGCCTGTAACAGCAGCAGCAGCAGTGAGCAGCAGCTGGCAGCAGCAGCAGCTCGTAGCAGCTCGTACTAGTAGCAGCAGCAGCAACAGTAGCAGCAGCAGCAGCAGTAGCAGCAGCCGCAGCAACAGCAGCAGAAGCAGCAGTAGCAGCAGCAGCAACAACAACAACAACAACAACAACAACAACAACAACAACAGCAGCAGCAGTAACAACAGCAAGAGCGGCTGCAGCCCCACAGCAGCCGCTACATCAACCGCTGCTGACGTCAGCGGTCATCTGCTGATGTCACTACTGACGTCAGTGCTAATTTCATCAACAAAAAAAGGGGTAGTAGCACTCATACAAAAGAAGGGGGCAGTTGTACTCCTCTACTGACGTCAGTCATCCTAGGCTGACGTCACTAATGACATCAACAGTACTCAACAAAAAAAACATAGCAAACGAAAGGGGAAGAGAGGCACTATAAAGCACCATGACTACCAGCCCCTCTGAGGAGGGGTCCTCCTCTGTTGGGGGGACCCCCAGCCCCCCTTTCCTGCAGCAGCTATAGCGACTGCAGCAGCAACAGCAGCAGTAGCAGCCCTCTGCCGTCGCTGGTGGCAACCCTGATCCCTTGGCTGCTTTTTAGCAACAGCTCGCCGCCTTGACGGAGCAACTCATAGCGCTGCAGCCATTGGCCTCCCAGTCAGCCACCAGTCTGATGCCACCATTCATTCCTCCCGGGCACGCTAGCCCCGCTGTGTCTGCTGATACACATTACCTTGCATAGCAGCAGAATCAACGCCAGCGGCAAACGGTGACCTCTGTCCTTGGCCCCACTCTGGGCGCCGGCCGCAGGCAGAAGGAATTTGAGACGCCGCCTCCGCCACTTCAGGCCGGTGAGCAGTTCCGAAGCTGGGAGCTCAGCTTCCGGATCTGGGCACAGGGTGAGGGCCTGTGGGCATACTACACCCTCCCTTATGACCCCACCCAGGCCGACCAGTTGTATGACGTTGGTCGCGTTGTCCGTGCCCTAGTCCCAGTCGCCCCTCTAGCCTCCCGCCTGGCCCTTGAGCCTTTCCTCGAAGACTTCACCGCTGGCGCCACCCCAGACCCTGCAACCGCGTGGCACGTCCTCACCCGGCCCCATCACCTGTCCAGCGACGCTGAGACCAGCCGCCTGCTCCGGGAGTTCAACTCCCTACACATGGGGGAGACCGAGACGGTCATTGCCTACTGGCAGCGGGAGGAGGACATCCTTCGTCGTCTCGGTACATCTCCCACCCCCTCTGGCCGCGCTCCTTACCATCAAGTGCGACGCCACCAGCGCATATGCGGACGTCTTTGTGCACTACCCCCAGGACATCCTCTCCACCATGGCGGCCCAGGGCACCCTCATACCTTGGGTATACGAGCTCTTCCTCCGCATTGAGGAAACTCGTCTATAGTCCCAGCTCCAGCGCACGGAGGCTCTTGCATCCCCTGCCGTTGCCACCCCTGCCGTCGTCTCCGTGGCCGTTGCTTCTCCCGTCGTAGCTACCTCATCGTCTTCGGGGAAGAAGAAGAAAAGCCGGAACAAGAAAGGCAAGGGTCCTTTGCAACAGCAGCAGCAACAGCCGTCGACCGGGTCCAGCTGTGGTGGCTCGGTCTGCCACAACTGTGGCCAACCCGGGCACGGATGGTACACGTGCCCTCTCCCGACTGACGAGGCGCGTGTCATCGCCACCATGCGTCGCCAGCAGGAGCGCCATCTCGCCTCTTCCGCCGTCGCTGCCGCCGGCCCTGACAGCTCGACCTCGTCCAGCAGCTCCGCCACTCTGAGAGCTCTGCCAGTCCATTAGATACCCGCGCCACAGTAGTACTACCCACATCCGTCGGCGCCTCCGCTGCCGTCACCGGCGCTGTCTCTCCCTTACCCGGGCTCCGGTACCGTCACTCCGTACTCGGCCTACACACCCCGATCATCTTCCCGTGAGCATCAGCTAGAGCACTTCATCGCGCTCCACCTCGGCCTGACACGCCCTCCTCCCCAAGAAAGTGCGAGTTGCATCACCTCTTGCTCTCCTGCCCAGCCTTGCATGACTGAGACTGAACTCCGTTCGTATCCCGTTTCCTCGTCTGTCTCGTCATCTCCCATGGTCTCCTCTATCCCCTCCTATGACGACGTTGCGTGGCTTGACGATTGGCATTCTCGGTTCGCGCCTCCTTCCACCGAGTCCGCGTCCCTTGCTTGCTGCCATGTGACCGTTAGCGATCTGGCGACCCCGGTCTAGGACCCCGCTGAGACCTGGATCATCGACTCCGGGGCCACGCATCACATGATGGCCTCTCGTGAGTCCATCAGTATGCTCGGTCCTGTCGGCGATGTCTCCGGTGTCCGGACGGCTCCGGACAAGTGTTGTCTGTTCGTGGTGTTGGCATCGTTCGTTTCCGTGGTCCTGCCGGTGATGTCTTTCTGACCGATGTCCTCTTCGTCCCTGGTCTCTAGCTCAACCTCCTATCCGTCACTGCCCTTGACCGCATGAGCATGGACGTTGTGTACTCCCGTGGTGTTGGCACTGTGTCGTTGCATCCGTCTGGTCTCGTCGTACTACACGCCACCGTCCATGGCAACCTGTGCCATGTGCCTCGTCTCTCCTCCTCCCCTTCCGTCTCCTTCCCGTCAGTCGCCACAGGCCATGTTTTTGTCACCAGCACGCTTTACCCTTCGCACACTCGCCTCATGCACCGCCGCCTTTGCCACGTCCACTCTGCCGCCGTAAACAGCATGCTCCACACCCAGCAGGCCAAGGGCCTTCACTCGGCGACTTTCCCCCTCCCGTGCCCCACTGAGTGCATTGATTGCGCTCAGGGGAAGATGCACCGGTCCACGTACCCTTTGTCTTCCTCCCGTGCGTCCGCCCCTCTTGACCTGGTCCACTCGGACGTCATGGGCCCTCTCCCCACCGAGTCCGTCAGTGAGCACGGCCTCTACGTCCTCACCCTCACTGACGACTACTCTCGCTACCGCTGGGTCTTCTGCCTTCAGCAGAAGAGCGATGTCGCCCAAGCTATCCAGGACTGGCTTGTCCTTGCGGAGCGCGAGTGTGGCCGCTCTCTTTGCCGCTTTCGCTCCGATCGTGGTGGTGAGTACTTGGATGAGGCCACTACCTTTCTCGCCTCACGTGGGATACACCATGAGACATCCGCACCCTACATGGCCGCCCAGAACGGTGTCTCCGAACGATGGAACCGTACCATGGCCGACGCCGTCCGCACGATGCGGGTCAAGTCTGGTCTCTCCGATGGCTTCTACTTTGAAGCCATGGCCTACATGACCTGGGTCTGGAACCGGATTCCCCACGGTCCCCTTCCCCGCCAGTCCACCCTGTACCAACATTGGTGCGGTCAGCGAGCTGACCTCCGCCCGGCTCGTGCCTGGGGCTGCGTGGCCATTATGTGGCTGCTCGCCCCATAGCAGGGTGGCAAGCTCACCCCCCGCAGACGTCCCTACACCTTCCTCGATGTCTCTCGTCAGTCCAAGGCCTGGCGCTTCTGGAATCCCTCCCGGCACTGCATCGTCGAGTCCCGGGATGCCCTTTTCTTCGAGGACCTGTTTCCTCGCAACCTCATTCGCTCTGGCTCGTCCATGTCTATCCCGTCGCGTGGGGGAGTGGTGAGTCCGTCCTCCGTCCTGCCGCTTCTGGGTGACACATCCCTCAGTCCCTCTCAGCCGGCAGCCCCAGTCGTGCCCACTGGTCTCTCTGAGCCGGCAATCCTAGTCGCGTCTGGTGGTGCCTCCGGGCCAACAGCCCTAGTCGTGTCCGCTCGTCCCTCCGGGCCGGCAGCCCCATACGCGTCCGCTGGTCCCTCCGGGCCGGCATCCCCAGTCGTCTCCGCTGGTCCCTACGGGCCGGCAGCCCCAAACGCGTCCGCTCGTCCCTTGGGGCTGGCAGCTCCAGACGCGTCCACTGGTACCTCTCGACCGGCAAACCCAGTGGCGTCTGCTGGTCCCTCCGGGCCGGCAGCCCCAGTCGCTTCCTCCAGTCCCTCCGGGCCGGCAGCCCCAGTTGCGTGCGCTGGTCCCTCCGGACCGGCAGCCCCAGTTGCGTCCGCTGGCCCTTCCGGGCCAGCAACTCCAGTTGCGTCCACTGGCCCCTCCGGGCCAGGAGCTCCAGTCGCGTCCGCTGGCCCATCCGGGCCAGCTACCCCGCTTGCATCCACTGGCTCCTCCGGGCCAACAACCTTGTCTGCCCCCATTGGTCTGTCAGACTCAGTGCCATCTCCTGCCCTGCCACGCTACACACGTGGCCCTGGCGGCAGCCTCGGTCCCAGACGGTCGGTGAGTGCGCGGACTGTCGCACCGCGCTCCGTGGCGCCTCGACCCCCCGTGCTCCACGTGTCTCCTCCACTCCCACGGTCGTGAGTGGGGACCCTGGCACCAAGGCCCTCGGCTTGACCACCTCGGCCATCATTGCACACCTGCACCCCGGCTCTGCACTGGGCTATGCCATGCTTCATCATGAGCATCAGCACGCTGTCGTGGTTGCACTCGCGCGCATCCCCCCTGGGGCTCGAGATGCACACGTTCTCTCGGTCCGCTCCATAGCACGACCGGAGGACCCCACCACCCTGCGCGAGGCACGAGCCTCTCCTGAGGCCGCACATTGGGACGCTGCCTGCACCGATGAGCTCAGTGCTATCCGACAGCACCATGTGTACGACCTCGTCGACCTTCCTCCAGGTCAGAAGGCCATCGGTGCCAAGTGGGTCTTTTGGCGCAAGTGGAAGCCCGATGGGTCATTGGACAAGTACAAGGCCCGCCTGACAGCCAAAAGATTTGCCCAGATTCCTGGGGTCGACTACGACCAGATCTTTGCCACATTTGGCCGGTTCTCCACTAGTCGGGCTCTCTTTAGCCTGGTCGTCCAGCATGGGTGGGAGCTGCATCAGATGGATGTGAGCAACGCTTTTCTCCATGGTTCACTGGAGGGTGAGGAGCTCTACATGGTGCAGCCCCCAGGCTTCGACGATGGCACTGGGAAAGTCTGGCGATTACGTAAGGCCCTCCATGGCCTAAAGCAGTAGCCTCGGTGCTGGAACCAAGAGATTAGCAACACACTCCTTTGAGGCGAACTCAAGCGAAGCATCACTGACCCCGCACTGTTTTTCAGTGCGCGAGGCCAGACTTTCGCCGATGTTCTGGTTTACATCGATGATCTCCTCATCGCGTCGCCACACACGGCGGCCATCCAACGTGTCAAGGACTTGCTGCACGCCGCCTACCAGATGAAGGATCTTGGATCTGCCAGAGTCTTCCTGGGCATGGAGCTCGAGCATGATCGCTCCTAGGGCGTCCTTCACATCCACCAGGCTGCCTATGTGCAAACTCTGTCCACCCGCTTTGCAGAGGACCTACCACTCATCCCGAGCGCATCCTCACCCATGTCACCCGATGGCCAGGTGAAGCTGAAGAGTCCTGATCCAGCTGTTGTGGGGGAGCCAGTTGACATACCTGCGAGTCATCGAGTCACTGATGTTCCTGGCGACGACGACGCGCCTTGACATCGCGTTCGCCGTCAACCTCCTGGTCCAGTCTTCTCAGGAGCTGCGTCACCTCCACTACGAGGCCGCGATCAGAGTAATGCGCTACGTCGTCTCAACTCCTCGGCGAGGCCTCATGTTCCCCCGTCAGCTTTCTGTTGTCGCAATTGGCTACACTGACAGTGACTGAGCCGGCAGTCCGGACGGTAAGAGTCGCACAGGCTGGATCTTTCTGATCGGCGGCACAGCTGTGTTCTGGCGCAGCGGCAAGTAGGGGTGCATTGCACGCAACACTGCTGAGGCCTAGTACGTGGCTCTTGGCTCAGGCACGTGTGAGAGTGTGTGGTTGTGTCGTTTGTTGCCTTAGTTGCGTCAGCCTGTCGCATCCATCACGTTGCATTGTGACAATGAGAGTGCCATGGCCATCGCCAACAATGACGGCATGCATCACACACGCACGAAGCACATCAACAATGAGTATCACTATGTGCGTTCGTTGTTGTATGACGGCAGCATCAGCATTGTGTGGGTTGAAACAACACGGCAGTTGGCTGACTTCTTGACCAAGGCACTGAAGCGCGACTCGTTCAAGAAGGCTGTGAGTTTGGTCTGCGTGCGTCCGTGAGTGGCTCTCTTTATCCCTGCTTGCGTCTCTGTGTGGCCTAGGGGAGTCTGGTCGTTGACTGTGTCTCTGCCCGCACATGTGCACTACGCTTGTGAATCATGAGGGAGTGTTGGTTTTCGTGCATCTCATTGTACTCTGTAATGTCCTCCCAGCTTGTGTACATCGGCGTGCAGATGACTGACGGCGAGACTCGACGCTACTGGAGTGTCGCTCGGTGGAGCCGACGCGCGCTAAGGAACACGCACCGTTTGTTGGAGCCGCCTCCCTCCGACGATGCGCTCAGCTCCATCGGCAGGCCTCCTCGGCGGTCGGGCCGTCGGCGGTCACCGTGACTACAGATGATGTTTCCATGTACCCAACTCTGTTTCTGGTTGTGGCATTCCATCTGCAGCGTCATGCTGTTGAGAAGATTCACCACAGCTTCCTAGCAATGTTGCTGCTGACGTGGCGGCACAGACCGGTCAGCTTAACGCACTAGCATGCAAGCGGGTGCGAGAACAGCAAGGGTCAGGCTAGGAGAGACAAGACAAGTCTCAGAAGCTGCATTATAGTGAATGTGCAGAGAGGGTTGACAAATGACAGGTCAACATCATAAATAGCCGCCGCGGCTCACAGCGGGTGGCGCACGCGGCGGCACCTGTCGGTCCTGAACCGGCCCAAAACCACTGTTTTGGCCATAACTCTGCGCACAGGCGTCCAAACAGAGCGCCGTCTGATCCTACGGATGCAAGACAAAAAGACGGACACAGCGACTGGTCACACGCCTATGTCTAGGAGCAGCCGGAGAGTGTAAGAAAACAAACATGCAATTCAGCCTGGTAGGGCTGTCCACCGAGAAAATCCTGAAGGTCTCCAAACGCAGTCCGTAGGTCGTGGCAACCCTCTGGTGCACCAGGTAGGCTACCAGGCTGCCTCCAGCGGGTGGAGCACCACCTCAGGGGACTCCGTCTCCAGCTGGGTCCGCCTCAGGGATCTGCACGAGCATGGACACGGCCGAGTGGTCACAACCGACTGTACAACTGTGTATGACTGACAGCATCACAACACTCCCCCATGACCCGATGGTACGCATGTCCATACACGTGCAGAACGCGTGCCGGTGCAACACAGAGTGCTCAACAGAGACCCGGATAGTCACCCACTCTCAGACAGGGGTCGCAACCCGACGGAACGAACAGCCCCGAGGAACTTCCCACGAGCCAGTGCCTTGGTCAGAAAGTCAGCGCGCTACAAGTCTGTGCCCACCCAGACGATGGAGATCAACTGCCGCTCCACCAGATCGCGCACGAAATGATACTCGACAGCGATGTGCTTCGTGCGTACGTGGAACACACCAGAGTTCTCAGCAATCGCGAGAGCACTCTGGTTGTCGCAGCGGAGGATGATGGTAGGTACCAACTGACCCAAACACTGAAACAGCCGCTGCAGCCACACTGCCTCAGCGGCACCAGCGCCCAGAGCAACATACTCAGCCTCTGAGGAGCTGCGAGTAATGCACCCCTGCTTGCCGCTGCGCCAAGATACAGCGGTGCCACCAAGCAGGAACACGTAACCCGTGCGGCTGCGTCCATCAGGACTCCACTCCCAGTCGCTGTCGGTGTAGCCATCAACCACAACCGAGCACTGTCTCCAAAGGCAGAGACCGTGATACGGTGTGGAGACCACGTACCGGACGACCCGCAAAGCTGCGTGCAGGGCGTGAGCCCGAGGGGACTGACTGAACTGTGCGAGCATGTTGACAGCGAACGCAATGTCAGGACGCGTGGTCATGGCCAAGTACATCAGTGAGCCAATGATGCGCAAGTACAGGGTCACGTCCACAGCCTCGCCCAGATCGGCTGGGTCTGTCACCTACAGAGCGTCCTGCCCGTCGGGAGTGATGGGTGATGAGGCGGTGGGGACAGCGGCAAGGAGGTCAGCAAACCGCTCCCCCACAACCTGTGCATATCGTGCCTGATGGAGGAGGAGTGTCCGTCGACGACGATCACGCACAATCTCCATCCCGAGGAAAACAGCCATTGGACCGAGGTCCTTCATCCTGTAGGCGGCCTGCAGGACCGCCTTGGCCTCCTTCACGGCCTCCAGTGAAGGAGACGCAATCAGGAGATCGTGCACGTACACCAGAATGGCAGTGAGATGCTTGGCTGTCCATCGGATGAAGAGTGACGGATCGGCGTCGCTCTGGACGTATCCAGCCTGCGTGAGGGTGCGAGTGATCTGTTGGTTCCAGCACCGGGGCGACTGTTTCAGGCCATACAAGGCCTTGCGCAAGCGCCAGACCTTGTTGCCTTCGACCTCAAACCCAGGTGGCTGGACCATGTAGATTTCCTCCTCCAAGGTGACGTGGAGGAACGCATTGTTCACATCCATCTGGTGTAGTTCCTAGTCATGATGGGCGACCACACCAAGCAGCACGCGAGCTGTGGTCATGCGGCCAACAGGGGCAAAGGTGTCAGTGAAGTCCACCCCCTCAACCTGAGAGAACCCCTTGGCAGTCAAGCGGGCCTTATGACGTCCAGTGAGCCGTCAGGCTTCACCTTCTTGCGAAAGACCCACTTTGCCTGCACGACCTTCCGTCCCTCAGGACGGTCGACCAGCTCAAAGACTCCGTGCTCCCAGATGGCCCTGAGCTCGTCCTCACAGGCGCCCCGCCACTGCTCAGCATCATCTCCGTAGAGAGCCTCCTTTAACGTGTCTGATTGGGGACCACCAAAGGAGAGCTCCGGGTGGCCAGGACACACACCTTGCGGGTCGGACGGACCACAACCAGGTCAGTGGCAGCTGCCTGTGCAGCCTCGTACTCGTCAGCGATCAGCTGGTACCCAATGGGACAAACTGGGTGCACCTCCGTGTAGGTGCCTTGGACACTCAGGCCGAGAGCCTTCGTGCCAGGGTCACCACTGTGCACGCTGCGCGTGCGTCGTCTGGGTGGCGCAACCGCAGTCGGAGGTGCACGTGAGGCCAGTGGGCGGAGACGTCCACCTGGTCCACGAGAGTAGCCAGAGTCTGAGCTGACCGATGGCTCAGGCACATGGAGGGCAGGTGTTGTGTCTGGAGACGCTGCAGGCGCGGGCGAGTCAGTCGCGGCAGGCGCGGGCGAGTCAGTCGCGGCAGGCGCGGGCGAAGCAGGTGCTGCAGGCGCGGGCGAGATAGTCGTGGCAGGCGCGGGCGAGGCGGTCACGGCGGGCGTGGGTGAGGCAGGCGCTGCAGGCGCAGGCGAGGCAGGTGCAGCTCCCGCTCGCGAGGCAGGTGAAGCTCCCGCAGGCGAGGCAGGCACCGCGGGGGCAGGCGAGGCAGGAGACGAGGCAGTCGCGGCAGGTGCGAGTGAGACAGTCGTGGCAGGCGCGTGCGATGCAGTCGCGGCAGGCGCAAGCGAGGCAGGCGCAGAGACCACAGGCCCGACAGCAATGATAGCCGGGTCAATGGTGACCAGCGACGGTCCCACCCCGGAGGCACCCCGGACGGACTCACCCTGTGGGGCAGACTCCCCCAGCCGACGGGAGGCCTCACAGGTGGGAACGTGAGACGCTGCCTGGGTGAGAATGGCAGACAGGTCGCGGTACGACAGTGCCTCAAAGAATAGCGCGTCACGCGACTCAACAATGCGGTGTCGTCCTGCATCCCAGAAACGCCACGCTTTGGAGCGCGTGGAGACACCGAGGAAGGCACACATCCGGCCGCGCAGAGAGACCTTGGACCCCTGCTGGTCCTCGGTGTACCAGACGCAAGCCAAGGAACCCCAGACGCGAGCAAGCCTGAGGTCCGCACGGTGACCGAACCACAGCTCATACGGCGTGACGTGGTCCGGCAAGGGACCATGCGGGAGGCGGTTCCAGACCCACGTCATGTAGGCGAAGCCCTCGAAGGCGAAGGACTCCGGGAGACCACACTCAGCGCGCATAGCACAAACCGCGTCCTCCATGGTGCGGTTCCAGCGCTCAGACACACCGTTCGGCTGTGGCGTAGCAGGCGCCGAGAGCTGGTGACAGATACCAAGCTCGGCAAAGTGAGTGGTCAGCTCACCGAGATACTCACCGTCGCGGTCAGAGCGGAAGGTGTGGAGGGAGTGACGAGACTGACGCTCAGTCATCACGAGCCACAAGCGCACGACAAGAGCAGCATCGCTCTTGTGGCGGAGGCAGTAGACCCACCGCATGCGGGTGAAGTCATCCGTGATGGTAAGGACATACCGACCACGGTCAGCGACAGACTCGACAGGGAGAGGTCCGAGGAGGTCCGAGTGGACAAGCTCCAGGGGACGCTGCGTGCGAGTAACGGAGGCATGGTAGGTGCAGCGATGCATCTTACCCTGAGCGCAGAATAGAAGGGTTGGTCTTAGGCGGCTTCTCGAAGGAAGCCGCGTCAAGACCGAGGGCGGGCTGTGTACGGATGAGCTTGGACACAGTGTCCGTGCTCACATGACACAGGCGCCGGTGTAACAGGCGCTGGTTGTCAAGAGACAACACCCCCGTGACAAAGACGCGAGTAGACGAGCAAGGGGAAGAGTCCGGGGCAAAGCAGCACGCTATGCGATACAGGTCATCCATAACAGTGGCCCGCAACACAACCGTGGAAGTGTCAAGTGCTGTGATCGTGGCATCATCAGAGGAGTGGTGAACAGAGAGACCCATCCTCGTGTAGGCACGGACAGAGAGCAAGCTGAGCTCAAGATCAGGCACGAAAAGCACGTCAGAAAGGTACACGGGACCAGTCGGACCATCAAACCGTACGACCCCTATCCCCTGAACAGGTAGTGACTGCCCAGAACCTGTCCGCACTGACCGAACAGACCCAAGAGGACCAAGCACGACAAAGGCGGTACGGTCGCAGGTCATGTGGTGATTGGCCCCTGAGTCAATGATCCAGTGGCCACTCGCCTCACGACCTGTGGTGGTCACGATGCAACGGGCAACGGAGCACGCTGCCTCCGCTGGACGCTCAGCAGGTGTGGCAGGACAGCGGGACAATGCACGACGATTCGACTCATCCAACCACTCTGTGCTGTCAGACTCATCCTCACCAGGCGACGCAGCCCCCCCACAAGCATGACCCCGTGCAACAAACACAGATGGACAGTCAGTCTGTGGACCACTCGGCTGTGACAACACACTCGCACCTCCCTGAGAGCGAAGTGCCAGCAGTCGACGTAGCTCCGCGATGGTCTGGTCCCTCGGGTCCGGGGTGGTGCTCCCCCCGGATGGCGGCAGGCCTGCCGCCGGTGCTGCACTCGAGGTCGCCGCGGCACGGGCTGCTGCTCCAGTGCGAATCCGCTCCTCGTGGGCTGCCTGAAGACCGCGGGTGATCCTCGCCCAGTCCAGCTCCTGCTGACACTCAGTGTAGCGATGAGGTCCGCCGCAATTGTGGCAGCGGACAGCCCGTCCGGTGCCACCAGAAGGCTATTGCGTTCCCTTCTTCTTTTTCCCCTTCTTCCCCTTCACAACTGCTGCAGTGGCTGTCGGAGCAACAGGAGAGGAGGCGGGAGAGGGAGAGGTGGAGCTGGTGGGGGTGAAGGCGGACGACGGTGTGGGAGGCGTAGGGGACGTCGCTCCCACTGCTGCTGCGGCCACGGCGCCCTGCCGATGCACGCGGGCTGCCTCGCCAGCTGTCGCGACCTGGATGAAGTACCGCTGCGCCCAGGGCAGCAGCTGCAGGGTGTCGGACATGGACGCGAGGACAACCTGGTCGACGCGGGAGAAGGTGTCAGTGAGCTCAGGGTGCACTCCTAGCATGATGGTGTCCAACGCCCAGAGCTGAGAGCCGCCTCCGGTGCCCAGGCGAGTGTACAGGCGCATGGCNGAAGGCGTAGAGGACGTCGCTCCCACTGCTGCTGCGGCCATGGCGCCCTGCCGATGCGCGCGGGCTGCCTCGTCAGCCGTCGCGACCTGGATGAAGTACCGCTGCGCCCAGGGCAGCAGCTGCAGGGTGTCGGACATGGACGCGAGGACATCCTGGTCGAGGCGGGAGAAGGTGTCAGTGAGCTCAGGGCGCACTCCCAGCATGATGGTGTCCAGCGCCCAGAGCTGAGAGCCGCCTCCGGTGCCCAGGCGAGTGTACAGGCGCATGGCCCGACGCCAATAATCAGCTGCTGACTCCGAGGGTCCCTGATGAAGAGAGTGGAACTCGCGAAGGCGCGCGGACCGGGTCGCGTGAGTCTCTGCTGCAAATAGGGTCAGCGCCAGCTCCCAGCCGCGGCGCGGGTCTGCGCCTGCTCCCGTCCCAGGCGCGCCCAAGAAAGGGCGGAAGTCGACCACTGTCTCCTGTGGAACCGCGTACAGCAGTCCACGCATGGCACGCGCTGCCGTAAGGGACTGGAGCGGATCAGCCGTCTGGTATTGGCTGTGGTAGTAGGGCAAGACCCCCTCAGAATCCGCCCATACCTGAAACAGCACCTCCCAACAGTCAAACCTCGCTTTGCTGTCGTAGCGAGGCAGGGAAGTCTCGAAGTCCTTCGGTCGTCGCTCCGTGGGGAGCTGGACCTCAGGTGGTGCTGGGAGCGGACGTGGGAAGGGCATGAGAGGCATCAACGCTGCTCCCCCAGCGGCACCCAAGGCCTGACGCGGGTCGGTCTGCTGCTGCTGCTGCTGCTGCCGCCGCTCCGGCTGCTGCTGCTGCTGTACCCTCGGACTGGGCGCCGGCGTCTCAATGCACAGGCTCCTCATCTCCTCCATCAGCCGGCGAAGCGCATCCTCCCCAGTGGGAGGGGGGGCCTGATCCCACTCCTCGACAATGGACTCTCGTCTCTGCGCAGGGGCGGCAGCGGGACCAGCAGACTCCTGGCCCGATGGGGTTGCCTCTCTCTCATTCCTGGGCTGATGTCCCGGTGTCCCAGACAGAGAGACCAAGGCATCGCGGATCTGCCGCAGAATCGCTGACTGCTCATCCTGGCGTTGGCGGTGCGATGACTGCTCCACCAATAGGAAGTCAATCGCCTTTGAGCGTGGGCTGCCCCCGCCCGCTTGACCCCGCTTGTGACGGTGTCTTCCGGCTCCTTGCCCTTGGAGCTGCTTGACTCCATGCTGAGGCGGTGCAAAAGTCGTCCGAACACAGAACCGTCAGCGTTTCTCGAGGAATTGAAACACTGGCAAAAATTGACTTTTCATCAAACATTTCACCAAGTCTGTGATGACGTCAGTATACTCACAGCTGACGTCAGCAGGGGTCTGCTGACGTCAGCAGCGGGCTGCGGCCGTCGTCGCGGCCACTGCCGGTGCTGCTGCGCTGCGCTGCTGCTGCTGCGCTGCGCTGCTGCGCTGCGCTGCTGCTGCTGCGCTGCCGCTGCTGCTGTGCAGCCGCGGCAGCGCTGCGCTGTTGCTGCGCTGCCGGTGCTGCGCTATGCTGCTGCTGCTGCGCTGCCGCTGCTGCTGCTGCGCTGCTGCACTGCCGCTGCTGCTGTGCTGCTGCTGCGCTGCTGCGCTGCCGCTGCTGCTCCCTCCTGCCGCCGCCGCTGCTGCTTCTGCGGCTGATGTCACGGCCACGTCTGCTGCGTCTGTTGCGGCCGTGGGTGGATAGGCTGGATCGCTCTTGCCGCGGCTGTGTTGACTGATGCGGCTGTCGTGGCCGCGTCCACTGCTGCGTGGTGGTGCCCCCCCCCTCACAGGACCCGTTGATGTTGCGGTGGGTTGTGCTGCTGCTGCCACTCAGGGCTGCTGCTGCAAACGCTGCGTCTCTGCTGCGCAGCTGTGCGAGCTCTGGCTCGCCGCTCTGATACCATGAGAAGATTCACCACAGCTTCCTAGCAATGTTGCTGCTGACGTGGCGGCACAGACCGGTCAGCTTAACGCACTAGCATGCAAGCGGGTGCGAGAACAGCAAGGGTCAGGCTAGGAGAGACAAGACAAGTCTCAGAAGCTGCATTATAGTGAATGTGCAGAGAGGGTTGACAAATGACAGGTCAACATCATAAATAGCCGCCGCGGCTCACAGCGGGTGGCGCACACGGCGGCACCTGTCGGTCCTGAACCGGCCCAAAACCACTGTTTTGGCCATAACTCTGTGCACAGGCGTCCAAACGGAGCGCCGTCTGATCCTACGGATGCAAGACGAAAAGACGGACACAGCGACTGGTCACACGCCTATGTCTGGGAGCAGCCGGAGAGTGTAAGAAAACAAACATGCAATTCAGCCTGGTAGGGCTGTCCACCAAGAAAATCCTGAAGGTCTCCAAACACAGTCCGTAGGTCGTGGCAACCCTCTGGTGCACCATGTAGGCTACCAGGCTGCCTCCAGCGGGTGGAGCACCACCTCAGGGGACTCCGTCTCCAGCTGGGTCCGCCTCAGGGATCTGCACGAGCATGGACATGGCCGAGTGGTCACAACCGACTGTACAACTGTGTATGACTGACAACATCACAACAGCTGTGCCTTGGGTCCATATCTCCTACCGTGTGGCCCTGTTTGGCGCCACTGACTGTCATAGGCACTACCCGGGTTCGGACAGCCATAACTCTTTGCTGTTATTTTTCTAGCTGATTCTGACCGCACGACTGCGTTTGCAGCGTTGGTGTTATAGTATGGTCCAGTTTTCAGGCAAAACGCACGACGTCCGGGTTTTGGGTTGTCGGGCGTCTGGCAGGGCTCACCGAGAAAACCCTGCCTGCCAGAAAATAGGTCTAGGACTATTTTCTGATTGGCTGGTTAGCTGAATAACAAGTTCTACACTAGTGGGGGGGGAGGGGGGGCTAGAACTTGGAGGGGTCTCCCATTGTTGCTCATTTTTCATTGTTAATCAGTTACTTTCAGTTTCCAGCTGCTTTCTGGCGCTAACACTGGCGCGCGCACTTCTGAGTAACAAAGCTAGAGCTTCCAGACTTAGTCTCTAGAGCAGCAGACTGAGGGGGCAGCAGACTTAAGCAACGAGCATGGAAGCCCGCACGCTGCATCAACAATGCTGCTGCCCCAACCTGCTGCCTAGTATTTCTGTCTCGCTGGACTCGTGCAGGCAGCATATGCAGTGACAGTGCCTGCTTGCGGCACGACCGCCGAGGAGGTCTGCGAACGGAGCTAAGCACGAAGGAGGGAGGAGGCTCCAGCGAACTTCGTGTAGGCATCGGCGTGCGTCGGCTCCACCGGATGACACTCCATCAGCGTCACGTCTTGCCGTCAGTCATTTGCACGCCGATGTACACAAGCCGGGAGGACACAACAGAGTACAAGTGAGAGATGTGAGACAAAAACTAGGGCGAAATAGCTCTAATATCCACATTCCCGAAGGGCGGACCCTCCCATATCCAAATGCGGAATTTTACATCCCCCATATCCAGCACTTTAAAATATAAGAACGAGGTATCCTCCTCCCTCGCCATGCTCGATCAGCGACATGCGTCGCTGATCGAGCATGGCGAGGAGGGTCATGTGACCGTCGCTCAATCGCAACCCTCGCTCCCTCGCGAGATCGCGATCGAGCGATGACCCATTTTTTTCGAATTTTTTTCGACACGCAAACCCCCTATTACAATTTAGGGTTTTCTATGTTTTGCTCGGGCGGAGCCCGCGCAAAACATAAAACCCTAAATCGTAATAGGGGGTTTGCGCGTCGAAAAAAAAAATCGAAAAAAAATGGGTCATCGCTCGATCGCGACTGAGGGAAAACGCCCATTTCAGATTTTTCATTTTTTTATGGCACACACAAAACCTTAGGTTTGCGAGAGAAACACCTTCAAACCCAACCCCGAATTACATTCGGGGTTGAGGGTTTTATTCTTTTGCGCGGGCATCTGCTGGGCCCCGCGGTAGCGGGGCCCAGCAGATGCCCTTTCAACGCATGGGGTGTCTCGGACCCCTCACGCAAACCCCACGCAAACCCCTCCCTCGAACAATCACAAGCACCTCAAACGTGGGGTTTGTGATTGTTCAAGGGGCGTGATGACGTCATCCATCCGAAGCTGCATTTCATGCAGCGACGGCATGGTGTTCGCGCGCTTTTTTTTTGGATACGTCGTTGTTTTTCTGCGACCGGTGGATGTTTCGTTGTTAAAGTGCTTGCTCGCTGGATATGGCGTTGTTAAAGAGCGGTCACTGGATATGGGAGGCTTATACACGAAATCGATGGGTATATGGTCACCCCCCC
>SZWC01000256.1:339624-358495 GCA_023375785.1 Penium margaritaceum | reverse complement strand
CACGACGGCGGTGACGACGGCGGCGGCGGAGGCGGCGATGGCGGCGGCGGCCGCGAGGCCGGCGGCAGCTGCGCCGGTCGCGCCGGCGGCGGCGACGGTCGCCATGAGCCTTTGCCTTTTGGGCTGTTGTCTTTTGGCTCGACGCCGCTGGGGTGCTCCTGCTTCGAGTTTGGGTGAGGACGCTGGCGCGAGTGGGAGTCCGTGTATCCGGTTTCAAGGGCGGCGACGGTGATCCGTCGGATGGCAAGTGACCCGTGAGTTCCTTCACAACGGTACGGAGCAAGGGCAGAGAGCGCGAGAGGGTTCTAGTTCTGCGTGAGTGGGGGAAGACAATGAGGAGATGGAACGAGTACCTGGCGGCGAGTTCAGTCTTGTGCGTGCGCTGAACATGTCCAAGCTTCTCCCCAACGTCGGCGAAGTGTCGGAGCTTCCAATGAACTGCGGTGGCTCCGCCACACACGAAAACGTTGCCGAGGAAAGGCGGAGACGAGTCGAAGCAACTGCAACTGCAACTGTCCAGGTGCAGCTGGAGGTGCGCAGTGCTTCGGGAAGCTCCCAGCGCTGGCCCACCGCATACCGGTACGGTTACCGAGGAGTCCGGCGCCTCTCGCGCTTACAGCCCTTGGTGGTGCTGGGAGGGAGGGGGGGGGGGGGAAGAGGCGGAGTGGGGTGTCCGCTCGGTAACGTTGGCACGCCGTGCAGTACGGGGTTGTCCGCTCGGTGACGTCGTCCACGACTTTTTTTCTCCACGAGTCCGCAGTGGAGGACGCCGAGACGCGGAATCCCCAAGGCCGAGGCGGTGGGTGTGGCTGCGGTTCGATTGACGGCATGTACGGTGGAGGGTGGCGGAAGGGCCGGACCAAGGGGCAGGAGGGAAGGGTAGGGAAAATGGCTGGGGAGTTGGGGGGGGGGGGGGTCCTGTTTTGTAGCGGAGCTGGCGAGGCAGAGGCGGCTGTGCGAAATGACACATCGGAGCAACCTTTCGTCGTCGTGTGTGCGTGCGTCCACGTCTTTCTCGGGGAATCGCGATGCGCTGCCGACGTCCACTCCACGAGCCCAACGAGTGCACTTTGCCCCCATTCCTCATGGGGTCTCATCAATGTACCCACAGTTCTAAAGTAAGAACCATAGTCCTCATCCTCTTCATGAGACAATTACTGTCACGCCGAGCGGAAAGTAGATGGTTCACAGGGATATCTATGCCGAGCGGAACTTAGGTGTTTCAAAGAGGTAATCTGCATAGAAAAAATATGATTCAAGGAATTGGGACAAATAGATATTTTGTATCAAGCAGGACGTGTACTTCATTTACACCGAGCACAACACATGTGGTTCACAAAGATGAGGTGCAGGAAAAAATAAAATTCAATAAAAATCTTAATTTGTATTGAGCAGTAGGTGCACTTTGATGACAAGTGTCAAGTGAGTCGAGCACATACATATAATGCCAAGAGAGCATAAGGCAGATGTCCGGTCTTCGACGGTCAACCCAATGTTATCCCGAACGAAGCGTACATGGTGAACACGTATAAGTTCCGAGGCAGAACACGATTACGAATTTGGGACACTTGAGCAACCTATAATTAGCGTTAAGTGTACTTCGATGACAAGTGACGAAATGATCAAAACAATATGGGCAACTATATCCGAACTGCTTGGTTTACGACTCGCATAGACGCGAGGTGACGGGTCCACATCGCGACGACGGTAGGTGCCTGTTTCGCTTGTCAGTATTTTAAAAATGTCGACTTCGGACTTTTATGTATAGTTTATGCCTATTTTCAAGCCGCACATAAGCGACGGCCTGCCATCGGTGGAAACCAGCCTCACATGTACTGTTCGAGCGACCGAGTAGACAGCGACCCTAATCGATGGGGACCTTTTTGATTTCTCAGCAGGTTGACGAAGTTTCTCGTACACACACCATATGTTTCTTCGATTCAAACAAACAGGATCCTATTCACAGGCACGGACGAACAGTACCCAAAAATTTCCAAACAGCGAGGAACATCCAACCCACAAATCGTGCGGACTCCGAGGACGCTCTCATTGGTCTAAGACGCATGTGCTGAGATCCTGATTCGTCGGTGTATTTGGAACATTTTTGTGCCATTTCACCGGAGCTGTCGAAATCAAACAGAAGAGTATTCGTCCATCCGTCGGTTTCGATCCATGCGTGAATTTTGACGAAATTCAACATGATCGTTTTTCCCCTCAGGCGGGCATCCAGTGGGACGGCGCTCCCAAGGCCCCTCCGACTGACCAGGAAGGGCGAAGGCATCATCTAGCTACGACTTCCGACGGAAGGCAGCCGGCGTCAAGACGGGTGTCGAACAAGGCACCTCGGACAAATTTATCCAAACAATATACAAGTGTCGATTTACGAATGAGGCATAGTCGTGGTCTTTGGGTCGATTTTCGAGCGACACGTGTGGAGTCGCGTCGTGAGTGGTCGAATGAGAAAAGGTCCGCCAAGAACTCTGGGGTCTTCAAGAATCGACGGTGAAGATGTGACACACATCTTTATGAATCAAGATTCGTCTCGGTGCGTTGAGAAGTCGACGGAAATGTCCTGATGCTTCTTGAGAAAATGCTAAGAAGCTTCCTAACCTTGCTGCTGCTGACGTGGCGACACTGTCCAGTCAGCTGGCACACTAACAAGCAAGCAAGTGCAAGAAACAACAAGAGTCAAGCTAGGGAGACGCGCAAAGTCGCATAAGCTCCAAAAGCATAGTAATGCAGAGAGAGTGAACAAATGACAGGTACACATCATAAATACCTATCGCGGCGCACGGCGGGTGTCGCACGCGGCAGTGGCCCAAAAACTCTGTTTTGGCCGTAAATCTGCGCAGACAAGTCAGAACGCTATGCCGTCTGAACTTAAATGTGCAGGATCTCGAGCTGAACACTATGAATGGTCACATCGATGCATCCGACATCAAACGGTGGACACACAATGCAAAACATGCAAATCAGGCCCACGACCAGTCCACCGATAAAATACTACAGGCTAGAGGAAAACCGTAGAAGGTCCTAAACAGCATCCTGGACTCTGGGGCGGTCATCGGTCAGCTCCGAGTAGGTGGTCCATCACCAGACGTCGAACCGGCGCCACCTGGAATTGCTCAGGCATGGACACGGCCGAGTGGTCATAGTAAACTATACAGGTCGACATGAACATCACAAATCACAACACTCCCACATGACCTGATGGTACGCATGTCCAGACGCGTGCAACACTGAAACGAATGCAACGAGTGCAGAAACAGTCGTGATACAGACACAGACACAGACACACCTCACACTCAAACACTCTAAGGCAAGGGGCGAAGCCCAACAAAACGAAGGGCCACCAGAAACTTCTCGTGAGTCAGTGCCTTTGTCAAGAAATCAACATGTTGCATGTCAGTGCCGACCCAGATGACGGAGATCACGTGTCGCTCCACCAGATCAAACACGAAATGATGCTCCACCACAAAGTGCTTCGTGCGAGCATGAAAAACACCAGAGTTCTCCGCAATGGCAAGAGCACTCTGGTTGTCGAAGCGAAGCACAATGACGGGCACTGACAGACCCAACTCAAGGAACAGGCGCTGCAGCCACACTGCCTTAGCAGTCCCTACACCCTGAGTAACATACTATGCCTCCGACGAGGTATGTGCAATGCAGCCCTGCTTCCCGCTATGCCAGGACACAACGGTACCATCGAGGAGGAACACGTATCCGGTGCGACTGCGTCCATTTGGACTCCAGGCCCAATCGATGTCGGTGTAGCCGTGAAGAACCACCAAACACTGCCGGCGAAAGCAGAGTCCGAGGTATGGTGTGGAGACCACGTAACACACCACTCGCACAGTCGCATGAAGGGCTCTACCACGTGGAGCCTGTGAAAACTGTGCAAGGAGGTTAACGGCAAAAGCGATGTCGGGGCGTGTGGTAGTGGCCAGGTACATCAGGCATCCGATGAGATGGAGGTACAAGGTCACATCCACTGTCTCCCCCACGTGTGTGGGACCGTCCACCTTTAGGGCATCCTGGCCATCAGGTGTGAGGGGTGTGGAGGCCGTGGGCACAACGCCAAGGAGGTCACTAAAATGCTCCCCCACAACCCGTGCGTATCGGGCCTGACGCAGCAGAAGTATCTGACGACTGCGGTCTCGCACGATCTCCATACCAAGAAACACCGCTGCAGGACCAAGATCCTTCATCATGTAGGCGGCCTGGAGGCCCTCCTTGGCCTCCTTCACGGCCTCCATGGAGGGCACATAGACCACGATTTGAGTGAACCACTCAGGGGACCTTCGGATAAAGAGAGAGGGATCCGCCTCGCTCTGTACATATCGCGTACGAGTCAGAGTGCATGTAATCTCCTGGTTCTAGCGCCAAGGAGACTGCTTGAGACCGTACAAGGACTTGTGCAAGTGCTAGACCTTGTCACTTTCCTGAAATCCTGGTGGCTGAGCCACATAAATATCCTCATCCAGATAGCCATGGAGGAACACATCGTTCTCATCCATCTGGTGCAGTTCCCAATCATGCTGAGCCACCACACCAAAACAGAGCGCGAGCTGAGGTCATGCGGCCGAAAGGGGCAAAGGTGTCAGTGTAATCGATGCCCGAGATCTGGGAATAATTCTTGACGGCCGATCGAGCCTTGTGGCATTCCAGTGAGCCATCTGGCTTCACTTTCTTGCGAAAGACCCACTTGACCTGAATAGCCTTCCTCCCAGGTGGAAGGTCGACTAGCTCGTCAACTCCGTGGTCTCGGATGGCATGAAGCTCATCCTCATAGGCAGCATGCTAGGCGTCTGCATCCTCTGATGAGAGAGCCTCCCTCAGTGTGCCCGGATCAGGCGCCATCGAGGGGAAGCTCCGAGTGGTGAGTGCACACGCTGGGCCGGACGACCACAAGGTCAGCTGTTGCATCACAAGCGATGTGAAACTTGCGAGTGACCATATCGTGCCCTACAGGGCACACTGGGTGTACCTCTGTGTGATTTGTGCGTACACTTAGGCCTAGGGCCTTTGTGCCGGGATCACCACTCGTAATGCTACGAGTGGAGCGCCTAGGTGCGGGACCGGACACTCGCTAGACTCTGGAGACCAGTGGTTGAAGACGACCACCAGGCTCACGCGAGTAACCTGGGCTCGAGGAGCTCACCTCAGGCTCAGAGACAGGCGCTTGACCACATCTGGTAGGGACCGAGGGGAAGGGGCAGGTGATGCAATGTGAGGATGCTGATATTGAGATGCTAGTGAAATGACGAGAGACACAGGGCTGGGTGTAGCAGCAGGGGAAAATGCAAGATCACGCACAAAGGCAGGAGTATTGGTGGACATGGGTACAGAATCATGGGTGCCTGTGGGGTGTGAGGGAACAGGGGTAGAGACAGGCTGGGCTGGAGAGGTCTCTGGGCCGACAACTATGATGAAAAAGAGACCAAAAAGTGGAGGGGGCTTGAACGACCACATCAGCCGGACGAGAGGTGCTATTAGGCCCAGACTCCCCCATCCATTGAGAAGTCTCATAGGTAGGAACGGGTGTGACAGACGTCGACGTGATAGAAGTGAGGTCACGGTAGGTGAGAGACTCAAAGAAGAGTGCTTCGCGGGACTCAACGATGCAACAACGGGCAGGGTCCGAAAAACGCCAGGCCTTCGACCGCAGGGAGATGCCTACGAAGGCACACAAGCACCCTCGCAGGGAGACCTTGGACCCCTGTTGGTCCTCGGTGTACCACAGAGAAGCCACGAACCCCTAGACACGAGCGAGACGTAGATCGGCACAGTAGCCAAACCAGACCTCGTCAGTGTAACGTGGTTTAGAAGGGGACCGTGCAGGAGGTGGTTCCATACCCACTTCGTGTAGGTGAATCCTTCAAATGCGAAGGATTTCGAGAGACCGCACTCAGTCAGCGCTAGAACCACACCATGGAGGATGCGGTCTGTAGCACAAACCGCATCCTCCATGGTGTGGTTCTAGCACCGAGAAAAACCATTTTGCGAAGGAGTACCATGAGCAAAAACCTGGTGAAAAACCCCGGGGTCGGCAAAGAAACTGTCCACCTCGCCAAGAAACTCGCCGTCGCGATCCGAACGGAATGTGTGCAGCGTGTGGCGGGACCGACGCTCAGCCATCACTAGCTAGAGACGAACTATAAGAGCAACATCGCTCTTCTGGTGCAGGCTGTAGACCCACCACATCCGGGTGAATTTATCAGTCAGGGTCAGGACTTATCGGCCCCGACCGGACAAAGAATCAACAGGGAGAGGGCCGAGAAGGTCCAAATGGACCAAGTCGATAGGGCGAAGAGCTCAAGAATGGGAGTCAGGATAGGTGCAACGATGCATCTTACCATGAGCAGAGTATAGACCGTTGGTCTTGGGCGGCTTCTTGAAAGAATCCACATCAAGACCGAGTGCGGGCTGTGTCCGAATGATATTCAACACAGTGTCAGAGCCCACACGACACAGGTGACAATGCAGTAGTAGTTGGTGCTCAGCAGAGAGAACACCAGTGACAAAAACATGAGCGGAAGGGGAAGGGGAGCAAGGAGAAGAAGGGATGTGAGGGACACGATATAAGTCATCCACGACGGAGTCATGAAGAACAACAGTGCGGGTATCAACAGCGCTCACAGTGTGGAGTCTGTAGTGTGCTCCAAAGAGAGCCCCATCAGTGTGTACACGCGTATAGAAAGCAAGCTGAGCTCAACGTCAGGCACAAAAAGCACCTCGAAAAGATACAGGGGCCCACACGGACCATCAAATCACACAACCCCAATATCCTGGACCAGCAACGACTGACCAGAGCCTGTGCAAATGGAGCGAACAGATCCAATAGGACTGAGGGCAACAAAGTCACTACGACGACAGGTCATGTGGTGAGTGGCACCAGAATCGATGATCCAAGTGCCACCAGGATCACGACCAGAGGACGTCACTGTGCAACGGGAAATAGAATACTCGGCCTCGGATGGATGCTGAGCAACGTGTGAGGAGGTACGATGAAGGGCACAAAGGTGAGACTCATGAATCCAATCAAAACTGGTAGGCCCATCATCATGGCATGCCAACTGTGCCCCCCCACACAAGTCATCACGAGTTACGAGAACAGACGAACAAACATTTTGTGAACCACCTGGCTGCAACGACACACTTGCACCTCCCTGAAAGTGAAGCGCCAGAAGGTGACGGAGCTCGGCGATGGTGCGGTCACTTGGGTCCAGGTCACCATTGCTTGCCGGCGGGGAAGCGGGAATTGCTGCAGTCGTGGTCGTCGTGCGACCAGAGGCTATGCTGCTCAACGCAGACCATAGTGCGTGGGCAGCCTGAAGACCGTGAGTGATCCGTGTCTAGTCGAGCGGCTGCTTGCACTCGGTGTAGTGATGAGCGCCTCCACAGTTGTAGCAGTGAACACTACGTCCAATGCTACTACCCGGTAACTGCTCCTGTTGTGACTGCTGCTGGCCCAAACCGTACCTTTTTTTCCCCTCCTTCCCTTGTGCTACTAGTACCACACCCTACGTCTGAGTCGGGGTAATCGGGATGGAAGGGGAAGAGGAGGATGTGCCAGAGGATGGAGGAGCGGACTTGAAGAAGGGCATCGGTAGCTTTGTGATGACCGTTGTACCAAGGGGACTCTCCTCATGGGCCATGGCTGCCTCACGGGCCGAAGTCCCTTGGAGGAAAATCTGATGTGCCCAAGGAAGAAGCTGAAGGAAGGTGGAGAAGGGCTCGAGCATGGCGTTGCTATATCTTGTGAAGATGTCTGCGTGCTCAAGTCAAACCCTGAGCATGAGGGTGCAGAGCGCCCACAGCTGTGTACCTCTTGAGGTCCCAAGGCGCGTGTAGATGCGCATGGCCCGCCACCAGTAGTCGGTTGCGGGCTTGGCAGGTCCCTGACAAAGGGAGTGAAAGGCGTGAATGTGAGCCGCGCGGGTGGCGTGTGTCTCTGCGACAAGCATGGACAATGCCAAGTCCCAGACCCCACGTGGATCAGCACCCGCGCCTGTGCCGGCTCACCAAGGAACGGACGAAAGTGCACGACGGTCTCACACGACATGGTGTAAAGGAGTCCGTGCATCGCCCTGGCCATTGTCAGCACCTGTGTGCGATCCGTAACCTGGTACGGACTGTTATACTAGGGTCATACTCCCTCTAAAGTGGCCCAGACCTTAAAAAGAATCTCCCAGCAGTCAAAGTCATCCTCGCTGACATATCGTGGGGGCTACATCTCGAAGTCCTTGTGTTGCCGTCTCGTAGGGAGAGCAACCACAGGCTGAGAGGGACAAGGAATGGGGAAGACACCAAGACGAGGAAAGTCGCTGGGGTCAGGCGAGGATTGGATCTCCGAGAAAATGGAACCAAATGTGTGTGGGGGCCGAGAACTCGTCTGAAGCTGGCGGAGACGCTCCTGAAGCATGCGAATCTCGCTCTCCTGAGTACCATCCTCCATACCTGGCATGTCAGGGTCCTCATCCCAAGGATCAAGAGGTAGTGGGTCGCATCCTACTCCTGTCATTGGTACATTTGTTGAATGTTGTGCAGAGGGTATGATACCGCCGACCCCCTCGGAGGTCTGCCGTGGAGCCTTGGACTGACCACAAAGAAGCTCAGTGAGCGTACGGATGGCGTCAGTCTGTTGCTACTACAGACAAAGCATCTCATCTTGCTGGCTCCGCATGTCCTCAATAGCCTGCGAGTGTGGGCTCATGACCCTTGAAAAGGAGGAAGAGGGATCTAGTGGGGCGGGGACGGTTGGTCTGGGACGGTTTTCGGTCAGCTCCGAGTAGGTGGTCTACCACCAGATGACACATCGACACCACCTCGGTCCGCATCACGGATCTGCACGGGCATGGACAGTGCTGAGTGGTCATAGTAAATGACGGGAACGTCACAGATTACAACACTTCTGTCGTAGAGTCGCGAGCGCGGTCAAAGTTGTCGGAAGGTTCGGGAAGATTCACTGAGGATGGAGGCAGTTGGCCTGTTTGCCTCGATTTTCGGAGTGAATATCATGGTCTCGCTACGTGATGGGCTGTTTATGTAATAACAGAAATGCCCACTCAGAAAGATAAAGGACTCGTGTACGTCTGGTACGTAACACTTCTCCCGTTGTAGCCGCGACGTCCCGGCGCGCGTACAGACATGGCCCGGAGATGGTGGTAATAACCGTCGGTTAGGTGATCAACGTCTCGGAGGTTGTCGTAGAATTCCGAGCTGTTGTGTGCGGTGTCGTAGCCGTGCCACTTGACGAGATATTTTGTCATTTTGCCTTGTCATCGATGGCCGAGGATGTCCTCGATGATGTACTGTGTGTCCTTGTCCACTTAAACGGGAGGCGGGAGAGGTATATTCCTGCCAGGGAAGTTCTCTGTATGGTCTTGGTAGTGCTTGAGTCTACTGACATGGAACACCGGATGAACTTGCATAGTGTCAGGGAGTTTGAGTCACGCAACCATGGGGGTTTGCATGCGCTGGATCTCAAACGGTCCCAACTATCGGGGTTTGAGCTTTGAACAGTCGGTTCCGTGGGGTTTGATGTTTGCATAGCTGAGAAGGAATTTGTCACTAGCTCCGAATATGTCGTCGCTGCGATGTCGGTCAGATGCTTACTTCATCCTTGCTTGTGTCTTCGCGAGTTTCTACTGTGTTTCCTATCAGATGGTGGTGAAGTCTCGGTGTTGAATGTTGACAGTAGGAATGTTGCTCCAACTTTGTGGTCCAACTCGTGCGGCGGGAAGTTTGCCATGTACCACTTCAAACAAAGATTTACCCGTTGCGGTGGAAACTACCGAATAATATGCGATTTTGGCGGTTGGGAGTTTTTGTGCCCAATCCGTCCCGTGAGGTTTCTCATGGTGTTCGGAGAAGTTGTTCGAGCGTCTGATTAGTCCGCTCGGTTTGACCGTCAGTTTGAGGATGAAATGTCGTTGAAAGTTGAATTCTGCTGCCGTAGCGAGTCATCAGTTCGCGCCAAAACAGCTGGTGAATCAACCATCTCTATCACTCGTGATGGTTCTTGGTACGCCATATAGCCATACGATGTTGTTTAGAAACAACCATGCTGTTCCCTCAGCGGTGGCGGTGGTCGTTCTCGGAATGAAGTGGGACATTTTGGAAAACCTGTCGACGACCACGAGGATTGCGTCACATCCCTTGGGTGTGACCGGTAATCCTGTGACAAAGTCCATGGACATGTCCGCCCATGGTTTCTTCGGAACAAGGAGTGGTTGCAGGAGTCCGGGTGGCCGTGTGCGACGAGATTTTTGTCGCTGACATGTGTTGCAGGTTTTGCAGAAGTTGGCCGCGTCGGATTGCATCTTGTCCCACCAATAGTTTTTTGCCACCTTCTTCAGTGTCTTTTCCTCTCCGAAGTGTCCACCTTGTCCTATGTCGTGGCACTCTTCGAGCAACATAAGGCAAAGTTCGTCGTTTGGTGGAACAACCACCTGGCGAGTGAAGCGCCGTCGCCAATAGGGTGTGTCATGCCAGAATTTCACCTTATCATATCCCCCGTGCTGTTCGTAGCCTCGTGCAAATATCCGCTCGAGGTACGGGTCTCACTGAAACTGTAGTGTTGCCACCTACCCTACTGCACTTGATATTCGACAAATGGTTTTTTGCATAATTGTGCTTGACTAAGAAAATCGGGTTCAAAAGTTATTTTCATATACCCTTAATTCTGATTTCTGTCCTATCCATGACACTTGATAATCGATGACGCCTCTGGTTCAATTTTTTATTCGACGAACACCGACAGAGCCGTTGGCCGACTGCGGGTCTCGCGAGAAAAAATGGTCGGACTTCGCGCGTCAAATCCATGTCGTGTAACGGCCATACGCGACACTGGCGAGCATTCGAGCTTCGCGGTGCGACAGCAAATTCGTTTAACATGGTGTCTCTCACTTGCACGTGTGTCAACAGGCAGATTCCTTCCGTGTTTCCTACACTCCCCACCATGGATCGTTTTCTCACCAAGGTGTCTCCGGAGGAGCGAGTGCGTCGCCTTACGCATGCAACAAGGCAGGGTCCACCTGCACAGGCTCCTCCTACGAGGCATCCTGTGGGTCGCCCTCACAAACCCCTTTGTATGTCTTTGGACAATACGCAGGCCACGCGTCCAAATCATACGGCGTACAACTCCACGTACAACACCACCGGTTCGTCGGCGTCACCTCTGACACTACCTACTGGCGTCCCTCTTGTCATCGGCTCTGGGCACATCGAGGGTTCACAACGCCGCATTGATGATGGCGTGTCCATCATCGATGTGGTGTCTTCTTCACCTCCGAAGCCTCCATCTTCCCCTGCGGTTACAGCGGCATCATCTTCGACCATGCCTCCCTCGGTCAAGTCAACTTCACCGTCGCAGACTCCAAGTGTTGCTTCTTCCTCTGGTGCTGCCGGTGCTGCTTCTTCCCCTCCTCGCATGCCGCGGTTCACAGCAGCGGAGAAGGGCAAGGCTCGTGCGTCGCTGACTGCTCCGTCTTCCGATGATGACATGCCAATGATGCCACAACGTCAGCGTCCACGTCGTCCGGGACCAGTCGTCATCGGCAAGGACCCGTCTCCTGAACCGTCCAGCAGTGAATCGTAGTCAAGCGATGACTCGACGAATACTGAATGCCTTGTTTTGATGGTGAGCAACAAAACATCATCCGACTCGTCGTCAACCTCCATGACTGGCGCGAAATGTGGTCGCTACGCCGACTGGTTCGGTAGCGGCCACTTTGTAACAATCTTCAACGCCTTCAAATCCTCACCATCCGCTTATGCCGCCGTCAAGCATCTACGGTCGACGTTTCGCACGCCGGATGGATATTCGGTTTACGACCATCTCTCGACCCCCGAGCACTGTCCTCGGATGGTTTGAGCCTGGCACGAAGGTGGTGAAGAAGCATTACGAGATGGCGGTGATCACGTCCGTGGCAACAGTGCCCGCTCCACCTGTGACAGGAAAAAAAAGAAAGCAGGGGTACTCGGGCAAGCGTGCGTGGATCGCTGACCATCCGATCGTGACGACGGAGATTACAAAGAAGCTGACGGATGCTAGCGATGCTGGCATTGCTCTGAATTCAAAAGCCATCCGTCAGGAGATCCGCAGAGTCATCGCCCGTCATGCACCCGACGAGCTGCAGCGATTGGGTGCTTGGGCTTTCGGCCGGCAGTGGGTCCGCAAGTTCGTCACCCGCCAACTTGGTTGGGACATGGCGTGCTGGAACGACAACCACGCAGAAGTTGCCTGTAGACTTTGAAGAAAAAAATCTCATGTTCCATCGTAGATGTGCATGCATGGTGAGGATGTACGGCGTCAAGCCATTTCTCGTGTTGAACGCAGATCACACTGGCGTCGAGCTTCTGCCATCAGCGGGGCACACGTATGCTCCTCTTGGATCCGAGGACATCAGCATCCTCGTTATGGATGACAAGAGCGCCATCATGGCCCTCGTCACGTCATCCATGACCGGGGATCTGTTGCCCATGTAGCTCATATTCGCCGGGAAAACCCCTCGCTCGCTCCCACAGGGTTTGCATGCAGAAAATTTGCACGATGCAGGGTGGCATCTGACACAGACCGCATCACACTGGGCGAACGGGGAAACGACAAAGGACTGGGTGCGTAACATTGTGATGCCGTACTACAAGCGTACGAGTGCAGCCTTAGGTTTCCGTGAGGGTGATGCAGACATCTTACTAGTGTTAGACACGTGGTGTCTGCACTGTAGAGGTGCTTTCCTCAAGTGGCTGAACGCAAATTTTCCGTTTATGCGGACGGTGTACGTGCCGCCCGGATGCACCGGAAAAGCACAGCCTGCTGATGTGGGACTCATGCTTCCGTTCAAAAACAAGCTCGAGGAACTGTTTGCTGTATGGGGCACTCAGCGTAGCGAGGCAGGAATGTCGATGCACATCGGTATGAAAGAGCTGAAAGAGGTTGCGTGTGAGTGGTTCTTGGAGGCTTGGAAGTACATGCATGATGCCGAGCCCATGGTGAAAAACACATGGGCCAAGGCCAACTTCCCTCGTGTGCTTGACCCGGATTTCCAGCGTGCTGCTGTCCCATACTCAGGGGAACTGACAACTGACACGTATGAGGCAGATGATGAGGTGGTGTAATTTGACCTTAAGTACTTCAATGAGGTTTTTTTTTGCACGTCGCTTCTCATCGCTTCACCGTCCACCTCCCCGTCCCACATGTTTATCGTCCACATTCGAGTTCAACTTTTTGACGAACACAAACTAGTGTGTTTTCCAGCCGAATTTCCATCCAATACTAAGTCACAACCAAAGAACAAGTGGTACTGAACCTGGGAACCTAATCTTAGTGGTGAAACCTTATTTTCAACTATTCAACTTTCTAATTTCTTTTGACAAACTTTAAATTCGACGAAGGAACATTTTGGACGACATTCGACAACTACAAAAATAGTTAATGTCGAATATCAAGAGCAATAGGGTAAGCCATAAAATCTGGTCAACGGCTGAGTGCGTCTGCCGGATTGATTTTGCCCAGCCGGTACTCAGTATCGTAGTCGAACTCGGATTCAAGAAACTCCATCCATCGGGTTTGACGTCAAAGTTTTGGCTATGTCTTTAAATATTTAAAAGCATGGTGGTCGGTGCGCATGATGCATCGGCGACACTCCAGGTAGCATCGCCATGTCTTGAACGTGTGCACGACCACCAACATCTCTTTCTCGTGTACTATGTTGTTGAGTTCCGGTCCTTGCAGTTTTTGAGGCATGTAGGCGATTGGTTTTTTGCGGGTACCATGGTCTTGCAAAAGGGCCACGCCAATGGCTCGGTCTGATGCATCCGTGGCCATGACGTAGTCAACCGTTGGATCGGCTAATTGTAGGGCTGGCGCTGAGGTCAAAGTGTTCTGCAAAGCGTAAACGTTTCTTGTTCGCTGTCTCACCACCACCACTCGTTTTCTTTTTGAGTGAGTTCGGAAAGAGGCGCTGACACTTGGGCGTAAACCCGTACAAATCACCGGTAGTTCTTGCAGAAGCCAAGGAAAACTTGAATGTCTTGAAATTTGGTTGGCGTTGGCCAATCAGTGACTGCTACCACCTCTTTCGGATCCATGGTGATCCGTCCACTATTGTTGACATGACCCAAAAACTCGATCGAACGACGACCGAAGTCGCATTTCGAGAGTTTTCCAAGAAATTTCTCTTTTTGCAAAACTTTGAGGACTTTTCGAAGATGTCCATCATGCTCCTCCGGGTTACGGTTGGACACTAGAATGTCGTCGAGGTACACCACAAGAAAATCATCGAGGAATGGGTGAAAAATGTTAATCATTACCGCCATGAAAGTTGCCAAGGAATTCATCAGACTGAACGGCATGACCTTGAACTCGTAATGCCCGTAGCGAGTTCGGAATGTTGTCCTCTCGATGTCGGTGTCTGTCACACGTATTTGGTGATATCCGCTGTGTAAGTCAATTTTGATGAAAATTCAAGCCCCCCGGAGTTGGTCAAAAAGTTCATCAGCTCGGGGAAGAGGGTTGCGATTCTGGATGGTAGTGTCGTTCAGCGCATCTCACCTGTTTTATTTTTTACAAACAGCACTGGTGTGGCGTATGGTGACGTGGAAGGGCGGATGAACCCTTGACCGAGCATCTCGTCGAGTTACTTTTTTAGCTCGGTCAGTTCGTGATCGCTCATCCGATAGGCTCCTCGAACTGTAGGTCTGTTGCCTGGCTTCAGTTCGATGCGATGGTCGATGTCTTGTTGAGGAAGTAAGATTCTCGGGAGTTCATCAGGGAAGACGTTCACAAACTCTTGGAGGAGTGGTGTGAACTCTTCAGGTACCATTGCGAACTTTGTCAATGCCGATGAGGCTGATGAGGCCAATGATGAGTCAGCTACTACCATTTCCGCTTCTTCCACTGGTCCAAGATTTATGAGCCACGCACGAGCTCCTCATTGTATGTAGTACTTGGCCACATTGAGCGGTATCGGCTGCACAAGTTGTCGCTTTTCGTCTTCTGCGGCTCACTCTGTTGCTTCCATCTTTGCTGCTTCTGCTATCGGCTTCTGTCTCGTACATGGAAGTTGTCGTTTGGGGCCGTCGAACTCCATATAAAAGTCGCCGCTGTTCCAACCGACATGCGGATTGTGCTGGTATAGGAAATTTCGTCCGAGGATGATTTTGTGATCACTGATTGGACAAGACCTCCAAACCAATATATCCCATAGATCTCCCACTTGTAGTCATAGTGGTTATCAGAGTCTGCGTATTTATAATCTCCTGTTGACGTTTTTTCGTTCAAACACCCCTGGTTCGGTCTGCAAACCCAATTTGTGAACCATGTTGTTGCTCACGAAGCTATGTGAAGCTCCTCCATCCAATAGTGCCGATACCGTTCTGTGACTTTTGCATCCTCGAGGCTGAACTTTTAACAGTATTGCCGGTTGGTCTTCCTCGTACCCCTCGTCGAACTTTGCAATCTCAGAAACCCTCTGCGACAAAGTAGGCCGTTCAGATGGGCCATCTTTTGGTGCAGATTGCTCCTCACAGACAAGAGTTGCGCCTTTTACTCCTGCCCTTTGCCGTTTCTCGACTCATTTCTCTACGACTTCCCCCCCTTTTGGCCTGCTGCTTGCTCCGAAAGTTGCGAGCAATGTGCCCTACTTTTCCATAGTTGTAGTAGGTTCGTGTATCTCTCTGGTCGACGGCATCCACTTCCATCGGAGTTGAGCAGTCCGCTGGCTGGTTTGTTCCGTTCCCACGATAATTTTAGTGAGGAGGTTGCTTGCTGGAGCATTCCTGCATCCGAGCGTTATAATTGGTGCTGTCAATCCCTTCTACAGCAGCGATCATCCGCGGTAAGTTGTTTTGGATGCTATAAATAGCTATTGCTGGCCGGGTATCTTGCTTGAGGCCGTTGTTGCAATGAAAACAGATTTCGTCAGGGGCGATGTCTGGTCCGGTGATGATCTCGCGGAATATCTGCGTGTACTCTGCCACACTAGGCTGCTGACGGAGACGCTGGAGCTGGTACCGTGCGTTGGACATTTTGTTCAGTTGTCCAAAGTGTGCAAGCATCATGCGCAAGAATTCATTCCAGTCGGTTGATGGAGTCAGCACATTTTGCCATTGTGGGTTGATCTACTATAAGGGCAGAACGCCTGCTGTCGATGATATGAGACGGGCACCGTTGGCCGTTGATAATGCTCCACCGGTCTCCTACTGCCATTGGATGGTCTTTAGATCGGACCACCAACTTAGCGCCGTGCCACGCAAAAGCGCCACCGCGAGGTAATTTTTTTCTGATCATCGTTGAACCCAACAGTGGTGAAATACACCTCCAAACTCGTTAGCCACATCCAGACCGTCGGTCCTTTTGAGTTTGCAGGATGGAACGGTTCTGGTGGTTCTGGACAAATTTTGGGTTTTCTCGAGAGTTGGGAATTTCTCTCGATGAGCTACGCGTCACGGGCGCTTGCGTTGCAAAGACCCTCCATCGCGACATTGAGCTGTTAGAGCAGGTGATTGTTAATTCCCACAAGCATGAGAATCCCGTTTTCCAGTTCCTTGTTGATCTGCGCCTCTCGTCCAGTGCCACCTGTTGTCCTTGCTGTTGTCATCAAGGCTATCGGTAGGGGCGGCTGGTTTATCGCCATTGGGTCCGCAACCGGATGGGTCGTCGAAGCCATAGGGGTTGATCCAGCTGCCATATAGCCTGCCATGCCAGCATTCGCTATCGCCTCAGGATTCACGTGTATCAGCATGTTCTGCTCCTCCATCGCCGAAGTCGTTGCCGAAGACCCGCTGCTGGTCGTCGGTTGCGCTCGCTTGCCTCACGTCGTAGTTGTGAAGTCTGCAAAGTCTTGATGTGCGAGATGCGGTGATGGCTTGTGCAAGGTAGTCCTCTAGATGGATAAAGTAGTCGGATGCCTATCTAGCACCACATTGCTCTGATACCAAGTGTTATGACGAACGGAGCGTAGATGGTGAACATGTAGAAGTTGCAAGGCAGAACATGATTTAGAATTAGGGAGACTTGAGCAATTTATAATTAGCGGTAGGTGTAATTTGATGACAAGAGTCGAAATGATCAGACATATATACAAGTGTTGAGTTACGAATGAGGCATAGTCGGGGTCGGTGGGTTGATTGTCGAGCGATGCGTGTGGAGTCACGTTGTGAGTAGTTGAATTTGAGAGGGTCCACCGAGAAGTCGGGGGTCTTCGAGAATCAACGGTGAAGATGCGAGATGCATCTTTATAAATCCAGATTCGTCTTGGTACATCGAGAAGTCCACCAAAAGGTCGTGATACTCCTATCGTAGATTCGCGAGAGTGGTCAAAGTTATCGGAAGGTTTGGGAAGAATCACCGTCGGCGGGGACAGTTGGTCGGTTTTCCCTTGACCGTCGGAGTGAATATCGTGGTCTTGCGGCGTGATGGGCTGTTTATGTAATAACAGAGATGCCCACTTGGAAAGATAAGGGACTCATGTACGTCTAGCACGTAACACCCAAGCGTCACGTGCAAGGTCACACTGTGAGTGGCTACTTTAAGAAGTCCTGCCTAGAAGTTGAGGGGCTTCAAGAATATCGAGGCATGATTTTATAACGATCCAGCACCATTGAGAAATCCACCAAATAATATAAAAAAACCCATGTAGTTTGCAATATTTATGTTGACCATTTTGGAAAGTGGTCAAATTTGTAACGGCTGTGTCTCTAGCCCCTGTACTTAGGTCATTGTTAGAGTTTGCAGAATGGTAGTCTCTGTCCGCGTGAAGGGTTTTCCCCCTTGCAGTACTAAGGAGCAATCATCATCAATGACCCTGAGTAGGGAGACTCAAATATTTTGAGTCTCAAGAGGTCCAATTCCGTTTTAAACCTCACCTCCTTGTTCTAGGACCCGAAAAACAAGTGTATACCCCGAATGCGTGACTTCACACGAGTTTTACTGAGAAATCTGTTGAAGTCGTGCTAATTTGCGACTTCGATGTTTTTTTGTCACATGCGGTGGCCAGCACATGGCTGGCCACCAGCAGCCCTCGCTGGCAAGATCTGGATGCCGGCCAGCCCTTGCTTGTTGCAAGGTCGGGAAGGGCCGAACCGGCCCTCCCCCTATATTCCTCTCCACTTATTATGAACCTGGTTCATGAATAACAAATAGGAGTATCGGGTAGGGAAACATCAAAACTGTGAAAGAGATTTTAATAATCTCCAGCCATCAACTACGACATGTTGAAATAGTATGCACCTTGTCCACTGCCTAGCTGGCTAGCTACACATACAGACAAGGCATGCACTGCTCTGTGGAGTACGTCCCCTTGGTCTGTTCTGAGATGGGCCAGGAATGCACTACCCATAATGGGTATTTCCCCTGTGGCTCATCATAGGAATCATACCTTTTTGGCATGGTTGAATAGGCACCGGAGTCTCAAACAAGAGATCGCGGGTTCAAATCCCGCGACGGCCACAATTTTCTTTGTGGCCAAAACTGGGACAGGAAGCTTCTATGAAGCTTACTAAAAGCCTGGCTTGAGGATGACACTTGGCGGTCTAAGGACGCGCCAAGTAGGATTGTAGGTTGAGGTTGGCTCCAGTGGAGCCACTACAAGCAGAAGCTTTAGCAAAGCTCTGCAAGTATAAAAGCCTGTACCTTGCATGCATCCATTTACAGTTCTTGCCTTTGAGACTCCTCACAGAGTGTCCAACCAAAGGTAGACACTAAAGACCAACATGCGGACTTCGTGAGGTTGCAAACCAAACGAACCTAAAGTGTGGATCCCTCGTTCGAGGGTGATATGTTATCTTGGTTGCAATACCAAGAGCGGTTGGCGGCCTCCCATGTCGGGACCCGTTTTCTAGACCGTTGCTATCCGGCGCATTGACA
>SZWC01000256.1:318002-338960 GCA_023375785.1 Penium margaritaceum | reverse complement strand
GGCGTCGTCCAAGCCATGGGCGAAGGGGACAAGGTGATCACGTTCAACGTGAACGGTGCGGAGAAGGCGGTCAACCTTCAAAAGGTGGTGTACATGCCCTCCTTCGCAGCCAACCTGTTTTCCGTGTCTCAAATCACCGACAACAACATGACAGTGGTGTTCACCAACAAGGAAGCGGTGGCCCTAAAAAACGAGGACATCCAGATTTTGTACACCAAAGACGACCTCATGCTTCAAGTTCCAAGAGTCGACGGCCTCTACGTGCTTCAAACCAAAGTCACCAAGGCGTTGGATGAGGGACTCGCATGTGCCACCAAGACAATGGCACCGGAGCCAAAGGATGCACCGTCGGCGACCGCTGCGGCCGCCACATCAACCAAGGACACTGACGCTGAGCTGTGGCACCGGCGATTTGGCCATGTAGCCAGCAGCACGCTGCAGAAGATGTAGGAGCAAGAGGCAGTCCGCAGAATGGAAGGGTGCACCATGAAGCATGGCGAAGGGTGTGCATTGTGTGAACCATGCCTCCAAGCGAAGGCAAAGAAGAAGCCGTTTGGGAGAGGAGGTCAACAAGCGGAGCACGTCTTGGAACTGATACACAGTGACGTGTGTGGACCCTTCCGCACACCGTCTAACGGAGGAAGCAAGTACTTCCTGACCTTCATTGATGACCACAGCCGCAAGTTGTGGATCTACTTCCTCAAAACAAAGGGAGAGGTCAAGGAGAAGCTCCTCGAGTTCGTCGCCATGGTGGAGCGGCAAACGTCCAAGAAGGTGAAGATGCTTCGAAGTGACGACGGGGATGAGTACGAGGCATGCAAGCCTTGGCTCAAGCATCATGGCATCCGCCACGAGCAGACCACCCCATACAATCCCCAAAGCAACAGCGTGGCCGAGAGGATGAACCAGACCCTGCTCGGCATGGTGCGAAGCATGCTCTTCGATGCCAAGCTCCCACCTCGCTTTTGCGCTGAAGCAGCAACAACGGCATGCTACCTCTTGAACCTCACACTAGCGACCGCCTTGCGAAAGCGTGGAAAGGAGCAGAACAAGCAGCTGAAGACCCCACACGAAGCATGGTCGGGAAAGAAACCCCACGCATCCCATCTGAAGGTGTTTGGGTCAACTGCATGGGTGAAGATCCAGTCGGAGAAGGTGGAGGCAAGCTTGACGCACGTTCAAGGAAGTGCGTCATGGTTGGGTATGACACGTCACACAAAGCCTATTGGCTTTGGGACCAGGCAGCAGGCAAGCTCGTGAGGAGTCGCGACGTTGTGTTTGACGAACACACCCTTGGAAGGGGAGAGCTGCTGGACCCGATCCTCGCTCCCAAAGCGGGAGAGTGGATAGTGTTGCTTGAGTCCGGAGACCAAGCGCCCGACAACTGGCTCGTTTTGCCAGCAGGTGGTAGGAATGGGAGAGATGCTGCGGAGGATGATGCAGCATCTGACATGGACGCAGATACCGAGGCGTCCAGGGCTTCCGAGTCTGACTTGGAGTCTGACGACTCTTCTGACGACGACGACAACGACGAAAACAAACCACAACCTGTGGAAGCACCAGCACCAAAGCAAGAAGCCGCACCACTACCCCGACGCAGTTTGCGACCAAAGAAAGCACCTTTGCGGTATGATGATGATTGGACCGGCCTTAGCTGGTCGTGCATGGCTCAGGGAGAGCCATCCACAGTGGCGGAGGCGATGAATGGCCCAGATGCGGCTAAGTGGAAGGAGGCAGTGGTCAGCGAGCTCGCGTCCATTGCCGAGAACGGCACGGGGGGGCTGGTGGATAGACCCGACAAGGCCCACGTGGTGGGATCCAAGTGGGTCCTCCGAGTGAAGAAGAAGCAAGACGGCAGCATCGACAAGTTCAAGGCAAGGGTAGTGGCTAAGGGGTTCTCTCAACGCCCGGGCTCCGAGTACGATGAGACGTTCGCGCCCGTCGTGACCTTTGCCTCCATCCGCTCTCTCCTTGGCATTGCAGCTGCAAAGAACCTGGAGATACACCAGATGGATGTCAAGACAACTTTCCTTTATGGGAAGCTTGACAAGGAAGTGCTGATGGAGGTGCCCGAAGGGGTCGATGCTCCTGAGGGCAAGGTGTGCAAGTTGGTGAAAGCGCTCTACGGGCTGAAACATGCCCCAAGGATGTGGTACAAAGAGATGGACGGTTTCATGACCGGTCTCTCCTTCGCGCATTGCCAGAGTGATCCGAGCGTGTATGTGCGCGATGATGGGAGAGGGCTAATGCTGGTTGTGCTGTACGTGGATGATCTGATCATGTGCTTGTCTTCGGTCGAGCTGCTGGATGAGCTGAAGTCTGACCTCAGCAAAAGGTTCAAGATAAAGGACATGGGTCCTCTCGAGTACTACCTCGGGATCGCCATCCACCGCAACCGAGTAGCCAGCACCATCGAACTCAACCAAACCAAAAACATCGGTGAGGTACTGAAGCGCTACCACATGGAAGACTGCAAACCTGTCTGCACCCCAATGATAACCGATACGAAGCTGAAGGCCTCCATGTCGCCAAGCAACAAAGCAGAACAAAGGGAGATGCAAGACATTCCCTACCAGTCCGCCGTGGGTAGCATCATGTACGCCATGGTAGGGACTCATCCTGACATCTGCTATGCTGTGGGACAAGTGAGCAGATTTGTGGCCAACCCTGGGCCACAACATTGGCAGGCAGTCAAGCGCATCTTGCACTACCTGCAGAAGACACGTCACATGGGCCTCATCCTTGGAGGCCAAGAAGGAACAGAACCCCTTCGCCTGAAGTGCTACACCGATGCTGACTGGGGAGGAAACCTCGACGACAGGAAATCCACCTCAGGATATGTGTGCATCTTGAATGGCGCTGCCATCTCATGGGCTAGCAGGAAGCAGGATTGTGTTTCTGTGTCCACGGCTGAGGCAGAGTATGTTGCTCTGTCTGAGTTGTGCAAAGAGACTGAGTGGCTGCGCAGCCTCCTTGGCGAAATGACAGTACCACAGAAGGATGTCATGGTCGTACACGTGGACAACATGAGTGCCATCTCAATGGCTGAAGACGAGATCATCTCCCGGCGAACGAAGCACATCGACATACGTTACCACCACTCACGTGACCTGGTCATGAAGAACGTGGTAGACTTGCAGCACTGTGGAACAAAGAGCATGCTTGCTGTCTGCATGACCAAGACGCTGGAGAGCAACTTGCACTATGTAGGCATTCGTGGATTCGGCATGAGGAGTGCGGCAGAGGAAGTGTGAGCCCCAAGGCATTGATGGAGCCCAGTAAGCGCCAGATGGACAGAGGTGCAAGGGAGAGATTTGTTGAAATAGTATGCACCTTGTCCACTGCCTAGCTGGCTAGCTACACATACAGACAAGGCATGCACTGCTCTGTGGAGTACGTCCCCTTGGTCTGTTCTGAGATGGGCGAGGAATGCACTACCCATAATGGGTATGTCCCCTGTGGCTCATCATAGGAACCATACCTTTTTGGCATGGTTGAATGGGCACCGGAGTCTCAAACAAGAGATCGCGGGTTCAAACCCCGCGACGGCCACAATTTTCTTTGTGGCCAAAACTGGGACAGGAAGCTTCTATGAAGCTTACTAAAAGCCTGGCTTGAGGATGACACTTGGCGGTCTAAGGACGCGCCAAGTAGGANGTCTGTTCTGAGATGGGCCAGGAATGCACTGCCCATAATGGGTATGTCCCCTGTGGCTCATCATAGGAACCATACCTTTTTGGCTTGGTTGATTAGGCACCGGAGTCTCAAACCAGAGGTCGCGGGTTCAAACCCCGCGACGGCCGCAATTTTCTTTGTGGCCAAAACTGGGACAGGAAGCTTCTATGAAGCTTACTAAAAGCCTGGCTTGAGGATGACACTTGGCGGTCTAAGGACGCGCCAAGTAGGATTGTAGGTTGAGGTTGGCTCCAGTGGAGCCACTACAAGCAGAAGCTTTAGCAAAGCTCTGCAAGTATAAAAGCCTGTACCTTGCATGCATCCATTTACAGTTCTTGCCTTTGAGACTCCTCACAGAGTGTCCAACCAAAGGTAGATACTAAAGACCAACATGCGGACTTCGTGAGGTTGCAAACCAAACGAACCTAAAGTGTGGATCCCTCGTTCGAGGGTGATATGTTATCTTGGTTGCAATACCAAGAGCGGTTGGCGGCCTCCCATGTCGGGACTCGTTTTCTAGACCGTTGCTATCCGGCGCATTGACACGACATGCACACGTGCATGGCACTTGGACCTAAGCTACAGCTTGTTGGTCAGCACGGCTAGCGGCCTCCCCCCTTTAGGCTTGAGCGTCCGTGCAACAACCATGTTGGGTGTCCCCAACCTCCTATGGTCGCTGTCCATGAATGCCGTCCTGCGGGAATTTTGTTCACTTTTTCTGCAAACACTTGGTGCTCCCTGGCACGCGTTGATCTGTGCGAACTGCTAGGTTGCTCAAGTACTCACTGATCACCCTAGTGGACAAACGTGATTCGGACTTCCACGAGTTATGTTCAGGTCCACTAACGGTCCAATGAACGAGGTATTCCCTAACAACACACGAACGGAGTGTACGCTCTTGGTGTTGGAGTAGGCGAATGTAGCAGTCGTGGGCTGTTTTGCGACTAACTTCTGAACCCAAAACTTAGGCCCTCAGAAAGTGTAGTCCAAGGAGGAGGGGCAAATGGTCACCTCAGCCATTTTGGCTGAGACGAACTGCGCCATAACGGACATAGTCATCATAGGGCATGGACACAAAAAAACAATCCTACCCTAATCGTTCCACGTGGCATTGCCACGCTGGAACAGGACCCTAGCGCCAAGCTAAGAGTGGAGGAGGAGTGACTCGAGGAGTGACGCGATCGTGGCACTCCTTTCACTTAGAATGTGGCCATGGATATCTTCTAGGCTAGAGTCGAAGCAGACTCTAGCCCATTATGTTTTTCCGGGCTTTGGCTCCTCAAAACTTGAGCCTCGAGTACCCAAAGTACCCGATAATTATTTAACGACCATTTTTAACCCTAAAAATGGCTGGTACGCTACATTCCTCCCCCTTTGCTTCGAATTGTCCTGGTTCGTCTTTGCTAACGGAGGTTTGATCATCGCGTACTTCATGATACAAACAATACAACAAGAAACTAAAAAAAATCACATGTGTGAACTCTTTTCATTCGCAACACGGTAGCGTCAAGTTCACGCACAATCAACCACACACCAGTGGTTTTTGTGAGTCTGGTCATTCGTGTATAACATCCAGTGTTGATCACGTGATCCTTGGCTCTTACCAAGATGAGACATGTACAACCCTTGTACTTTCTTCACAAGTGTTGGTGAGTCTTCACTGAAGACTCATCACACGTGTGTATCAGTGGCATAGTCGATGCCTTTTGGGATGTACATTGTCAATAATATCTTGCCACTTTGGAAGAGGGTTCATAGGATGAAGTTTTCCACATTTTGTGGGGTGCGTGTTCAGCAAGCAGTTGTGGTGACGCCTCCTCCCCCTTTGCAAGGAGCATCCCTGCGACCAATTAACCAGGCGTCCCCGCAAAAACTTTCGAGGTCCACACAACACTTCCCATGTCGTTCAAAAATGATCTATTCCAAGGGGTTGTTGCCGAGGTGGTACCTCCCCGCAACATTATCAATACATGCAATCCCAGATGCGGACATCGATCCTCTCAGTTTGCAACCACGTGTTCATGACCACGCATAGGTCTAGTAGACCTCTTTCAGCACCTGTGGGTTGGTTGGCTAAACGCAACCAAGCTCTAATAAGCCCATGCAACTCGCATGCTAGCTTTATCTTAGAGTTGGGAGGCACCAAGATCGTAAGACATGGTTGCTGAGCACACCTATTTTTTCATTCAAAGATTGCACTCATCTATGAATGAGGCACCATTGGTCGTTTGGCATGCGCAACTGCTGTCAAAGTCCATCACTAGACACGACAATTCTCCGACCTAGATGATCTTGGTCTCAACCATCATCCCCTCATTTCTATCTGAAATGGGTACCGTAGGCTGCTGCTCACGTCCCTGTCAAAATCACACCGCTTTTGAACTAGGTTAACTGAGATAACCAATCTCAACAACCATGGATTCCATCCACGGACGAAGTGTTCATCGTATGGTATTCACCAAACGGGTGTACCATGATCACAATCATATCAGTACAAGTTGGAAGAACACCTTTCCGATGTCAGTTCCATGTGATTGTGATCGAACACCTCCGAATCACATCCGGTGATCATGGAACAACTCATTCCTGAATCTGTTTGCGATTACGTAATCGCGTGTAAGGATTCCATTCAAGATCCCGTCAATGGATTGTGTTTGCCAAGTTGCAATAATCCGTGTTGCTTCAATGTCTTCTATTATGTACATTCGGTATTTCCATTCAATAGAGTGTTTTCTATATGCCGTATCCAAGGTACTTGTATAGGGTATCACCCTCATCGAAGACATGTGACAAACCACCACAATCCTGGATATTACCGCAGCATCCAAAAGCATATTGTACTTGTATTCGGAAATATACATCAATTAAATCATCTCCAAAACCAAGGGGCTTGAGTCACTTCACCATGACCTTTCAGATCAATGAAGCATGGTTTGACTACACCGTAGTCATTTTGATCTCTATTGGAGACTGGCTTTGCTCTAACAAATTGGATAGCCGGTGCAACACCATGCCTTTGGTATGATCGGAATCCATCCACATGATGTTTGATGAGCATGACATGCACAACTAGTAAACCGTGTCATGATGCTCTGAACTTTGAGACATTTCTCCAAACATCGAAAAAAATCTGATGAGAAACATCGTTTCTCGAGGTCCATCTTAAAGAGTCCTAATATCAATATTTAGTTATGACACACGGGTAATTAATTTGCCTCAATATTGAGTATGAGTCGTTATGTGGTCGGCCGGACCACTGTGTTAGCTTTAAGCTAACACAGTGTTAGCTTAAAGCTATCAGCTTATAGATCATCTCCACGGTAAAAGCTTTGAGTGTAAAACCTAGATCCTGACGTGATCCCAACTGTGTCGTAGTTGGTTAGTAGATCGTCATAGTTCTGTGGAACACCATTAGTAAAAAATGAGTGTCCCTCATTTTCTCTGAAATGGATTTTCACCGAACTGTGGATGAATTTATGTCATTGACATCGGTTCACGTACTTTTGTCTATCAATGTCCATGACATGTTCACTTGCCGAGTGATGATAGCCTGAAGGTGTCACATTCAAGTTTTTTCACTTTCGACATTTGGTCAATCTTGTCATATGCACGAGATTGACTCTTCTAGTCTTCGACCACCGCAGTGCGGTGTCTTCGTCCCCCTCTGGCGCGTTTACAATCCCCACTCAAAAGTATCCTTGTCTTTTGAATAGGGTTGTCGGTACACTCATGTACCTTTTTATTGTCAGTACCAGTTGGGTACCCCGGTTTGTATCCATCACTCACCGAGTGAGAGGGTGTCAATGATTTGACAAATGAGATTTTTTTTCAAGGATGTCATCAATCACACGTTCAATCATGGACCAATGTTTGTATCGGCCATGACTAATGATGCACATAACCTCCGAAAGGTACTGATGCATCTAGTACACACGGTGTACAAAGATCGCGATGTCAATCCTCGAGGATTGAAGTCGGCATGCTAACAGACCAGGCCCATTTCACATCTCGTGACATAGTCATGACGGGTTAGTCATGAAACAATCACATTTTTCTTTGAACATTGTAGTGTAATGGGACTTGCGATTGTCATAGCACACGTCCGGCGTCCGTCAAATTACTTATTTGGTGAAATGGTGTCGCCATTTTTATTCAAGACATCAGCTGATATCATCACCTTGTTTAATTGTCACAAAACCATTGTGATCATTTGTCCGTTCCACTTATCCATAACTTAATGTCGACGTAACGCACCAAAAGTTAGTGGATAAGGTTTTGTGCATGTCGTGCACGTTTTCAATCCTTGCCATTTACCCAATTTCATGTGGCTCAAGTACCATGGTTTGAATCGCATACCTTGATCCACTGAAAAGAGGGTTGTCTCCAGCACTTGGTCATGCGCTTTGTCCTCCTTCGGTCAGGCAAGCATTGCATGTTTTGAAACTCGGCTCAACCGACTGGGCTTTTGTAGTATGTTCCATTGATAGATATGAAGGAGTTCTTCCACCTTTAGCATGGTCCAAATTTGAGGAAATCGTCCTCGTCACACGTCATTCACGTCATTTCAAAATTTTGTTCGAACTTCTTTCGGAATTACCTTCCCATACTGCTATCGGCAGGACAAACTTTCTACTTCCAGTGATCGCCACTGTCGGTGACGACTGAGACCGCTGTGTTTTTGTTACACCGTTTGGGCATACATTTGATCACCACAGGCGCTTGTGATTGTTTCCGAACATGCCTGTCGATTGTCTGTTTGAAGAATTTGATATTATGACCATCCTCGACGTCGTCGAGATGCCTTACAAACGTCAGACAACATATTTTGGCACTTCAAATGATGTGCTTGAAGCACTTGTCCATAGAACCACTTCGAGTGTAGATCGTATGCTTTCGTTTGGTGGTCTATTGCAAGCTATGTCAACAAGGCAATGGTTGCCTTGTTTTTGCTAGTTGATACAACGAGGTGCGATCAGTTTCCATGTTATTGGTGCAATCGACATCTTATAACATGTGTTGTACCATCAACACTTGCATAGCTATTCCAGTCCGAACTCATGGCCATAGTGCGTTTGGCACTTGCACCAGTGGTGCATTCGGCACCCGTGACAAAAGTGCAACCCACATCTTTTGTCAATCGTGCAATCAGCGTCTACGACAATGGTGCATTCGGCACACGTGTCGATTTAACCGACGCACTCGTCGGCCATTCATTCAATGCTCATGGGGATTGTGCGTTCGGTACTCGCATGAATGCTACAATTGCATCTCCGATGTTGGTCATGCTCCCAGTGCGACCGGCACTTAGCAATTTTGGGAATGGCCCTCGATTGGAGATGCTCACCATTGCGTGTGTGTTGAGTACAATCGACACTCACATCTTCCTTGAGCAAAACTTCAAGCACAAATGACTTATCCAGTATCCTTGGTGTACTTGGCACCGACGTGGATACGAAATCGATATTTGTTTTGGTAACATCTCCGTAGACCATGAACAGTGCGTTCGGCACTAGCATGACGAATGCATTCGGCATCCGTGATGAAACTGCAGCTAGCACTTTTTCAGTGTTCGACACCATCAAATGTTCTGCAACCAGCACGTGTGCTCTTGCCAGTAGTGCAATCGACACTTCCGTTGATGACTTGGCCGATGCCCGTATGAATGTCTAATTGGCACTCGTTTTGTGCCACTAGCACATTTTGCATTGTTACGGTAAGTAGATGAGTTGTTGAGTGGTCGCAACACGTTCGGTGCCTGTATTTATTTCAATCGAGAATTCGTCTTGATTCACATCACCATTGTCATTTTCTAACCTGGTGTATGCCACAGTGGTCGTTTTGCATAAACAATAATGTTCAGCGCATGAACAACACGCTTGAGCCATGTCGTGGCTTTTTAGCGGTCACCCATTTTGGGTTTTTTTTTTTATGAAAATCCCAAATTTGAGGTTGATAAAAATGTACGCACGATCGATGCGCAATTTCTCATGGTGAAAAAAAAATCTGTTTGTTGCATTCCAAATGCCAATTCCATTGCATGGAACAACTTGTTCCTTTCGAAATGACACCCCATTGTAACGGATTCGACGGAATCCTTGACCGACTAGGCCAAAACCACGGTGCTTGAGGGTCTCCGACCCTCAAGCCATCCCGTCTCACCGTCCACAGTCCCAGGTGACCCCGCTTGAGCCACGTGGCTCCTTCAACCGGTCGGCGTGGCACTGCCACGCTACACTCCCCCCCACTAGGAGTGAGAGCCGCCTCGGCATCTCCGGTAATCCCAACGTGGGATTGGAGCCCTGGAGCTCTGATACCAATGTAACGGATTCGATGGAATCCTTGACCGACTAGGCCAAAACCGCGGTGCTTGAGGGTCTCCGACCCTCAAGCCATCCCGTCTCACCGTCCACAGTCCCAGGTGACCCCGCTCGAGCCACGTGGCTCCTTCGACCGGTCGGCGTGGCACTGCCACGCTACACCCATGGTCTCCTGGGAAAAATGATCGTTTTTTCTTTCTCCCATTCATAGGGAGATGGATTTAGAATATTTCATAAAACTAGAAATATTCTAGAGCTCAATCAGAGCTTTTTACCACGTCACGATGGCAAACCCATGATTGACACGGTCAATCCCGGGCTCGAGGAAATCGTCCTTGCCTCTAGTGAGTTGCTTTTGAAAATAAATTATGAATCTCAATCTAAGCTTCAAACTGTTCTTTTACGGCGTCCAAAACGGATATCAAACGGAGGAATTACCCTCATGTTTGTGTGGAACCAACCGGGTTAAAAACAAGAGAGCATTTGGGTATCGAGAACAAAAGCTACCTATACATATCGAACCCACGACCTCCAAGCATGCGCTGATTGTCTACCTACTGCACCACTTGTACACGTACACAGTCCTCACTTATTTTTAAACGTTTACAAACTTGTAAACGTTTAAAAATGAGTAAGTGAGGACTGTGTACGTGTACAAGTGGTGTAGTAAGAAGACAAACAGCGCATGCTTGGAGGTCGGAGGGATAGCCCCGCACACAACTGTGTGCGGGGCTATCCCTCCGCTGGGAAGGGAAGGGAGGAAACTTCCTCCCCTCCTTCCTTCTTGGCCTGTGAGCCCTTGTGAGGGGGCCGAAGAGTGAGGGACGCCCCCTCTCCTTCCCCCCTTGGACCGTCGACCCTTCTGAGAGAAGGGGGAGACGGAGGATCACCTCTTCACCTCCTTGGGCTATCGGCCCTCGGGAGGGGGGGGGAGTGAGAGGGAGGAACGGCTCCCTCCTTCCCCATTGGCCATCGGCCACGTGAGGAGGGGGAAAGAGGGGGAGACGCCCCCTCTTCACCCCCATGGGCCGTCGGCCTATGTCCGTTTGGGGGGGTGGGGGAGGAGGGGGAGTCGCCCCTCTCCTCCCTCCTGGGCCGTCAGCCCGCGTGAGGGGGTGGAAGAGGGAAATGCCCCCTCTCTTCCCCAATGGGCCGTTGGCCCATGTGAGAGCGGGCAGAGAGGGGAAGACGTCCCCTCTCCTCCCCTTGGGCTGTCATGCCATCTCGAAGGAGGGAGGGGGGGAGAGGGCGAACACCCCCTCTCCTCCCCCATGGGCTGTCGGCCCATGTGAGAGCGGGGAGGAGGGGAAAACGTCCCCTCTCCTCCTCTTGGGCCGCCGGTCCATCTCGAAGGAGGGGGGGGGGGAGAGGGCGAACACCCCCTCTCCTCCCCCATGGGCTGTCGACCCATGTGAGAGTGGGGAGGAGGGGAAAACGCCCCATCTCTCCCTCCATTGGCTCAGATGTGAAGACGGGTGGAGGAGGGGGGAGAAAGAAAGAGACATATCCTTTGCTCCCCCATCGGCAGTCGGCCCATGTGAAGAGAGGCGGGAGGGGGGGGGGTGGCGAACACTCTCCCCCTCCTCCTTGGGCGCCATGAACAAGGGGGGGAGGGAAGGGAGGTTCGCTCCCTTCTCCTCCCGCCGGTGTGAGGGGGGAAAGACCTCTCCCCTCTGCCGGGCTCGCGACGAGCTCTCCGCGAGCTTGTCCTAGCCCGACGAGTGCCTGCCGCCAGTCGGGCAGCATTTGGTCTGCCATCGGTCATCAGCCCTCGGCAATTGCGATGATTTTTTCACTCGAGCTATCCGCTCGTTCCCGTGTTGCTCTGTCCGCCGATCGGGCAGCGTTTGGACGAACGGTCCAAACCTTTTTTTTTGGGACACTGAATTGCATCGTCGGCTAATGCTGTCAGTCGATCTATCAATCCGACGGCCATATGTAGTCGGCACCATTTTTTTCTCTCTCGCGGAAGCGTTTGGCTCTGATTCCAATGTAACAGCCATGGGCTGTTTTGCGACTAACTTCTGAACCCAAAACTTAGGCCCTCAGAAAGTGTGGTCCAAGGAGGAGGGGCAAATGGTCGCCTCAGCCATTTTGGCTGAGATGAACCACGCCACAATGGACAAAGTCGTCATAGGGCGCGGACACAAAACAATAATCCGACCCTGATCGTTCCACGTGGCATTGCCACGCTGGAACAGGACCCTAGCGCCAAGCTAAGAGTGGAGGAGTGACGCGATGGATTTTCCATCGTGACACTCCTTTCAATTAGAATCCGGCCACAGATATATTCTAGGCTAGAGTCGAAGTAGTCTCTAGCCCATTATGTTTTGCCAGACTTTGGCTCCTTGAAACCTGAGCATCGAGTACCCAAAGTACCTGATAATTATTTAACGAGCATTTTTAACCATATAATTGGCTCGTATGCTACAGCAAAGGACGTCGTATTAATTTTCAACAGCAAGGACTACTGGTGGTGGCTGAACGGTAGCGTCTGTCGTGCATGGAGCTAGTAGGCTCACAAGAAACACGTCATGTACCTTCATACTCGGCGGAAGCAGCAATCAACATGCCACTGGCCCAAATTCGTGCTACGATGGGAAACTGCCCAATCCACTTTGGTAGAAGTTTTTGCACCCCTGGCGACTTCAGCCTTAGGTTCTCAGTGCTAAGCAGCCCTTTGTCACTGATGTCGAACTGGACCTCATGTAAAATTCTGTCAACATATGCCTTTTGTCGTTTCCGAGCAGCTTGAAGATGACCCTTGGTCTCTTGCAAGGAGTCTATGCACTCCGCAAAATCTTGAGCAGAAGGAATCTGCCATCCTCTACACCCACACTTTACCAATAAAGAGGGCACCAATGGATGCCGACCACTGTTCAACACTAATGGTGTGAACCTTGTAGAATCGTTCACCGAGTTGTTCACCACAAACTCTGTCAATGCCAGGAGTTCCTCCCAGTCATTCATGGTAGGGTCCACGTACATACGGAGCATCTGCTATAGAGTACGATTCATTCGCTATGTTTATCCATCAGCTTAAGGGTGAAACGTTGTCTATATTTGTAACTCGCTATTGACATTTTCGTGCACATTTTTCCAGCATGTACTGGCAAAATTTTGATCTCAATCAGAGATAACACACAACGGCAAGCCATGATACTTCACGGCAGTCTCAAAGAAGAGATGAGCGGTCACCTCTGCATTAACATTAGTCGTTGTAGGAATGAAGTGTGCCATCTTCGTAAAAAATCTACAACCATTTATCTTGCATTGTGGCCACGGCCTGTGTCCGGAAGACCACTAATGAAGTCCATGCTGTCGCACTCCCATGGAGTTCAGGGATGAGAAGCTGTTGGAGGAGTCTTGCAGGCCTTTTGTTGCTAGCCTTGTCCACAGACATGGGTCGCATGTCATGCAATACTTACGGATATCGGCACTCCACCTTGGCCACCAATTGTGGTCCAAGAGTGTCTGTCCAGTTTTCCGGGTCCCACGTGACCTGCGACCGGTGGATCGTGGAACTAGGAAAAATTATTCGCTCAAAGGTCTCCCAAGTCCAACACAACAACTTGTTCTCCGTGCTAGAAGATTTTTGCGACCTCCACCAATCCATACTTTCCTAGATTTCGAGAGTCTTGAAACCAACAATCTACACAGTACCCCATCCGGATCCTATTTAGAAAACTGTTGTAGTGGATAATCTCTCGAGGTGGTTGCCGCAGAGGTGTAGGAGGATCTGGTTTTTGCACTGTTGCTATCATAATGGCCATAAAACACCTACCGGCTGCGGTTTTTGTTTTAATTTCCATAGGCAGCCGGCTTAGTGGATCTACCCCGTTGATGCGTCCTGACCGATGTTCCCATGTGAACAAGAATCGGCTCAAGTATTCACTCCAGCACGCCTGTTATCTTGAAAGGTTTGGTTGCATTTGGAAAAACACCAATGGGTTATGGCCAGTCACTACCGTCACATCCCCTTTAGCACCCTCGAGATAACAACACCATATCTTGAAAGCTGTAACATATCAAGGATCTCCTTATCCCCAGTCATGTACCACGTTTCCGCGAAGATGAGCTTCTGGCTCTCATGCGTAACTGAGTGACTTTTGCATAAGGAACACTCTGAGTCCTACTACCGACATATCACATTGCACCTTCCACAGTTGCGATGTCCCTTTCAGATGGGTCTGGAAAGGCTAATACGGGTGCTATGGATAGAAGCTCTTTGACTTTGAGAAAGACATTCTCACGATCCAATGGGATGTCCAATCCCAATGCACGTCTTCTCGTGTGAGACTGGTTAGTGGCACTACCAGGGAAAAATGCCCTTGCATAAACCGTCAGAAATAGTTTGTAAGACAGAGGAAAGACCGAATCTGTCTAACTTTTTCTGGGTGCGGCCAATCCAACTAGGCTTGTACCTTTCGCGGGACGACATAGGTGCCGTCCTTGCCGACTATGTGTCCAAGGTATTCGAGCTCATCTTGTGCAAACTTGCACTTGCTCAATTTTGCAAAGAAGTTTTGTTCCCGAAGGATCACGAGGACGTTTTGCAAATGTTTTATGTGCTCTTCTATGGATGTGGAGAAAAACAGGATGTTGTCCAAGTAAACCAAGACAAACTGGCCGAGTTGCTTAGTGAACGTTTGGTTCATTTTTCCTTGGAAGGTTACCGTGGCGTGTGTTAGTCCAAAGCATAAAACTCGGAACTGATAGTGACCCATGTGCATTGGAAACGTTGTTTTGGATAAATCATCTTCTGTGATACGGATTTGATGATACCGTTGAGACAAATACAAGGATAAAAATACTTTTGCCCCTTGGAGTTGGTCAAACAGGTCCTGAATTCGTAGTAAGGGGAAACGATTATTCACCGTCAGCTTGTTCAGTGCCCGGTAGTCCACGCACATGCGTAAATCACCGTCCTCTTTATTCACAAAGAGGATTGGCACACCGTATAGTGAGCTACTTGGGTTGATGCACCCTCTTGAAAGGTACTCTTTGATTTGGAGTTTGGCCTCTCGCCTCTCTGTTGGACTGAGGCAGTACATGGATTTGAACAGAGTAGTCACCTCTAGTTGCAACGGAATCATATGACCCATGTGCCGTTCTGGTGGGAGCCCAGCCGGTGGGTCTTGGAACACATCCAAGAACTCCACCAATAGAAATTTGATCCCTTATGGTGTGTCTTCCTTCATGGCATCCTCCATTTCTATAACTGAGCCAAGAAATATCGCCACCCCCTTCAAATTTGTCTCTTGACATGCAACGCAGACAAGCTGACATGGACTTTTAGTCGGGTTGGTGACAATCCGTACTTGGAATCAACATAAAGCGACAGTGTCCCTTCCAAAGGATCAAGCTTTTTGATTCAAATCACATCAGATCCTTGTTTTCACGGAGAAAGGGATCGCCTAGCACCACGCTGAACAGGTCAATGAGGTTGATTACCTACAACGTGACACTCTGTGTGTAGCCTTGAATACAAATTATTGCTTTACTTGTACCAATCACGGGTAGCGTATGGTTGTCACCGAAGACAACTAAGCCATTCAATGGATCATACTTGAGGCCCAACTGTCAGGTAAATCCAAGGCTAACAAAGGAGGTATCTCCTCCAGTGTCAGCCAATACGTTGACAGGATCACCAAGTAGATGTCCTTTGAACTGCATCGTCATGTTACCTCTCCTCTCATGAGTGAAGAGGCTCAACGATGGTAAGCGGAGTTTGTGATAAACACGAAATCTATAAGGGGGACACTGTAACTCCCATGATTCACCCACTTGAGTCCACATCTTGTGGACACATGTGAATTTGGTTGGCACCTTTCAGTATTTAAATTTGACTAGGTCAAAATCGTCGACCAATGATACAACGAACGTGATTGCACTCGTTCCTTTGAGGATGTTTACTTCAATCACTGTGTCACACAACTCTTGCAAAGTGGTCGGTGTCGCCATTGCTAAGTATGTACAATCATGCATCTCGTCCGAAGATGCAAGGTTTAGTGGACAATGCCGGTTAGCAAGTGTAGAGCAAGGCTCAACAAGAGGAGCGAAAGCAACATAGAAATTTAACTCGTAAAAAACCTCAAATTGTTTGACATCATCATCTGAAAATATGAACCCACACCCGTGATCCAGTTTTACCCCTGAGTGGTCTCCACTAACGTCATTCAGGGATAGACAATTTTACGGCAATGGGCCTGGCCATGGTTAAAGAGTAGTCACGCAATGTCCTCCAACTTGTCCAAGATTGGCCACTAGTTGTCGTGGTGGTCTTGTCCTTCAGCTTCTTACTGGCCAGGCCATCACGCAAGTACTCCAACAGCATGCACTCCGGGTACTTGAAAGTTTGGGACCCGTCGGCTTCGGCTTCCTCCACGAGTGCAGTGAACTTGCTCAAGTAGGCTTTGAGCGAGCTATCTAGCTGCCTAAAGTCCTATATCTTGTGGAAGACACACTATCCTTCCTCATGCTGGGTACACGTCTTACACATGATCACGCAAAAGGCCTCCCAAGGCATGGGTTGCCACTCAAGATGTGGTTGTTGCGCACCCCACCCCTTGACCACATACTTGAAGAGCTTGTCCTCAAGTCACGTCATGGTGAGGTTGCCCCACTAACCAAGTGGTGCCTTCTAGACACGCAAGACGTGCTCCAAAAAATTCAACTAGTCGGTCAGCTTCACGCCCTTTCAAAATATCTCCACACTATGGAGGAAGGATGTGTTCATTACCGGTCCCAAAGTCATCAAGGTAGGCAAGTCATCTTTGCCACCGGCGATGGCATCAGTACCTACGGTTCGCTGTGATTGCTGCTGCATCCACACCTGGGTCACACTCTGCAACCCCATGTCAAGGTTGTCGCATCGGCGACTTGCCTCATGATCAGCCAGGCATTGCGGCTGGCGATCATGGTTGAGGTCTGTGATGCTTTGCCCGACGTGGGCTAGTAGGTTGGCGAACGTGAAATTCAGCTCTGATGTCATCATAGCGTTGGTAATAACCTCCTGGGCCTCATGCTATCCGGTCACCTTTATCCAATACATGGTATGGTTCACGTACAAACCTCCGAGGAGTCCCACTTCCCAGAGGAGGCTGTCATGTATGATGACACTCGAGTGGGCGTTGTTCTTGAGAGATAGCTTCCTAGCACTGCTGTCACTGGCGTGGCAGTACAAGCCGGCCAGCTAACTTGTTATGGGAGCCGCCGGTCGAGGCGGTGATTACGTCATCATGCTGAGGTCAGATGCATGCTTTGATGCTCCCATTGTATTCTACGTGAAAAACTGTACGCAATCGACCCAAGAACTGGGTCATTCGGTGCAGGGACGAGAAAGATACGGTCGTGCAAAGGTGGGAGGCACACCTCCAGAAAACAGGAGACGTACCGGTTCGACCCCGAGAACGGCGGAGCGACTTTCTCGCCCACTGCAGCCGAAGCGCCCCTGGATGGACGCTTAGCCAATGAGGCAAGGTTCATTGGGGTCCATGGGTGCTTCGGGATGATGGCTGGAGCTGCATTCGCAAGCAAGGGCGCTTCGGGCGGCCGTGACCACCGCTGGCGGTGCTGCCAGCGGCCGTCACGCGTGGAGCACTCAAACGGCCATAACTTAGCCGTTTCTTCACGGATTGAGGCGTTCTTTGGTGCGTTGGAAAGCTCGTGACGCGTACTACATGATGCATNNGCCCACTGCAGCCGAAGCGCCCCTGGATGGACGCTTAGCCAATGAGGCAAGGTTCATTGGGGTCCATGGGTGCTTCGGGATGATGGCTGGAGCTGCATTCGCAAGCAAGGGCGCTTCGGGCGGCCGTGACCACCGCTGGCGGTGCTGCCAGCGGCCGTCACGCGTGGAGCACTCAAACGGCCATAACTTAGCCGTTTCTTCACGGATTGAGGCGTTCTTTGGTGCGTTGGAAGCTCTTGACGCGTACTACATGATGCATGTGTTATTTGAATGATTGTGCCTTGATGGAGGGCTTCGAGTCGCTGAGTAGCTTTGGGCTGGCTCATAGGGGCTGGTACATAAGGAAGCCTAGGGGTGTTCTAGGCATGCCAATCTTACCCAGAGACTCTGTACATTACATTGTACTAATCTAGCAAGTCTAAGGATTCATTCCTTGCCAAACTCTCCTTGTTCTCCAAGCATCACCTTGCACACGTACATTCGATCCTACAAGTCTTCCGCAGTGCACCTTGGTGCAAACACCGCTGGGAGAGTCGCACGGCGGGAACCTCGGTCACTAGCAGCGGTCTTGCTGCTAGGAGAGGGTCGTGCGACATCTCAAGGGTTGGCCCACACACCAAGGGGTCAAGGGTTGGGAGGTCTATCCCAAGGGCTCGGCGTGTGACCGTCACGCCGGGCTCCCCTCGGTTCACATTTGGTATCAGAGCGCGTGGACGTTCGCTCGGCTTTGCGCGGACCCAAGGGAGGCAACAGGTCTGCCACAACTGCGTTTGGCTAGAATTTTTTCGTCACAACCGGAACCATGGCAGCAGCGGCATACGACCAGGCCTACCTCATGGAGGAGATCCGGCGTGCTCTTGACGAGTTGCGTCAAGAGAACCAGCAGCTGCGTGCGGAGGTTGAGGCGAGGTACGTCGGCCAAGGGAGCAGTGCGTTGGGGGGTGTCTCATTGGCATCCGCACCTGCCTTTCGGTGGCCCAAGCCGAAGGAGCCGGAGTTCTATACCGGCAGGGGCAGTGCGAGGGAGTGGCTCTTTACGGTGAACTCATATTTTATGGCGTTGGGCGTTCCCGTGGGAGAAGATGCCACGAGACTGGAGTATGCACCTACGCTACTCCGGGGAATGGCGCTTCTGTGGTGGTCGGCATTGTGCCGGCGGAACGCCGCTGGATTGCCGGACTGGCTGGGGGCCGGGGTGCGGCTTCAGCCACTATTGAGTCTACCGCTTGGGCGCGAATTGCAGCTCAGTGTGCGGGCGTTGACGGAGAAGCCAGAGACGTAGGAACAATTCGAGATGATGCTCCAGGCGCGTTTCAACCTCCTCAACGGCAGCCGAGTCGCACGTGACAAGATCAAGCACGTCAAGCAAGGCGGATCGGTCCAGGACTACACTACACGCTTCATGGCCTTGGCGGCGCAGATTGACGCCCTCTCGGACGCGGAGGCGTACGACCGCTACCATGACGGCCTGAAGCCGCACGTCCAACGTGAACTCGCGGTGCTCGGGTTGCGGACCTTTGCGGAGTTGGTCTCGGCGGCGGAGCGCATCGACACGGTAAGCTACAATGCGCGCCGGACCAGCTATGCAACACAACCACGGGTGGAGCAGCCGGGTCAGGCTGTGCCCATGGAGGTAGATGCAATCCAAGTCGGTCAGCGGGGCGCGGGCGGACAGTAAGGACCGAGAGGCAAGTGTTGGGCTTGTGGTGAGGAGGGTCATCGCAAGCGGGATTGCCCCAAGCGCAGGGTACAGCAGGGAAACGGGCAGCAGCAGTGAGGAGGGGACGACCTACTGCTGCAAGTCTTTCGTCTGCAAGGGACAACACCAGCCCTGAAAGGCTTTTGCCGATTAAGGAGCTGCCTCAAGTGTTGTTGCGGAATGAAGGTGAGACCCGGCAGTTTCCAGGGATCATCCTGGATCTAGTTCTTGAGATTCCGGAGGGGAGTTTCAAGGGTCGGAGGAAGCTACGTGGGCTGCTAGACGGCGGCGCGAGTCATAGTTTCTTCAACGACAGGTTGGCGACGAGGTTGGAGCTCGCACGGCAGCCGGGGACGTCGGCCAAGGCGCTGCAGGTGTCCGGAGTAGTGGAGTGCGGCAAGCCTCTCGTCAAGCACAAAGTCCGTATGGGTGAGTTGGTGTGTGACATGGAGTTCCACACTTGCCCTATGGATGATTACGACTGTTTGATCGGCCGGGATGGGCTGCACACCTGGAATCCGGAGGTGGATTGGAGGTGCAACCGGGTGGTCGTGAAGGCGGACGGGAAAGGTATCACTTTGCCTTTGTGGCGGAGTGAGGGGAAGGAGTCAGAAGTGGCGGAAGCGGGAAAGCAGTTGCGCGTCATCAACTTACAGCAGCTCAAGCGGTGCAAGCACAAGGGTGGCCAGGTTTACTTGGCATGGGTGCGTCCACAACAAGCAGCGGAGCAGCAGATTGTAGCGGTCGAAGTAGCAGAGGGACAGCAGGGGGAAGGTGCAGGAGTTCCAGAGTTACCTCCCGGTGTCGGGGAGGTGCTCAAGGAGTTCGGGGACGTTTTTCCGGAGGAGTTGCCGAAGGGGCTGCCGCCACAACGCGACATTGACCACAAAATCGAGGTGGTGCCAGGGTCGTCACCATCGGTGCGGTCTTACAACCGCATGAGCGACGTGGAGCTTACGGAGCTCAAGGAGCAGTTGGGGGAGTTGGTGGACCAAGGCTTCATTCAGCCGTCGGTGTCTCCGTACGCGGCGCCGGTGCTGTTCGTCAAGAAGAAGTCAGGAGAGCTACGAATGTGCGTGGACTACTGGGCGCTCAACAACATCACGGTGAAGAACCACTACCCGTTGCCACGGGCCGAGGAGTTGTTCGACCAGCTTCGAGGCGCGCGTGTCTTCAGCAAACTGGACCTAAGGTCGGGGTATCACCAAATCCGCATTGCGGAGGAGGATGTGGAAAAAACCGCGTTTCGGCCGCGCTATGGACATTTTGAGTATCTCGTGATGCCTTTTGGGCTAACGAATGCTCCTGCTACGTTCATGGCGTTGATGAACCGGGTGTTCCACCCTTACTTGGACCAGTTTGTGTTAGCTACTGAGCTAACCACCTCCGGCAGAGAAGCCGCGAAACCAAAAAAGCTCACAAAGGTTTTTACACCTTCTTCCTTTGCAGGTATGTGTCGTGCACCCCAAACTTAATCAGGCATACACTTCACCTTCAAGAGTACTAACGCCTTAGCATTACATCTCAAGAAGAGCTCAAGTCGTCAATACGCAAGAGAGCATCAAGCAAGGGTT
>SZWC01000256.1:302202-312794 GCA_023375785.1 Penium margaritaceum | reverse complement strand
CAGGGGCACGCGGCAATGGGAGCACCCTTGACAGACTTGCTCAAGAAGGGGAGCCAATGGGAGTGGGGTGCAAAGGAGGTACAGGCCTTCAGTGCAATGAAGGCTGCCATGTGTCAAGCCCCGGTGTTGGTGCATCCGGACACGAGCAAGGAGTACGTGTTGGCGACGGACGCAAGCGACTATGCGATCGGCGGGGTGCTGATGCAGGACCAAGGGAAGGGGTTGCAGCCCCTCGCGCACTAATCCAAGAAGCTGAAAGGGGCTGAGCTAAACTACCCGATCCACGAGAAGGAGATGCTTGCGGTGGTCCAGGCCTTCAAGCAATGGAGGTGCTACCTTGAGGCGCGGCGGTGTGTGTTGCACACGGACCACTACGCGCTCAAGTACCTCAAGTCGCAGCCGAACCTGAATCGTCATCAAGCACGGTGGATGGAGCTATTGGATGGTGGCTTCGACTACGAGATCCAGTACAAACCAGGAAGGATCAACCCAGCGGACCCGCTTTCGCGTCGCCCGGACTTGGGCGTGCATGCAATCACGGTGCTGGCGGGATATCCAATCATCCGCAGTCTGTTTGCACACGGGTATGCGGAGGATGAGGACTTTTCTGGAAGTACGGTGAAGGGGTGCAAGTGGGACGGCCAGTATTGGCGGCGGGAGAAGGGGAACCAGATTGTGGTGCCGCGGAGTGCGTCTTTGCGACAGGTGTTGCTTGAGGAGGCGCACGACTCGCACTATAGTGGTCATTTTGGCCACGACAAGACCTTCAAGACGCTTGCGCACCAATATTGGTGGGGGATGATGGGAGCAGATTGCAAGGAATACGTGAGCGGCTGTGACACGTGCCAAAGAATCAAGTCGCGGAGAGCACGTGAGCCAGGGGAGTTGCAGCCGCTACCGGTGCTGGAACGTCCATGGACGAACATCTCACTTGATTTTGTGGGGGGTCTTCCACGGAATGCAACGGGCAACACCATGGTGCTGGTGGTGGTGGACCGGTTCAGCAAAATGACTCACTTGATTCCATGTGCGGAGAAGGTCACGGCAGCAGAGACGGCTCAACTCCTCTGGCAACACGTCATCAAACTGCACGGGGTGCCAAAGTGCATGGTCTCGGACCGCGACCCGCGCTTCACCTCCCGGTTTTGGGAGGAACTCTTCAAGAAGCTGGGCACCCGTGTGGCTCTTTTGTTGGCCTACCATCCCCAAACGGATGGCCAAACTGAGCGCACCAATCAGACCATGGAGCAGCTACTGCGGGGGCTCTTGGAACCGGATGGCGAGGGATGGGAATGCAAGCTCCCAGTGGCTGAGTTTGCCTACAACTCAGCAGTGCATGCCTCTATGGGGCGATCTACTTTTGAGGTAGTGTATGGGGTGCAGCCTGTATGTCCCTCAGACATGGCAACGGGGTCGGACCTACCCGCGGTGCAGCAGTTTACAAGTGACTTCACAGAGGTGTGGCGCGGTGTACGCGAGGCGCTACACAAGGCAGAGCAGCAGATGAAGCGGCAAGCGGACAAGCACCGGACAGCCGAGGAGTTCTCGTTGGGACAACAGGTGCTGCTGAGCTCGCGGAACCTGCAGCTGGCGGGGGTGGGCAGCGCCAAGCTCAAGCCCCGGTGGGTGGGCCCTTTTCCGGTGAAGGAGAAGCGGTCCGCGGTGAGCTACAAGTTGGAGCTGCCGGACCACTATGGGATCCATCCCGTGTTCCACGCTTCTCTTCTCAAGGCCTACAAGGAGCCGGATGCAAAGTTCGCGGCGCGGGGACAGGCCCCTCCCCCACCGGTCTTGGTGGAGGGGGAAGAGGAGTATGTGGTGGAGAAGATTCTCGGGCACCGTCGGCGCGGTAACGGGTGGCAGTACCTGGTGCAATGGCTTGGCTATGGGCCTGAGCAAAAANTACGAGTTGGAGCTGCCGGACCACTATGGGATCCATCCCGTGTTCCACGCTTCTCTTCTCAAGGCCTACAAGGAGCCGGATGCAAAGTTCGCGGCGCGGGGACAGGCCCCTCCCCCACCGGTCTTGGTGGAGGGGGAAGAGGAGTATGTGGTGGAGAAGATTCTCGGGCACCGTCGGCGCGGTAACGGGTGGCAGTACCTGGTGCAATGGCTTGGCTATGGGCCTGAGCAAAAATGCTGGGTCCCCGAAGCCGATTTCCACAGGGGCGGTGCTGTCAACACGGTCCTCCGAGCGTACCAGGAGCGCACCAGGATGGTGCGCCCTCGGAGGGGGGGTGATGTTATGGGAGCCGCCGGACGAGGCGGTGATTACGTCATCATGATGAGGTCAGATGTATAATTTGATGCTCCCATTGTATTCTACGTGAAAAACCATGCGAAATCGACCCAAGAACCAGGTCATTCGGTGCAGGGACGAGAAAGATACGGCCGTACAAAGGTGGGAGGCACACCTCGAGAAAACAGGAGACGTACCGGTTCGACCCCGAGCACGGCGGAGCGACTTTCTCGCCCACTGCAGCCGAAGCATCCCTGGATGGACGCTTAGCCAATGAGGCAAGGTTCATTGGGGTCCATGGGCGCTTCGGGATGACGGCTGGAGCTGTATTCGCAAGCAAGGGCGCTTCGGGCGGCCGTGACCACCGCTGGCGGTGAAGCCAGCGGCCGTCACGCGTGGAGCACTTAAACGGCCATAACTTAGCCGTTTCTTCACGGATTGAGGCGTTCTTTGGTGCGTTGGAAAGCTCGTGACGCGTACTTCATGATGCATGTGTTATTTGCATGATTGCTTCTCTATAGAGGGCTTCAAAGTGCTGAGAAGCTCTGAGCTGGCTCATAGGGGCTGGTACATAAGGAAGCCTAGGGGTGTTCTAGGCATGCCAATCTTACCCAGAGACTCTGTACATTACATTGTACTGATCTACCAAGTCTAAGGATTCATTCCTTTGCCCAACTCTCCTTGTTCTCCAAGCATCACCTTGCACACGTACATTCGATCCTACAAGTCTTCCGCAGCGCACCTTGGTGCAAACACCGCCGGGAGAGTCGCACGGCGGGAACCTCGGTCACTAGCAGCGGTCTTGCTGCTAGGAGAGGGTCGTGCGACATCTCAAGGGTTAGCCCACACACCAAGGGGTCGAGGGTTGGGAGGTCTATCCCAAGAGCTCGGCGTGTGACCGTCACGCCGGGCGCCCCTCGGTTCACATAACTCACTAGCACACGCAGGTGGAGGTGAGAACAATAAGGGGTTGGCTAGGGACACAAACACAAGTGTCAGAAGCTTGAAATTTTGAATTATGCAGAGAAAGATAACAACTGAGGCCTGAACAACCTAAATAGTGTCACGACCCTAGTGAATGCACACACACGCAGCGCACAAGGGCGCTATTTTCTAGCAGGACAAAACAGTGGCAAAAACACAGTTTTGGCCATAACTCCCTGCAGACACGTCAGAACGATGAGCCGTTTGAACCAGGATGACTGCATCGACAATATCTACATCCTGATAAGATGCACGCCTATGTGCTATTTCACAGCACGAATCTACAAAATACATGATTCTTCTGGGTGCTCGTTGCCGCCGGCCGCCGGTCTTCTACCACCTTCGTCAGTCTCAGGGATTTGCATGTGAATGGACATGAGCCGAGGGGTCACCGTAAGCCGTGTACGACACAGACAACACTCCCCCATGACCGGAGGGCAAAACACGTCCATGCACATGGAGACACTAACGATATACAGAGAAGGAAATACACAGCCACTGCAGGTAACAAGCACAACACGCGCAAGGTGACACATGAGGAATCAACCTGTAATAGGCATGGGGCAGAGTCCCACGAAACGAGTGGCCCCATGAAACTTCGAACGACCCGGAGCCTTGGTCAGAAAATCCGTGCAATGCCGGTCAGTGCCCACGTGGATGACTCAGATTTCACCACGATCAACCGGATCACGCACGAATTGGTGCTCAACATTGATGTGTTTTGTGCGTGCATGGAACACACCTGAGTTCTTGGCGATGGCCTCCGTGCTCATGTTGTCACACTGGAGAACCACGGGGGGAATGGACTGACGTAGTTCACGCAATAGACAGACGAGCTAGACACACTCAGGTGCACCGGCGCCTAGAGCAACATACTCTACCTCAGCAGTGCTGCGTGCGATGCAGCCCTGCTTCCCACTATGCCAGGACACTGCAGTACCTCCAATGAGAAAGACGTATCCGGTGCGGCTCTTGCCATCTGGACTCCACGCCCAGTCACTGTCTGTGTACCCATCGAGCATAACGGACACCTGCTCGCGAAAGCACAGGCCGAAGAACTACGAAGTGCAAAGGATAAGCAAGGTGGGCTGGTCACGATCGCAGTGGAGAAGAATTACATCGCGAATTGGTCATGGGGGAAGCAAGATATGGTGGACGTGGAAAAAGAGGCAGAGCTGGAGAGGGATAGACAAAGCTCAAGAACCAGGACAAGAGATAGAGTGAAGAAGGGGAGGAGGACGAATGAGCATCGACGTGGCGTCCGTGCTCGTTCAGTTGGTCTTGTGGGAAGCAAGATAAGGTGGACGTGGACAAAGAGGAAGAGCTGGAGAGGGGTAGGCTAGACAAAGCTCAAGAACCAGGCGAAAGATAGATTGAAGAAGGGAGGAGGAAACGAGCACGGACGCCATACCTGCTGGAGTGGCTGGTCTGCCGCACGAGCCAGATGTGAAGCTTGGTCTTGGTCTCCTGCTGATGTTGCCATGGCCTTGAAAGAGAACCTGCGACTACTATCCAGCGGCTTATATGCGAGACTGCTGCTTGATTGGTTTGATTGGTAGTTGCCGATGGCTGAGGTACTGGTTACTAGAGCCTAATCTGCGGATTGCTTTGAAAATTCCTTACTAGTGTTTTGGACCTCCACAGCTCTTGTACTCAACTGCTATGTCCAGGCACGGCTGGCTGTCTGGTTGGTTCGTCGTTGTCTCCGAGCTGCAGCTTTGCGCAGAGCTTCGGTTTGAGCTGCTGCTACCAACAGTACCGTGGATGGCGGAGTGAAGCACGCGTGGGAGTGGAGGCTCCACGCTTCAGCTCCTTCAAATTCGCGAAAATCGGAAATGTTCTTGTATTTGTTCGTATTGTACGTCATGCAATCATACAGCGTGTAATGGGCTCGTGGACAGGGTTTGTCATCCAAATCAGTGCTCAGGGGAAATCAAAGCGAAGCGGCGAAAGTCTCGGACCGACAGGGATCAAAGCATGAGGTATTGCAACACCCTGACGAGACAAACGCTTTCTTAAACTGAGTCCATCCCGTTTGCTCCTCAACAAACCACCTGTGAAATACGTTCAACCGAATGGTTTTACAGTCGAGAGAAAATAGTGTGCATCGAAATGGAGTGCAGCGGAAGCATGCGCTGGTGAGGAAGTTCATTTTCCGATGAGGCAATGATCATTGGCCCGCGGCATTGTAGGAGCCCGCATGGACTTTCTGAGCGAGCGAAACCATCGCAGATTCAGCCCATGCCTCATGCCCAACCATCACGCATGCTGGCATGCGATGGCATGGGCTGCGTGACACAGCCCATGCCATCGCATGTCCATGTGCACCCATGAGCACTGGAGCTGCGAAAACAGCGGAACTCCCCAGGTTTGGTGCTGCCGTGGCCTTCGGTTGGTCAGGAAAGATACGATTGGATGCCAGCTCACCATTCTTGCCCACCGGGACCAGGCTGACATGGCGAGGCGAGCCCATTCAGCAGTCAAGCATGTCTCATGCATATGTGGCAGACGTGGATGCCAAAGTGGACAGCGGACGGCGACAGTTTTCGCCACCTGCCCGCTTAGTGACTGCGGAGAACTGGGCGGCAGTAGTGCAGCGGACAAAGTATTGTCCGTTTCACGGGCTGCTGCATGCGCTGCAGCCCATGAAGTCCTGACGCCGCCGCTGAGCCAGCTCCAGTCTGACGTGCTGCCTCGCAACACTTCCGTTGGTCTTGTCGAGCCGCGCTAGGGGAAGCTCGAGATGGCCGTTTCCCGCCAGCCACGTCGAGGGTAAAACCTACGAGAAGAGAGCTGACCAGACTCGGAGCTACCACAGAACCTAGACAAAGCACAATCTGAACCCGCCCCGTGTGGAGGGATGATATGTAGGTGCTGGGTACATCCAACGTAAAAATGGATGTATTTCAATGTATTTCTTTTTCGGCCACCTGAGAAATGATACGGACATAGCATTAAGAAATACATTATCAGTCTGCACCATCAGTGCGATCATTAGCTGGAATTAGTTCTGTAAACATGGACTAACCTCAAAACCCTCATAAGAATTCTTAGAAGTAATTTTGGATAGCTCAAAAGATTAAGAAATGATATCTCAAATGGCCATTTCTTTCCATATCACTTTGGCCACCCTCTCTCATCCCTTCTTGTTCATCTCCCTTTCACCTCACACGATACTTTTTTCCCTTCGCTCTCTTTATTTTTGCCCTAGGCATGACGGCATCCAATTCTGATGGTTGAATCAAACTTGGAACAAGGTGAAAATGATCCTTCAAAACAACAAAAAGGATCTCATTGGACCTCATAAACTTTTCCAAGACCAATAAATTGCTCTTTTAATAGTTAAAACGACTTTATGTAGAGATAATAACAACATAGAACACACAAGCATCCACTCAACAGTTTCAAAACCCATCCAAAGTAGATGTTTGAAGACGCAAATGGATGAAGACACGTGTAAACAAATGCATGTAAAAAGACATGTACATGGGAATTACAGAAATAAAAATAAATATAGAAATTGACATGGACAAAGACATGGAAAAATACATAGACTTTTTCACAAATGTACATGCAAGTACAAATAGATGTGGACACATAACAAGACATTGTTCTGGAGTTTTCATCATCCGATACTTGCACTTCACGTGAAGTGTAGATAATTATGTAATCATCAACTGAAGTGGACGTGTTGCCCCATGCCTTCTATGGTTGCCATGAGCTTGGGCATGCATACATCACTTACATAAAACAAGATGTTCCTAATGCATGTCATCTGGAAAAAATACGAGATGACGTGTGTCTATTGCCGCAAAACACCATCACACTCCTCTTACCTTCGTCAGCCACAACATGTAAATTTAACGTGCATACGATATCGCAATCTTGATATATACAAAACCACTACAACACAGTTATACAGAACCACTACAACACAGTCAACGCTTTTCGCTTAAAAGGTTTTCTCGACTATGAGCATGGCCTGTGCTTATTCCCGCAAAGTGGCATGCTCTTGTGACATGTATGGTGTATGGCCTGTGTCTGTTGCCGCAAAGTGGCATGCTCTTAGTGCTGTGATTTGTGATGTTCCTTTCGACCTGTACAGTTTATTATGACCACTCGACTGTGTACATGCTCGTGCAGATCCCTGATACGGACCCAGGTGGTACCGGTGCGTCGTCTGGTGGTGGACTACCAGCTTGGAGCTGACCAGCGACGAATCTCGGAGCTCTCAACGCTGCCTGAGACCTATTGCATTTTTCCTGCAGCACGTAGGAGTTTATCGGTGGACTGGTCATGGGCCCGATCTACATGTTTTTGCATTGTGCATCAACCGTTTGATGCCAGATGCATGCATGTGACCATTCTTAGCGTCCCACTTGTGATTATGCACGTCTAGGTTCTCACAACGTAGCGTTCTGACATGTCTACGCTGAGTTACGGCTAAAATATTGGTTTTGGGAAGGTTTTAGGAAAGACCTTGTGCTACCGCGTGCGACACCCGCCGTGCGCCGCGGCATGTACTTATGCCATCAACTTGTCGTTTGTCATCTCTCTCTGTAAATGCTATTGAAGCATTCTGACACTTTGCCTTGTGTCTCCTAGCTAGACCCTTGCCGTCGCGTGTAGGACTTGTGACTTTCGTCATCGTCTGACCAGGCACTGACGCCTAGTAAGCGGCTGCGTCGCTAGGAAGATTCTACGCATCTTCTCATAGTATCAGAGCGGTGAGACAGTTCTCGCCAAGCTGCGGAAGAGAGGCGTAGCAGAGTAGTAGCAGTGAGCGTCACCGCTACAACCGATCCACAGGGACCTGTGGACATCACCTGACTGTCTGCGGAGGAGCTTGCTGTGGCGGTGGACTCCTCTGGGACGGCTGCGGTAGTGGCGGCCGAGCGGGCGGTCGCACCGGACGTCTGGTGCATACGCGCCTCGTGTGCCTCCTGCAGCCCACGAGTGACCTTGGCCCAGTCCAACGGGCGGCCTGTTAGGCTAGTGCAGTCAGGATAGCGATGGTCACCTCCGCAGTTAAAGCACACGAGCCGGCGGCCCGTCGTACTTCCGGAGCCGCTGCTACCACTGCTGCTGCTGCTGCCGCCACCACTACTGCTGCTCCTGCTGCTGCTGCTGCGGTTGACACTGTTAGTGCTCGTGCCACTGCTGGTCCCGCCGCTGGAGCCACCACCTGACGATTTGCGGCCCATCTTCCCCTGAGCTGGTACCGTTGTCGCTATAGACTGTGGGGAGGAGGACGCGGCAGCAACTGTATCTAAAGCGGTGCTACGGCGGGCGCAGTTTGCAGTGTCCATGCCGGCGACCTCCAGGAAGTGGAGAGTGGCCCAGCGCAGCAGGATCCCTTCGCTCGCCATGTCGCGAAGTAGAGTCTGGTCAAAGTTGCTGAAGATACGCGCGCAGTCAGGGTGGATGCCGTAGAGGATGATCTGGAGCGCGGAGTACTACGTAAGGGCATCGTCTCCCAACTCCTCGTACCACTAGATCGCCCGGTGCCAGTAGTCAGCTGCAGACTCCTGAGCAGTCTGGCAAAGCGAGTTGAGGTCGGGGAGGCACTGGGACGTCAGAGCCAAGGTGGCGCCCTCAAACAGAGTGACAGCCAGTGCCCATGCTGCGCAAGGGTCAGCTCCCGTGCCGGTCAGCGGATCGCCAAGGAACCAAATGAAGTCTTTGGTGAAGTCCGGGGCGGCCTTCATCAGGCCGGAAGCGACGCCGACCACCACCTGTACCTGGGCGAGGTCAAACGCCTGGTATGGAGTGAGGTAGTAGGCAAGGATTCCTTCGCTCGGCATTGGTCTCACGTGCTCTGCAACGTGCCCCCAGGCGGATGAGGCGTCCTCGCAGCAGCTCCTCCTCGCCCCCCTCGCCAGAGTTAGAGAGGGTCTACGCAACCTCATCTGCATTGCCGCCGTGAGGGGGATGGTCCTCACTTGGGTCTGCGAACGAGTGCTGCTGCTGCTGATGGGACAACTGTTGCTTCGGTAGTAGGCCCCTGATCAGATCCTGCAACTCAGCAACTTGCTTTGTCAAGGTCAGGCGGCTCTCCGCCTGCAGGTCAGCCAACGCGCGCACCTGGCGTGCCAAGGTTGTCTGACTCGGTGGCCGCTGCTGTTGTTGCTGCTGCCATTGCTGCTGCTGCTGCTATTGTTGTGGTTGCGACTGATGTTGTGGCTACTGCTGCTGCTGCTGATGCTATTGCTGTGGTGACAACGGCGGCGGCTGTCGTTGGCCACTGACGGCGCTGCCCTCGGCGGCAGCGTCGGTGGCAACGCTGGTGGGGTTTTGTTTCGGCATGACGGCTGGTTGTGTGGAACGCCCGCTGTCTTCTGTAGCGGGAGTATCAACCGCGGAGGTGCCACCACGGAGTGCCACCGCGGAGTGGTCACAGCAGAGTCTCCGCGGTGATGTCACTGCGGAGCTGTCAGCCGCAGAGCTGCCACCGCGGATCTGTCACAGCAAAAATTTATTGCGGCGGAATTCCGCGGTTTTTGCCGTGAAACAGTAGTCGCGGTCGCGTAGAACAGCAGCTGAGATCGCGGACGCGGAACGCGGCGTGGTGCCACAACCGCCACGGAGATGTTGCGTTTGGCGACCGCAGGACGGCCGCGGAATTGTCGCGGTCTTGGTGCCGGGGAATACCAGGTGAACCACCGGCGGAACACAGGCACGTTACGGAGCCACCGCTGAGCTTCCGCCGTGGAGTGCCGCGGATCCTCGGAACACCGTGGATCCGTCACGGCGTCGTCACCGCGGGGTTGTCACTTCAAGTGACCGCGGCAGTGTCGCGACACCGTTGACGCGTTCCGATGCGGCCGCGGAGTTGCCGTGTCTGCTGCGGAGTTCGCGTCACCGCGGAACACCTGGAATTTTCCGTGGATCAATTTCTGCTGTCGCGGAACGGCCGCGAAGTTGTCGCGGACGTTTTAAGAAAACGGTGGGAAATGTGGTGGGTCCTCCCAGGACCTCTCGCCGTGACAGTGGGCTCTGCTGCTGCTGCTACTCACGGCAACGGCTGCGGACGCTCACTGGTACGGCGGTTGCTGCGCCTCTGCTATGCAGCTGTGCGAAGGCCAAGTATCTGTGCTTGCATGCTTGTTAGATCCATGTTTGGCTGCATATTGAGCCCAATTTGCATAGTTTGCATTTTGTTCCCACTTATTGGTGCCGGACCTATGCGTGTGACCAATCAAAGCATCTGGCTCTTGATTCTATATCTAAAAAATCAGACAGTGTTATGTTTGGATGCCTGTGTGCAGAGTTATGACCAAAACAGTAGTTTTCGGCCGGTTATAGGACAAAGTGACACAGTCGCGTGCGTCACCCGCAGTGCGCCACGATAAGTTCTTATGCTGTGTGC
>SZWC01000256.1:263790-289054 GCA_023375785.1 Penium margaritaceum | reverse complement strand
AGGAGCCCGCATGGACTTTCTGAGCGAGCGAAACCATCGCAGATTCAGCCCATGCCTCATGCCCAACCATCGCGCATGCTGGCATGCGATGGCATGGGCTGCGTGACACAGCCCATGCCATCGCATGTCCATGTGCACCCATGAGCACTGGAGCTGCGAAAACAGCGGAACTCCCCAGGTTTGGTGCTGCCGTGGCCTTCGTTTGGTCAGGAAAGATATGATCGGATGCCAGCTCACCATTCTTGCCCACCGGGACCAGGCTGACATGGCGAGGCGAGCCCATTCAACAGTCGAGCATGTCTCATGCATATGTGGCAGACATGGATGCCAAAGTGGACAGCGGACGGCGACAGTTTTCGCCACCTGCCCGCTTAGTGACTGCGGAGAACTGGGCGGCAGTAGTGCAGCGGACAAAGTATTGTCTGTTTCACGGGCTGCTGCGTGCGCTGCAGCCCATGAAGTCCTGACGCCGCCGCTGAGCCAGCTCCAGTCTGACGTGCTGCCTCGCAACGCTTTCGTCGGTCTTGTCGAGCCGCGCTAGGGGAAGCTCGAAATGGCCGTTGCCCGCCAGCCACGTCGAGGGTAAAACCTATGAGAAGAGAGCTGAGCAGGGCTGTATTTACTTTTGTTTACTTACAGGCACAACCAGCTCAGACTCGGAGCTACCATAGAACCTAGACAAAGGACAATCTGAACCCGCCCCGTGTGGAGGGATGATATGTAGGTGCTGGGTACATCCAACGTCGAAATGGATGTATTTCAATTTATCTCTTTTTCGGCCACCTGAGAAATGATACGGACATAACATTAAGAAATACATTATCAGTCTGCACCATCAGTGCGATCATTAGCTGGAATTAGTTCTGTAAACATGGACTAACCTCAAAACCCTCATAAGAATTCTTCGAAGTAATTTTGGATAGCTCAAAATATTAAGAAATGATATCTCAAATGGCCATTTCTTTCCATATCACTTTGGCCACCCTCTCTCATCCCTTCTTGTCCATCTCCCTCTCACCTCACACAATATTATTTTCCCTTCGCTCTGTTTATTTTTGCCCTAGCCATGACCGCATCCAATTCTGATGGTTGGATCAAACTTGGAACAAGGTGAAAATGATCCTTCAAAACAACAAAAAGGATCTCATTGGATCTCATAAACTTTTCCAAGACCAATAGATTGCTCTTTTAATAGTTAAAACGGCTTTATGTAGAGATAATAACAACATAGAACACCCAAGCATCCACTCAACAGTTTCAAAGCCCATCCAAAGTAGATGTTTGAAGACGCAAATGGATGAAGACACATGTAAACAAATGCATGTAAAAAGACATGTACATGGGAATTACAGAAATAAAAATAAATATAGAAATTGACATGGACAAAGACATGGAAAAATACATAGACCTTTTCACAAATGCACATGCAAGTACAAATACATGTGGACACATAACAAGACATTGTTTTGGAGTTTTCATCATCCGATACTTGCACTTGACGTGAAGTGTAGATAATTATGTAATCATCAACTGAAGTGGACGTGTTCCCCCATGCCTTCTATGGTTGCCATGAGCTTGGGCATGCATACATCACTTACATAAAACAAGATGTCCTTAATGCATGTCATCTGGAAAAAATACGAGATGACGTGTGTCTATTGCCGCAAAACACCATCACACTCCTCTTACCTTCGTGAGCCACAACATGTAAATTTAACGTGCATACGATATCGCAATCTTGATATATACAATACCAGTACAACATAGTTATACAGAACCACTACAAAACAGTCGACGCTTTTCGCTTAAAAGGTTTTCTCGACTATGAGCATGGCCTGTGCTTATTGCCGCAAAGTGGAATGCTCTTGTGACATGTATGGTGTATGGCCTGTGTCTGTTGCCGCAAAGTGGCATGCTCTTAGTGCTGTGATTTGTGATGTTCCTTTCGACCTGTACAGTTTATTATGACCACTCGACTGTGTCCATGCTCGTGCAGATCCCTGATACGGACCCAGGTGGCACCGGTGCGTCGTCTGGTGATGGACTACCAGCTTGGACCTGACCGACGACCAATCTCGGAGCTCTCAACGCTGCCTGAGACCTATTGCATTTTTCCTGCAGCACGTAGGAGTTTGTCGGTGGACTGTTCATGGGCCCGATCTACATGTCTTTGCATTGTGCATCAACCGTTTGATGCCAGATGCATGCATGTGACCATTCTTAGCGTCCCACTTGTGATTATGCACGTCTAGGTTCACACAACGTAGGGTTCTGACATGTCTACGCTGAGTTACGGCTAAAATATTGGTTTTGGCCAGGTTTTAGGAAGGACCTTGTGCTACCGTGTGCGACACCCGCCGTGCGCCGCGGCAGGTACTTATGCCATCGACCTATCCTTTGTCATCTCTCTCTGCAAATGCTATTGAAGCATTCTGACACTTTGCCTTGTGTCTCCTAGCTAGACCCTTGCCGTTGCGTGTAGGACTTGTGACTTTCGTCATCGTCTGACCAGGCACTGACGCCTAGTAAGCGGCTGCGTCACTAGGAAGATTCCACTCATCTTCTCATGGTATCAGAGTGGTCAGACAGTTCTCGCCGAGCTGCGGAAGAAAGGCGCAGCAGAGTAGTAGTAGTGAGCGTCACCGCTACAGCCGATCCACAGGGACCTGTGGACATCACCTGATTGTCTGCGGAGGAGCTTGCTGTGGCGGTGGACTCCTCTGGGACGGCTGCGGTAGTGGCGGCCGAGCGGGTGGTCGCACCGGACGTCTGGTGCATACGCGCCTCGTGTGCCTGTTGCAGCCCACGAGTAACCTTGGCCCAGTCCAACGGGCGGCCTGTTAGGCTAGTGCAGTCAGGATAGCGATGGTCACCTCCGCAGTTAAAGCACACGAGCCGGCGGCCCGTCGTGCTTCCGGAGCCGCTGCTACCACTGCTGCTGCTGCTGCCGCCGCCACTACTGCTGCTCCCGCTACTGCTGTTGCAGCTGACATTGCTAGTGCTCGTGCCACTGCTGGTCCCGCTGCAGGAGCCACCACTTGACGATTTGCGGCCCTTCTTCCCCTGAGCTGGTCCCGCTGTCGCTATAGACTGTGGGGAGGAGGACACGGCGGCAACTGTAGCTAAAGCGGTGCTGCAGCGGGCGCGATTTGCAGCGTCCATGCCGGCGACCTCCAGGAAGTGGAGGGTGGCCCAACGCAGCAGGATCCCGTTGCTCGCCATGTCGCGAAGTAGAGTCTGGTCAAAGTTGCTGAAGATACGCGCGCAGTCAGGGTGGATGCCGTAGAGGATGATCTGGAGCGCGGAGTACTGCGTAGGGGCATCGTCTCCCAACTCCTCGCTCAGCTAGATCGCCCGGTGCCATTAGTCAGCTGCAGACTCATGAGCAGTCTGGCAGAGGGAGTTGAGGTCCGAGAGGCGCTGGGATGTCAGAGCCAAGGTGGCGCCCTCAAACAGAGTGACAGCCAGTGCCCACGCTGCGCAAGGGTCAGCTCCCGTGCCGGTCAGCGGATCGCCAAGGAATCAAATGAAGTCTTTGGTGAAGTCCGGGGCGGCCTTCATCAGGCCGGAAGCGCGCGCCTTCATCACCACCTGTGTCTGGGCGATGTCAGACACCTGGTATGGAGTGAGGTAGTAGGCAAGGATTCCTCGCTCGGCATTGGCCTCACGTGCTCTGCAACGCGCCTCCAGGCGGATGAGGCGTGCTCGCAACAGCTCCTCCTTACCCTCCTCGCCAGAGTTAGAGAGGGTCTACGCAACCTCATCTGCATTGCCGCCGTGAGGGGGTGGGTCCACACTTGGGTCTGCGAATGAGTGCTGCTGCTACTAATGGGACAACTGTTGCTGCGGTAGTAGGCCCTTGATCAGGTCCTGCAGCTCAGCGACTTGCTTTTTCAAGGTCAGGCGGCTCTCTGCTTGCAGGTCAGCCAACGCGCGCACCTGGCGTGCCAAGGTTGTCTGACTCGGTGGCCGCTGCTGTTTCTGCTGCTGCCATTGCTGCTGCTGCTGCTGCTACTGTTGCGGTTGCGATTGATGTTGTGGCTATTGCTGCTGCTGCTGCTGCTGATGCTATTGCTGTGGTGACAACGGCGGCGGCTGTCGCTGGCCACTGACGGCGCTGCCCTCGGCGGCAGCGTCAGTGGCGACGCTGGTGGGGATTTGTTTCGGCATGACGGCTGGTTGTGTGAAACGCCCGCTGTCTTCTGTAGCGGGAGTATCAACCGCGGAGGTGCCACCGCGGAGTGCCACCGCGGAGTGGTCACCGCGGAGTCTCCGCGGTGATGTCACAGCGGAGCTGTCAGCCGCGGAGCTGCCACCGCTGATCTGTCACAGAAAATATTTATTGCGGCGGAATTCCGCGGTTTTTGCCGTGAAACAGTAGTCGCGATCGCGCGGAACAGCAGCCGAGATCGTGGACGCGGAACGCGGCGGGGTGCCGCAACCTGCCGGGGCGTCCGTTGGTGTGTTCCACAACCGCCGCGGAGATTTTGCGTTTGGCGACCGTAGGACGGCCGCAGAATTGTCGCGGTCTTGCGGCCGCGGAGCACCAGGTGAACCACCGGCGGAACACAGGCACGTTCCGGAGCCACCGCTGAGCTTCCGTCGCGGAGTGCCGCGGATCCTCGAAACACCGTGGATCCGCCACGGCGTCGTCACCGCGGGCTTGTCACTTCGGAACGACGAGAGTGACCGCGGCAGTGTCGCGACACCGTTGACGCGTCCCGATGCGGCTGCGGAGTTGCCGTGTCTGCTGCGGAGTTCGTGTCACCGCGGAACACCTGGAATTTTCCGCGGATCAATTTCTGCTGTCGCGGAACGGCTGCGGAGTTGTCGCGGAAGTTTTAAGAAAACGGTGGGAAATGTGGTGGGTCCTCCCAGTGACAGTGGGCTCTGCTGCTGCTGCTACTCACGGCAATGGTTGCGGACGCTCACTGGTACGGCGGTTGCTGCTCCTCTGCTACGCAGCTGTGCGAAGGCCGAGTATCTGTGCTTGCATGCTTGTTAGATCCATGTTTGGCTGCATATTGAGCCCAATTTGCATAGTTTGCATTTTGTTCCCACTTATTGGTGCCGGACCTATGCGTGTGACCAATCAAAGTGTCTGGCTCTTGATTCTACATCTAAAAAATCAGAAAGTGTTACGTTTGGATGCCTGTGTGCAGAGTTATGGCCAAAACAGTAGTTTTTGGCCGGTTATAGGACAAAGTGACACAGTCGCGTGCGTCACCCGCAGTGCGCCACGATAAGTTCTTATGCTGTGTGCTTGTCAGTTTTCATTTCATTGTGCACTGCCAAAGCTATTGAAGCTGATGAGACTTTGAATGCCTCCCTGGCCCAATCCTTGCTGTTTCTTGCAATTGCCTGCTTGCTAGTGTGTCAGCTTACTTGATTATGTCGCCACATCAGCGGTAGCAAGGCTATATAGTTCAATAGCAGTTTCTCATGGNGCCGGACCTATGCATGTGACCAATCAAAGCGTCTGGCTCTTGATTCTACATCTAAAAAATCAGAAAGTGTTACGTTTGGATGCCTGTGTGCAGAGTTATGGCCAAAACAGTAGTTTTTGGCCGGTTATAGGACAAAGTGACACAGTCGCGTGCGTCACCCGCAGTGCGCCACGATAAGTTCTTATGCTGTGTGCTTGTCAGTTTTCATTTCATTGTGCACTGCCAAAGCTATTGAAGCTGATGAGACTTTGAATGCCTCCCTGGTCCAATCCTTGCTGTTTCTTGCAATTGCCTGCTTGCTGGTGTGTCAGCTTACTTGATTTTGTCGCCACATCAGCGGAAGCAAGGCTATATAGTTCAATAGCAGTTTCTCATGGTACCATAGCACTGAGGCCCTTTTTGCTGAGCTACATCGCATACATGCAAAACCAACAGCACCGGTGAGAGTCACCGCAGCAGCCATATCCTGGGACCCTACACAGCAGTCGTTGGCAGCAGAGACGTCGTCCCCAAGTCAAACACATCAACGTCACTATGCGATCGCTAGAGTGAATGACCACAACAATCTTGTCAGCGTGAGTTACTGCCACTGCAGTAGCAGTAGCAGCACCGGCAGCGATGAGTTTTAGCAGCCACACGGAGTGGCAAAAGCAGCACCGGGTAGCAGCATGAGCTTGTCTGGTTAAAACCAAGGTCACAACGAAACAAAGGAGGAGAAGCAGCCTGCAGTAGTAGCTGGCGGCAAGAACAGTACGCAACAAGTAGCAGCGAGCGGTGGGAACAGCAGTGTGGAGTGGCAGCAATATCGAGCAGCAATAGTGGTAGTAGTAGCCGCAGGCAGCCACAGCAGTGCAGCGGCAGTAGAAGAAGCGGGAGCAGTGTCGTTGTAGCATTGCAGCTGTTGTGGCACCAGCAGTAACACCAGCAGTAACACCAGCAGCATTATAGCAGCAGCATTATAGCAGCACTGTAGCCATAGAAGCGGCTGCAGCAGCGTAGCAGGAGTAGCAATGATGGCAACAGCAATAGTTCCACGGCAGCAGCAGCCGTGGCTGCTGCCTTATGCAGCATAGCAGCTGCGCAAGGAAACAACACCTGCCTGCCCCTTCCCTTATTGCCTGGCATGTTGTGTTGGGTCATGTTGAATCGTCCGATGTCGCGTTTCTTTCTGTGGTGTTGTGTCCTGCTGTATTGTGTCATGTTGTTTCATGTCGTGTCGTATTTTTTCATGTCGTGTCTTGTCTTGTCGTGTCGTGTCGTGTCGTGTCGTATCATGTCATGTCATGTCGCTTTGTGTCGTGAAGTGTCGTTTTGTGTTGTTTTGTATCATTTCGTGTCATGTTGTATTGTGTCTTTTTGTAAAATTCCATGCTGCAATGTGCAATGTGCAATTTAGTATGGTGTCCTTCTCTGTCGTATCATGTCATGTCATGTCATGTCGTGGTGTGACGATTTGTGTCGTGTTGTATCCTTTCACATTGTGTCGTGTCCTATCCTGCTGTGTCATGACGTGTTGTTGTTATCGTTCGATGGTGTGATGTGCTGTGGCGTGACTTTTGGTATCATGTTGCGTTGTTTCCTGTCGTCCCATGCTGTGCCCTAATGTGACGTGCTGCGTTGTGCCATATAGTGCTCTGTCTTGTGGTGGCGTGTCGTGTCATGTCGTGTTATGTAGTGTCGTGTGACATTGTGTCATGTCCTGCCATGTTGTGTGCCGTGTTGTCTCATTTCGTGTCATGTCGTACCGTGTTGTTCCATGTCGTGCTGTGGCGTGTCATGTCATGTGGTTTCATCTCGTGCCGTGTCGTGTCGTGGTATGGTCACGTTTTGCGTGATGTCATGTCATGCTATTCATTTTTTTGTCATGTTGTGTCAGTTTGTGTTGGATTATGTCTTGTCATGCCGTTTCGTGCCATTCCGTGCAATGCCATGCTGTGCAGTGTCGTTCCATGGTATACTGTGCTGTGCCGTGTCATGGTATGTCGTTTTATTCCATGTCATGTCGTATCATATTGTGTCGTCTTGTCATTTTGTGTTGTTCCATTTCCGTCTGTAGCAGTTTGTGTCGGTTCCTGTCCTGTCCTTTCCTGGTGTGTTGTGTCGTGTTGTACGTGCCGCGCCGTGCCATGCCATGCTGTGCACTGTTGCAGAGCTGCTTCTTTTTCACCTTGGCTCCGAGGGACTCCCATCGCTTTGCAAGAATCCACCTTCTCTCTCTGGCATCATGTGCTTCACTCTCACAAACGCTGCACAAGATCTCCTTTGCAAATTATCATAGAAGACTCATCGCACCCTTTGCACTGGTAGCATCTACCATGGATTGGTTGCACGCACTGCTTCTACCACCACTGTGACAGCAGCATCCGGTGACGGCCAGCTTGCACCTCCAGTTTAAGTGTGCTGTGTCATCTCACACAGCACACTCATCAGCCGACACATCATCATTGGCATTTTTGGAAGCGTTGACAGAGAAGGAGCAAGCAGTGCCAGCAGCAAATCCAGTAGCAGCTTCTACTGCTGCTGCTGCTACTGCTTGTTCTGCACCACCTGCATCACCACCTGCATCACCACCTGCATCACCACCTGCATCACCACCTGCATCACCACCTGCATCACCACCTGCATCACCTCCCACATCGGACAGTGCAAACTTCATCTTCATGCGTTGGAGTGAAACGGAAGCCATCTCTGCAGCCTGCCATGTTGGAGAGCGCACAGTCAATCTCTGTGTTGCACTGCATTGCTCTTCAGTCTTTGTGTTTCACTGCATTGCTCTTCAGTCTCTGTGTTGCACTGCATTGCTCTTCAGTCTTTGTGTTGCACAGCATTGCTCTTCAGTCTTTGCATTGCACTGCATTGCTCTTCAGTCTTTGTGTCGCACTGCATTGCTCTTCAGTCTTTGTGTTGCACTGCATTGCTCTTCAGTCTTTGTGTTGCACTGCATTGCTCTTCAGTCTTTGTGTTGCACTGCATTGCTCTTCAGTCTTTGTGTTGCACTGCATTGCTCTTCAGTCTTTGTGTTGCACTGCATTGCTCCTCAGTCTTTGTGTTGCACTGCATTTCTCTTCAGTCTTTGTGTTGCACTGCATTTCTCTTCAGTCTCTGTGTTGCACTGCATTGCTCTTCAGTCTTTGTGTTGCACTGCATTGCTCTTCAGTTTTTGTGTTGCACTGCATTGCTCTTCAGTCTCTGTGTTGCACTGCATTGCTCTTCAGTCTTTGTGTTGCACTGCATTGCTCTTCAGTCTTTGTGTTGCACTGCATTGCTCTTCAGTCTTTGTGTTGCACTGCATTGCTCTTCAGTCTTTGTGTCGCACTGCATTGCTCTTCAGTCTTTGTGTTGCACTGCATTGCTCTTCAGTCTTTGTGTTGCACTGCATTGCTCTTCAGTCTCTGTGTTGCACTGCATTGCTCTTCAGTCTTTGTGTTGCACTGCATTGCTCCTCAGTCTTTGTGTTGCACTGCATTGCTCTTCATTTTTTGTGTTGCACTGCATTGCTCTTCAGTCTTTGTGTTGCACTGCATTGCTCTTCAGTCTTTGTGTTGCACTGCATTGCTCTTCAGTCTTTGTGTTGCACTGCATTGCTCTTCAGTCGTTGTGTTGCACTGCATTGCTCTTCAGTCTTTGTGTTGCACTGCATTGCTCTTCATTCTTTGTGTTGCACTGCATTGCTCTTCAGTCTTTGTGTTGCACTGCATTGCTCTTCAGTCTTTGTGTTGCACTGCATTGCTCTTCAGTCTTTGTGTTGCACTGCATTGCTCTTCAGTCTTTGTGTCACACTGCATTGCTCTTCAGTATTTGTGTTGCACTGCATTGCTCTTCAGTCTTTGTGTTGCACTGCATTGCTCTTCATTCTTTGTGTTGCACTGCATTGCTCTTCAGTCTTTGTGTTGCACTGCATTGCTCTTCAGTCTTTGTGTTGCACTGCATTGCTCTTCAGTCTTTGTCTTGCACTGCATTGCTCTTCAGTCTTTGTGTTGCACTGCATTGCTCTTCAGTCTTTGTGTTGCACTGCATTGCTCTTCAGTCTTTGTGTTGCACTGCATTGCTCTTCAGTCTCTGTGTTGCACTGCATAGCTCTTCAGTCTTTGTGTTGCACTGCATTGCTCTTCAGTCTTTGTGTTGCACTGCATTGCTCTTCATTCTTCTGGGAAGTCTGAAGGTGCGACTGAGGGCAGAGCACGGCACGTCCAATCTGGCCGATGTGGCAGGGCAGTGCGTCTCCAGTGAGGTGGAGAAAGACAATGGGGTGGGGTGGGGTGGGACACACCCATGTCACACCACCAGTTTGCATCCGCAAATGCCAGTTTGGTCATGTCCGTATTGTTAGGAATTAAATTCCCAGAAAATGTACTGTCGCCTTTGTCTCAACAGATTGCACAGCTCAGCCTGTCTTCAACCACAGCAAAGTTGCACCACTCTTCACAGTCCTCAGGTAAGATCGCCTCTTACAGACATACTTTCAGAAAACACACACTGAGAGTCAAGAGGGAACGCAGCTGAATCCAGAGCTTCAAATCTCACTCAAAATGACACCAACTACTGAGTACAAACGAAGCTAAGAAAGAATGAGTGAAGTCCTACTCTAAGTACTAACATTCTGTTTTACTTCCTGTCCCTGATCCCTGCTTCCGTTCAACTAAAAGATAATCTAAGTAGTCAGCTCTGCTGGCTGTTACTGCTGCCTTCGGGTCCGCGACGAGTCTGTCTCCGGTCGCGCGTCAATATGCGATCGCGCGATCCTCGTGCCTCCTTGCTCATCCCCTGTCGTCTGCCCTCTGCAGCCGACCGGACCGAGATCGAGGGCGAGGATCAATTGGTCCCGATCGAGCTGCCACATCAGCGGTCCTCGCTCCTCGACCTCGCTCTTCGCTCGACGCTCTGCTCCGGTCGGACCTGCGAGCCACCTTTGCCTGGAGTGCGAAAACCCTTTGGACTAAGTACAACTTGTCCCCAAGTGTTCGGCATCGAGCTGTCGCCAGGCTAGGACAGGTGGGACACCTGATTGGGTCTGCCCATAGTCTCTCCCTGGTACCCGCTCCACCTAGGCAGAAGAGTAGAAGTAAAGTAGGCAGAAGAATAGAAGTAAAGTAGGCAGATGAATAGAAGTAAAGTAGGCAGAAGAATAGAAGTAAAGTAGGCAGAAGAATAGAAGTAAAGTAGGCAGATGAATAGAAGTAAAGTAGGCAGAAGAATAGAAGTAAAGTAGGCAGAAGAATAGAAGTAAAGTAGGCAGAAGAATAGAAGTAAAATAGGCAGAAGAATAGAAGTAAAGTACGCAGAAGAATAGAAGTAAAGTAGGCAGAAGAATAGAAGTAAAGTAGGCAGAAGAGTAGAAGTAAAGTAGGCAGAAGGTCAGGAGAGAAATAGGCCTCAACTCTCCTGGCCTTCTTACCATTCTTCCATTTTCTATTTTTTAATCCTCAGTCACTAGACAGCATTAACATTTTGGATAACTTTTGGTTATCTGACAAGTATGATATCAGGCGGGATGCTACCTTGAAGGAAATGCAGCGTGCATTTTGCGCTCGCAATGAGTCCGTTTTGTGGTTGTTCGAATGGAAGAAGGCGTCGGTGTCGATTCGGGACTCGGGACTTGTCTAATGCTTTGAGTTTTCTTGTGTCTCACGGGTGATGGGAGACGGTGCACAGAGGTGCCATGGAGCTCACCACAGCTTGGTGGAACGGTTGATGTGGTTGCTATAAAAACCCATCCACTGAAAATTTCCTGGCCAGGCATTAGGTAGAGCTTGGTAGGAAACACAGCAGGACTGGCACAAACCACAACCAGTGGCCTATGTTGAAGCGGCGCTCTTTCTCTCTCTACCAAAAAGCATCGCTTGCCATTCTTAGGGGTAGAGCATTGGGCATGCATAGGTTCCAATTCATGCATGTCTAGCTTGTTACACTCTTGGTATCCAACATTTCCCATTGCTTTGTGCTCTAGATTTTTAAGACATTTGATCAGGATGATCAGCCATATACATGGACCCAAGTCGTGCCATTGGATGTGATTTTTGGTTGGAGCTTGTTTCCAGCTCACTAGAACACCTTAGTCATCAGAATCAGCCACATACCCCAAATAAAAAAACACCACAATAGCTCATTCATAGTGCCTTTCTTGAGAGCTTCATTTCTGGACCAACCCCGACCGCCTCCCCTAACATCTTCCCCCATCTGCTTGCAAAGGGTAGGTTGCATCACGTCAACAGTGGAAACAATGCGCCAGTGGAGTGGGGGTATCATAATTTTAACACAACTGAATGGAAAGGAAATAAAATTAAATATATCAGGAAAGAATCTAATACATAAATAGCCTGAAAAAGTCTACAAATCACAAAGAATGTCAAACAACAAGAACATTCAATCTATGCACGGACTGTTGGTATCAAGCTAGGCCTACGGGATGGGACAACAGCATGACCCAACCCCTCCAGCTCCACCTCCACTTCCTCCTCCTTGCCAACCTCATGGCCTCCCCACATGTAGATCAAGTCTTCATCTTGAAACTCGTCACTGCGAAGCAATATGTCCAGAAGAAGCTCTTCGCCACCACCGGTCAACCTGTTCCTTTTGCTGTGATCGTCGATGCTGTTCCCTGTGCTCATGAAAGCCCCATCTTCAATGCTATTCGCTGGCAGCTGAAGAGGCTCATCGTGGGACGCGCACGGCTGTCCCACAGCTACACCTTCATTGTTATCCACTTCCACTTTCACCTCCCACAAGTACAAATATTCTTCCTCCGTGTACAGTGCTGCGGCCTCATCCAGCGCATCAAGGACAGCCTCTTCATGTGAAGTATGTACCGGCACCACCTGGGGCGCCGCCGCCGCCTCAACAGATTCCACCTGTGCAACATCCCGCTGGTCCCCCCACAAATAAATCATGTCTTCATCTGTGTACAGGGCTGCAGCTAGCTCTAGTGCACACAGGATCGTGTCGTCATGGAAATGCGGCACAAGTGCTGCCTGCTGAATTTGTGGCACCTCCTCCTCAACAGCCTCAACCTGCTCGACCTCCCGCTGATTCCCCCACATGTAAATGTAGTCGTCTTCCGTGTACAGCCCCGCAGCTAGATCCAATGCGCACAAAAAAGCATCGTCACTGAAAACCTGTGGTGGAGTCACGATCTGCCTTTGCTGAACCTTGGGAACTTCCGTCCACATGTAGATATAGTCGTCCTCAGTGTAGAGCTCTGCGGCCTGTTCCAGAGCCTTGAGGCATGAGTCTTCGTCCACTTTTTGCTCCTCCGGAAGTTCAACCTCCTGTCCACGCTTTCCCTCACTTTTAATCTCCGCCTTCTCTACCACCAGCCCCTCCTCCCCCTGCTGCCTTCCTCCAGCAAGCTGATGCGCCGTCTCAAAGAGCTTGTCATTCTCTTGATAGCACTTCCTCCACCTCTCCAGGTTCCTCTCAATCCGGGCGTTCAACACGTGGCTTCTCTCTTTCAACTTCTCCCGCTTCTCCCTCAGCTCCTTGCTCCTCTCCATCACCATCCTCAAGCGCTCGTCAACCACCTCACTCTCCAGCCCAACCTCCATTCCCTTCACAGGTGGTGTTGATGGCGCGACAGTTGCAAAAACGGTTTCCACAGCCACGTGCACCTGCAGACAAAAAAATACGCCAGCACGGATAAATTAATATAGCGTTGCGTGTTTTAAAAAGAACCAAAAGAACTACGAAGTGCAAAGGATAAGCAAGGTGGGCTGGTCACGATCGCAGTAGAGAAGAATTACATCGCGAATTGGTCATGGGGGAAGCAAGATATGGTGGACGTGGAAAAAGAGGCAGAGCTGGAGAGGGATAGACAAAGCTCAAGAACCAGGACAAGAGATAGAGTGAAGAAGGGGAGGAGGACGAACGAGCATCGACGCGGCGTCCGTGCTCGTTCAGTTGGTCTTGTGGGAAGCAAGATAAGGTGGATGTGGACAAAGAGGCAGAGCTGGAGAGGGGTAGGCTAGACAAAGCTCAAGAACCAGGCGAAAGATAGATTGAAGAAGGGAGGAGGAAACGAGCACGGACGCCATACCTGCTGGAGTGGCTGGTCTGCCGCACGAGCCAGATGTAAAGCTTGGTCTTGGTCTCCTGCTGATGTTGCCATGGCCTTGAATGAGAACCTGCGACTACTATCCAGCGGCTAATGTGCGAGACTGCTGCTTGATTGGTTTGATTGGTAGTTGCCGATGGCTGAGGTACTGGTTACTAGAGCCTAATCTGCGGATTGCTTTGAGAATTCCTTACTAGTGTTTTGGACCTCCACAGCTCTTGTACTCAACTGCTATGTCCAGGCACGGCTGGCTGTCTGGTTGGTTCGTCGTTGTCTCCGAGCTGCAGCTCTGCGCAGAGCTTTGGTTTGAGCTGCTGCTGCCAACAGTACCGTGGATGGCGGAGTGAAGCACGCGTGGGAGTGGAGGCTCCACGCTTCAGCTCCTTCAAATTCGCAAAAATCGGAAATGTTTTCATTGTGTTCTTGTATTTGTTTGTACTGTACGTCGTGCAATCATACAGCGTGTAATGGGCTCGTGGACAGGGTTTGTCATCCAAATCAGCGCTCAGGGGAAATCAAAGCGAAGCGGCGAAAGTCTCGGACCGACAGGGAACAAAGCATGAGGTATTGCAACACCCTGACGAGACAAACACTTTCTTAAACTGAGTCCATCCCGTTTGCTCCTCAACAAACCACCTGTGAAATACGTTCAACCGAATGGTTTTACAGTCGAGAGAAAATAGTGTGCATCGAAATGGAGTGCAGCGGAAGCATGCGCTGGTGAGGAAGTTCATTTTCCGATGAGGCAATGATCATTGGCCCGCGGCATTGTAGGAGCCCGCATGGACTTTCTGAGCGAGCGAAACCATCGCAGATTCAGCCCATGCCTCATGCCCAACCATCGCGCATGCTGGCATGCGATGGCATGGGCTGCGTGACACAGCCCATGCCATCGCATGTCCATGTGCACCCATGAGCACTGGAGCTGCGAAAACAGCGGAACTCCCCAGGTTTGGTGCTGCCGTGGCCTTCGGTTGGTCAGGAAAGATACGATCGGATGCCAGCTCACCATTCTTGCCCACCGGGACCAGGCTGACATGGCGAGGCGAGCCCATTCAATAGTCGAGCATGTCTCATGCATATATGGCAGACATGGATGCCAAAGTGGACTGCGGACGGCGACAGTTTTCGCCACCTGCCCGCTTAGTGACTGCGGAGAACTGGGCGGCAGTAGTGCAGCGGACAAAGTATTGTCTGTTTCACGGGCTGCTGCGTGCGCTGCAGCCCATGAAGTCCTGACGCCGCCGCTGAGCCAGCTCCAGTCTGACGTGCTGCCTCGCAACACTTTCGTCGGTCTTGTCGAGCCGCGCTAGGGGAAGCTCGAAATGACCGTTGCCCGCCCGCCACGTCGAGGGTAAAACCTATGAGAAGAGAGCTGAGCAGGGCTTTATTCACTTTTGTTTACTTACAGGCACAACCAGCTCAGACTCGGAGCTACCATAGAACCTAGATAAAGCACAATCTGAGCCCGCCCAGTGTGGAGGGATGATATGTGGATGCTGGGTACATCCAACGTCAAAATGGATGTATTTCAATTTATTTCTTTTTCGGCCACCTGATAAATGATACGGACATAGCATTCAGAAATACATTATCAGTCTGCACCATCAGTGCGATCATTAGCTGGAATTAGTTCTGTAAACATGGAATAACCTCAAAACCCTCATAAGAATTCTTAGATGTCATTTTGGATAGCTCGAAAGATTAAGAAATGATATCTCAAATGGCCATTTCTTTCCATATCACTTTGGCCACCCTCTCTCATCCCTTCTCGTCCATTTCCCTCTCACCTCACACAATACTCTTTTCCCTTCGCTCTGTTTATTTTAGCCCTAGCCATGACCGCATCCAATTCTGATGGTTGAATCAAACTTGGAACAAGGTGAAAAGGATCCTTCAAAACAACAAAAAGGATCTCATTGGATCTCATAAACTTTTCCAAGACCAATAAATTGCTCTCTTAATAGTTAAAACGGCTTTATTTAAGAATAATAACAACATAGAACACCCAAGCATCCACTCAACAGTTTCAAAGCCCATCCGAAGTAGATGTTTGAAGACATAAATGGATGAAGTAAAGACACATGTAAACAAATGCATGTAAAAAGACATGTACATGGGAATTACAGAAATAAAAATAAATATAGAAATTGACATGGACAAAGACATGGAAAAATACATAGGCTTGTTCACAAATGTACATGCAAGTACAAATAGATGTGGACACATAACAAGACATTGTTGTGGAGTTTTCATCATCAGATACTTGCACTTGACGTGAAGTGTAGATAATTATGTAATCATCAACTGAAGTGGACGCGTTCCCCCATGCCTTCTTGGTTGCCATGAGCTTGGGAATGCATACATCACTTACATAAAACAAGATGTTCCTAATGCATGTCATCTGGAAAAAATACGAGATGACGTGTGTCTATTGCCGCAAAACACCATTACACTCCTCTTACCTTCGTGAGCCACAACATGTAAATTTAACGTGCATACGATATCACAATCTTGATATATACAAAACCACTACAACACAGTTATACAGAACCACTACAACACAGTCAACGCTTTTCGCTTAAAAGGTTTTCTCGACTATGAGCATGGCCTGTGCTTGTTGCCGCAAAGTGGCATGCTCTTGTGACATGTATGGTGTATGGCCTGTGTCTGTTGCCGCAAAGTGGCATGCTCTTAGTGCTGTGATTTGTGATGTTCCTTTCGACCTGTACAGTTTATTATGACCACTCGACTGTGTCCATGCTCGTGCAGATCCCTGATACGGACCCAGGTGGTACCGGTGCGTCGTCTGGTGGTGGACTACCAGCTTGGAGCTGACCGACGACCAATCTCGGAGCTCTCAACGTTGCCTGAGACCTATTGCATTTTTCCTACAGCACGTAGGAGTTTATCGGTGGACTGGTCATGGGCCCGATCTACATGTTTTTGCATTGTACGTCAACCGTTTGATGCTGGATGCATGCATGTGACCATTCTTAGCGTCTGGCTTGTGATTATGCACGTCTAGGTTCACACAACGTAGCGTTCTGACATGTCTACGCTGAGTTACGGCTAAAATATTGGTTTTGGGCAGGTTTTAGGAAAGACCTTGTTCTACCGCGTGCGACACCCGCCGTGCGCCGCGGCAGGTACTTATGCCGTCGACCTGTCCTTTGTCATCTCTCTCTGCAAATGCTAGTGAAGCATTCTGACACTTTGCCTTGTGTCTCCTAGCTAGACCCTTGCCATCGCGTGCAGGACTTGTGACTTTCGTCATTGTCTGACCAGGCACTGACGCCTAGTAAGCGGTTGCATGGCTAGGAAGATTCCACGCACCTTCTCATGGTATCAGAGCGGTGAGACAGTTCTCGCCGAGCTGCGCAACAGAGGCACAACAGAGTAGTAACAGTGAGCGTCACCGCTACAGCCAATCCACAGGGACCTGTGGACATCACCTGACTGTTGGCGACGCCACCCACCTTCAGCACATGAGAGTGCATCAGTAGCAGCCACTAGCAGGAGCACGCAAGAGCTACAGCAGGTGGCAGCCGCTAGCAGCTGCTGACATTCGCGCTAGTAGTTACGTGAGCAGGCCGCAATCAGAGTAGGCGGCGGCGGGCAACAACACTAGTAGAGTGCGACAACAGTAGCGCGCAGCAGTAGCAGCGTGTAGCAGGAGCAGCTTGTAGCAGGAGCAGAGCGCAACAGCGCTACGCAGCGACGACGACGGTGGTGGCGGGCAACAGTAGCAGCAGCATGCAACAGCATGTAGTAGCGGCAGCATTGAGCAGTAGGAGCAGTAGGAGCAGTAGTGAGCACTAGCAGTAGCAGCGCGGTAGCGATAGCGTGCAACAGTACCAGCGTGCAACTAGAGCAGCACGCAGCAGCGTGCAGCTGCTACCATAGCTTCGCAAGAAGCTTCGCAGCTGTTGTTGCAAGCGCAGGCATAGTTTCGGCAGCAGCCAAGCAGAACCTGCTACGGAGCTTCCGCGTAGCGTCCGCGCGGCTGCCGCGGAGTAGCTGCCCAACAGCCACGTGGGTTATCAACTAGAAGAACTGTGCTAACGTCAGCATTTTCCTTGCTGACATCATCAGGTCCGTACTGACGTCAGCAAACCCCTCCTGATGTCAGCACCTGCCTTAATCAAATTTTGGGGTCGGAAAGTAAAAAATTGCCAGCGTTTCAACACCTTGAGAATCGCTGACGGTTCTGAAATCCGACTAGTTTGATGTCCTAGTCCATACTGAGCGCTGACATGACTCCAACCGTTGACAAGGGCAAAGGACCTTCAGATACCTCCTCCTCCTCCTCAAGGGTCATGAGCCCACACTCGCAGGCCATTGCGGATCTGCGGAGTCAATAGGATGAGATACTTCGTCAGCAGCAGCTGCAGACTGACGCCATCCGTGCGCTCAGTGATCTTATTCGTGATCAGTCCACGGCCCCATTGCAGACATCCCAAGGAGTCGGCGGTGCCATACCTTCCGCACAGCAGACAATATTTACACTGAGGAGAGCAGCAGGATAGGACCCGCCACTTTTTTATCCTTTGGATGAGGACCCTGACATGCTAGGGATGGATGATGACATCCATTAGAGGGAGATTTGCATCCTTCAAGAGCATCTTCCCCAGCTTCAGACGCCTTCCAGTTCTTTGTTCCCGGAGATCCGACGCTTGTCTGATTCCTACCTCGGTGACTTTCCTCACCCAGGTGTCGTCCCCATCCCTCCTTCCTCCCAGCCTGTGCTTGCTCTCCCCATAGAGCGGCAACCCAAGGACTTTGAGACATTGCCCCCACGCTATGTCAGCAAGGACGGCTTTGACGGCTGGGAGACTCTCTTTAAGGTCTAGGCCACTTTAGAGGGGGTATGGCCATACTATCATTGTCCATACCAGGTTACGGATCGTGCTCAGGTGCTGACAACAGCTCGGGGGATGCGCGGACTCCTTTATACCATGCTGCATGAGACTGTCATTGAATTTTACCCTTTCCTTGGAGAGGCCGGCACAGGCGTGGGTGCTGATCCACGTGGGGTCTGGGACCTGGCATTGTCTCTGCTTGCAGAGACAATGCCAGGTGCAGAGATGCACACCACCCGCGCGGCTCACATTCGCACTTTCCACTCCCTCCGTCAGGGACCTGCCGAATCCACAGCTGATGACTGGTGGTGTGCAATGCGCATCTACACGCGCCTAGGGACTTCATGAGGTACACAGCTCCGGGCGCTTTGCACGCTCATGATTGGAGTCCATCTTGAACTCGCAGACATCTTTTTGGGGTACAACGACGCCGTGCTCGAGCCCTTCTCCACCTCCCTTCAGCTTCTTCCTTGGGTGCATCAGCTCTTCCTCTAGGTGAATTTCGCCCGCGACGTAGCCGTGATCCATGAGGAGAGTTCCCTTGCTGTAGCGGTCATAGCGTCGCCGCCGAAACCCCTCTTGCAGACCACTTCTCCATTCTCTGGCACACCCTCCTCTTCCCCTTCCACCCTGGCTACCCCGACTTCGATGCAGGGTGTGGCAGCCGCAGCACCAGGGAAGAAGGGTAAGAAGAAGCATGGTTTTGGCCAGCAACAATTGTAGGAGCATCAGTCATCGGGTGATAGCAGTGGACGTACTGTCCACCGTTACAACTGTGGAGGTGCTCATCGGTACACCGAGTGCCAGCAGCCGTTTGACGGGACGTGGACCACCTGTGGTCTTCAGGCTACACACGCGCAGTGGGCTGCGTCAAAGAGCACAGCCTCCGGTTGCGTGGCGACCATGACTGTAGCAGTTCTCGCTTCCCCAACGGCGAGTAGTGGCGACCCGGATCCGCGTGACCGCACCATCGCCGAGCTCTGTCACCTTATGGTGCTTCGCTTTCAGGGAGATGCGAGTGTGTTGTCACAGGTGAGTGGTTCACAAACTGTTTGTTCATCTATTCTCGTCGCTCGTAATGAATTGTGTGGGAAGGTACAACTGGCATGTCATGACGATGGGCCTGATAGTGCCGATTGGATTCATGAGTCGCACCTCTGTGCCCTTCTTCGTTCCTCCTCACCTGTTGCTTAGCGCTCGTCTAAGGCCGAGTGTTCCATTGCTCGTTGTAAAGTGACGTCCTCCTGTCGTGATCCCGTTGGCACTTGGATCATTCATTTCGGTGCCACTCATCACATGACCTATCATCATAGGGACTTCGTTGTTCTCGGTCCTGTTACGTCTGTTTTCTCCGTTCGCTCAGGCTCTGGTCAGTCCTTGCCGGTCCAGGATGTTGGGGTTGTGTGCTTTGATGGTATGTCTGTCCCTCTGTATCATTTCGAGGTGCTTTTTGTGCCTGACCTTGAGCTCAGCTTGCTTTCCGTGCATGCTTGCACACTGATGAGACTCTGTGGAGCACATTCCAGACTCCACGACTGTGAAAACTATTGATACTCGTACTGTTGTTTTTCATACCTCTGTTGTGGATGATCTGTATCCCGTCTCTTGGATTCGTTCTCCTTCTAGCTCCCCCTCTCCTCCTGCTCATGTTTTTGTCATTGGCATTCTGTCTATTAAGCAACAACACCTACTGCATTGTCGCCTCTGACATGTGGGCTCCGACACTGTATTGAAGCTCATTCGGACATAGCCTGCACTCGGTCTTGACGCGGCCTTTTTCAAGAAGCCGCCCACGACCAATTGTCTATTTTGCGCTCAGGGTAAGATGCATCGTTGCACCTATCCTGACTCCACTTCTCGCGTACTTTGCCCTCTCGAGTTGGTCCATTCGGACCTTCTTGGTCCTGTTCTTGTCGAGTCTCTGTCCGATCGCGGCCGATACATCCTGACCCTCACCGATGACTTCAGCTGGATGCTTTGGGTCTACAGCCTGCGCGCGAAGAGTGACACCATTCTCATGGTCCGCCTCTGGCTAGTGATGGCTGAGCGTCAGTCCTGCCACACGCTGCATACCTTCCGTTCGGATCACGGCGGTGAGTTTCTTGGCAAGATGGATAGCTTCTTTGCCAAGCACGGGGTTTTCACCAAGTCTCCACTCCTGCTACTCCTAAGCAGAATGGTGTCTTTGAGTGCTGGAACCGCACCATGGAGGATGCGATTTGCACTATGCGGTCTGAGTGCCATCTCCCGGAGTCCTTCGCCTCTGAAGGATTTGCCTACATGACGTGGGTCTGGAACTGCCTCCCACACGGTTCCCTTCCGGAACACGTTACACCATACGATCTTTGGTTTGGCCACCATGCTGACCTGCATTTTGCTCTTGTCTTGGGATCCTTGGCTTCTCTGTGGTACACCTAGGACCAGCAGGGGTCCAAGGCCTAGCTGCAAGGTTACTTGTGTGCCTTCGTGGGCAATTCTTCGCGGTTGAAGGACTAGCATTTTTGGGATTCCTCCCGTCATAGCATCGTTGAGTCCCATGATGCGCTCTTCTTTGAGTCTCTCACCTATCGTGATCTAATCTCCATCACGTCACTGTCTATCACACACGTTCCTACATGTGAGTCTTTTCGACCGATGGGGGAGTCTGGGCCTGCGAGTACTTCTCGCCCGATTGATGTGTCTGTTTGAGCCCCCTCCACTTATTGGTCCCCGGCTTTTGATGACCCAACAATCATCGATGTCGGCCCTAAGACCTCTCCAATACAGTTGATTTATACCCTTGTTCCCTAACACCCCAAAGGTACCCAAGATTATGTACTTGTGTCCACCTGTACTCCTGCCTCTATGTGTGGTCCTGCCTCTTCTCCTGCTCCTACTGTCACACCCAGTCCCGTGTGTCCTACACATGCATCTCCTCACACTGTATCACCTGCTCCTTTGCCTTAGCCTTCACCAGCTGTGGTCATGCCTGTCTCTGAGCTTGAGATGAGCCCCTTGAGCCCAGGTTACTTGCATGAGCCTGCTGGTCGTCTTCGACCATTGGTCTCCGGAGTCCAGCGAGTGTCTGATCCCGCACCCAGGCGCTCCACTCGCAGCATCATGAGTGGTGATCATGGCACAAAGGCCCTAGGCCTGAGTGTCCACACTGATCACACACAAGTTCATCCGGCTTGTCCTGTAGGACACGATCTCGTCATTAGCAAGTTTCATATCGCTTGTGATGTAGCAACTGACCTTGTGGTCATCAGGTCATGCACTGAGGCATGTGCACTTGCCACTTAGAGCTCTCCCTCTATGGCACCTGATCCGGGTACTCTGAGGGAAGCTTTCTCATCAGAGGATGCAGACGCTTGGCGTGCTGCTTGTGAGGATGACCTTTCCACCATCCATGAGCACGGAGTTTACGAGCTAGTTGACCTTCCACCTAGGAGGAAGGCTATTCAGGTCAAGTGGGTCTTTCGCAAGAAAGTGAAGCCGGATGGCTCACTAGAACGCCACAAGGCTCGTTTGGTCTTCAAGGGGTACTCTCAGATCAAGGGCATCGATTACACTGATACCTTTGCCCCTGTCAGCCGCACGACCTTAGCTCGCGCTCTGTTTGGTGTAGTAGCTCAGCATGACGGGGAACTGTACCAGATGGACGTGAACAATGCGTTCATCTATGGCTCTCTAGATGAGGAGATTTATGTGGCTCAGCCACCAGGCTTTAAGGACGATGACAACGTCTGGCGCTTGGACAAGTCCTTGTACGACCTCAAGCAATCTCCTCAGTGTTGGAACAAAGACATCACCAGCACTTTCACTCGTGCAGGATATGTACAGAGCGATGCAAATCCCTCTCTCTTTATCCGAAGGATTCCTGAGCGGTTCACCGCCATCCTGGTCTATGTGGACGACCTCCTGATCGCGTCTCCTTCCATGGAAGCTGTGAAGGAGGCCAAGGAGGTCCTCCAGACTGCCTATAGGATGAAGGATTTCGGTCCTATAGCGTGTTTCTTGGCATGAAGATCGTGCGATACCACTGACGTTGGACATTTCTGTTGCATCAGGCCCGATATGCACGTGTTGTGGAGTAGCACTTCAGTGACCTCCTTAGCGCAGTACCCACAACCTCCCCACCTCTCACACCTAACGGACAGGATGTCCTAAAGGTGGACGATGCCACACAGCTGGAGGATACAATGGATGTGACCTTGTACCTTTGCCTCATTGGATCTCTGATGTACCCGGCCACTACCACACGCCCTAATATTGCCTTCACCATCAACCTTCTTGCACAACTTTCGCAGGATCCATGTGTTGGAGTCCTTCATGCGACTTTGTGAGTGGTGTAATGCGGTTTCTCCACATCGTACCTCGGACTCTGCTTTCGCCGACAGTGTTCGGTGGTTCTTGACGGCTATACCGACCGCAACTGGGCTTGGAGTCCTGATGGACGCAGCCGCACCGGCCACGTGTTCTTGCTCGGTGGTACAACTGTGTCTTGGTGCAGCGGGAAGCAGGGCTGCATTACACGTAGCTCATTGGAGGCAGAGTATGTTGCTCTGGGTGTAGGGGATGATGAGGCAGTATGGTTACAACGTCTGTTCCTTGAGCTGGGTCAGCCAGTATCTGCCATTGTGCTTCGTTGCGACAACCAGAGTGCTCTTGCCATTGTAGAGAATTCTGGTACCTTTCATGCTCACACGAAGCACATTGCGGTTGAGCATCACTTTGTGCATGATCTGGTAGAGCAACACATGATCTCTGTCATATGGGTTGGCACTGACATGCAGAGTGCTGACTTCTTGACGAAAATACTAGCACGTGGGAAGTTTTGGATGGACATTCGTTCTATTGGGCTTCGCCCCTTTCCTGAGAGTGGTTGAGTGCGGGTGTTTCTGTGTCTGTGTCACAACTGTGTTTGCACTCGTTGTTGTACCCATTTCAGTGATGCACGTGTATGGACATGCGCATCATCGGGTCATGGGGGAGTGTTGTGATTTGTGATTTTCCTGTCGACATGTACAGTTTGCTGTGAACACTAGGCCGTGTCCTTGCCCATGTAGATCCTTGATACAGACCCGGGTGGTACCGGTGCATCGTCTGGTGGTGGACTACTAGCTTGGAGCTCACCGAGGACCATCTCGGAGCTCTAGACGCTGCCTTGGACCTCCTGTAGTTTTCCTGCTGCATGTAGGAGTTTATCGGTGGACTGGTCATGGGCCCGATTTTCATGCTTTTGCATTGTGTGTCCACAGTTTGATGTCGGATGCATGCATGTGACCAGTCGTAGCGTCCGGCTTGTGATTCTACACGTCTAGGTTCAGACGGCGCAGCGTTCTGACATGTCTACGCTGAGTTACGGCCAACACAGTGGTTTTGGGCCGGTTTTAGGACAGACCTTGTCCTGCCGCGTGCGACACCCGCAGTGCGCCGCGGCAGGTACTTATGCCATGGACCTGTCATTTATCATTTCTCTCTTCAAATGCTATCGAAGCATTCTGACACTTTGTCTCGTGTCTCCTAGCCAGACCCTTGCCCTTGTGTGTAGGACTTGTGATTTTCGTCACTGTCTGACCAGGCACTGACGCCTAGTAAGCGGTTGCGTCGCTAGGAAGCTTCCATGCATCTTCTCACTTAGGGCATGCATGGTGCATGGAATGCTCCCTCTTGCTGCGTCTCATTCTGCTAGTACTACCCCCATTGTTTCTGCTATTGTTCCTTGCTGTGGAGCTACTACTCCTGTTATCGAGCCCCCCCTATTGCCCCTGTTGCTCGACTTGTTGGTGTTGCACCTGTTGCTGTCGCCGTAGCTGTTCCTATTGATTCTGCATTGGCCCCCATTAGTCCTGTTGAACCTGTTGATCATCCTAATCCTGCTAGCCCCGTTGCTGGTTGAGTTCGTTTTTCCTGACCTGCTCGTGCCCTCCCATCTCATGCAACTCCATCTACTATTGTAGGTGTACTAGTTGTTGCCGCTATTGGTGTTGCTGTCCCTGCTCCAAATGCTTCTACTGCTACTGCTACTACTACCCCTGCTGCTGCTTGTGTTGCAAGCAGCAGCAAGGGTATTCTCCTGCCTGACCCTCTCCCAGATGTCGCCATTCCTCCAGCTGCTGCAGCGGCTGATCGTCCTGGTTCTGCTGATCATGCATTAGCCCCTACCGGTCGAGCTGGTCTTGCTTGCCTTGTTGGCCCTACTCGTACCAATGCTGGTCTTACTGATCCTGCCGTGGCCGCGCGTGTGCTTCCAAGTATTGCAATTGCATGTGCTACTGTTACTATTCCATTAGTTGTTGGTGCTGTTGCTGTCGCTTGTGCTACAGTTGCTGCTTTAGATGCTGCTAGAGCTGCTACTGTGAGCATAGTTGCTGTTCTTGATGTTGCTGATGGTGACGCTGGTGTTGGTACTGCCGTTGCTGGGTTTGCTGCCGTTACTGCTTTAGCTGGCATTTATGAACAATCACCCTCCAATTATACACTCATTTTCCAGTGTACATCGTATAACGTACAGAAAGGTAACTTCCATGAAATACACATACCCCACGTACAATGGATGGAAACTTTCAGGACATACACATACCCACGTACACAGAAAGGCACATCTCAAGAAACAACATTACTTCACCAGTACCCCCATACACTCACCACATACAACCTCCCCCCTCCCTCCCCCCCTAACCCCCCCCTCCACATGCACTTGCATATCTGAATCACAGCATATTACACTAGTGTACATTTAGCAACCATCTCCTCATTCACTCTCCCCATGCACTCACCACATAGAACCACTCCTCCCCTTCACTTCCCTTTCTCCCCTCCCACAATCACTTGTATATCTAAATCGCGGAATTATACACTAGTGTACATTTAGCACCCATCTCCACATACACTCCCCTCATACACTCACAACATACAACCCCCCC
>SZWC01000256.1:240969-260148 GCA_023375785.1 Penium margaritaceum | reverse complement strand
CCCCCCCCCCCCCCCCTCCCCGCGGTCCTCCTCCATTGGCTCCTCCCCATTCCAGCCCTCCCTCTCCTCCTGACGTATCGTCATCTCCCATGTCTTTGTTGCACTGTACAGCACTGGCAGCAAGGTCCACATCGTGTTCCCTAGCCATTCAGAAGCAGCTCTCCTGTCCAGTATGCACTCTTTGTGGTAAGTTCAGTGTCTGGTCACCTTCTTTCGCTTGAATCGTGCGGTCCCTTGGCTGGAAATGCCCTCGAGAAGTCCTGGATGATAGGAGAAATCCCTTCACTCAACTCCTTGGATCCTTTCCATTCCTCAATATCTCCCTTAGTGTCACTTTTTTCTCCTCTGCTAACTGTTCGCGTCCAGGTCCAAATGAGCCAAATGGGCTCGATCCCTCTGTTGTCTAATCCCTTTACTGTGATGTACATGCCCACCGCATTCGGATCCGTCCGAACTCGCATCCATAACATCATGGATGCAACTCCATGCTGCACACTTCCGCTTAGCGCTCAGCCCCAAAAGCCCAATCCATCAGAACCTACTCGTAGGCTCATCTCTGCCGTCCGGTTCTGTAATCTCCTTGATCCTTACCTGCGGAGGTTCGGACCGATATGGCGTGCCGGTCACTGGACCTACCGGTTGAAACATCCTGTTGTTTGGGGTTTTGCTATCGATCCACCGGCTGCTTTCAGTCTGTCGTTGGCCGGTGAAGACTTGCTGGCGTCAGATAGTCTCCCTCGTCCGAGTGGTACATTTGAATATGATAAAAACCATCCGCCATTCACGTCCTAAATGTGCCACGTGTCCTGTACCAAATCGAACTCAAGCATAGCCAATGTCTTCATCTGCTTCTTCTCTCCACGCGGAAGTGGGAAAGGGATTTTTTGGTGGTGGAACGAGTGTACAATTCCTCGGATTTCAATCGACCGGCATGGCGGCCTCTCCACGTGGCACTGCCACGTGGAGACACAGTTTGAACTGTGAGCCCAATTCAGCCTATGCAGTCAAACATGGATCTAACAAGCATGCAAGCATAGATACTCGGCCTTCAAGTTCAAATGCAGGCAGCACAAGCTGAAAAAGCTCAAATGCAGGCTCTCATAAATGCCCTACAGAATCAAAATCAGGTTCTTTCTTCAAGAAAGGAGCAAGCCATGGCATAAAAAATTAATGCTAAAAAATCTGTACACAGAAGTGATGATACAGCTCAGCAAATCTCTTGACAAATAGCAGTACATGTTGAAGAATCTACACGGATTAATCAACAATGTGCGGAGCAAGCAACCAAGTTTAATCCCCTTCAAGTTATGAAAAAGCATGTCTACAACTTGAAGAAATCAAGAAACAAATACAACAAGATGTAGTTGCAGCAGTCGCAGCCACAAGAGCCTCTGTACACTCAAAAGCCGACGGAGAAAAATCCAAGCATTTGAATTGTGAAGAAACCATTGTTCAAATACTGTGAACCGAGGTGAGCACGGTGTGACATTCACATGCCAAGTCCTTGGGACAAACCTCCCAACCCTCAACCCCTTGGTGTATCCGGCTAATCCTTGAGATACCACACGACCCTCTCCTAGCAGCAAGGCCGCTGCTAGTGTCCGAGGTTCCTGTCGTGCGACTCTATCAGCGGCGTTTGCACCAAGGTGTACTGCGGAATACTTGCAGGATCAAATGGACGTGTGCGAGGCAATGCTTTGAATTCGAACAGAGTTAGGCAAAGAATGAATCCTTAGACTTGATATATCAGTACAAGAAAATGTACAAAGTCTCTGGAGAAGATTGGCATGCCTAGAACAAACCCTAGGCTTCCTTATGTATGAGCCCCTATGAGCTCTCGGCACCTCCTTCGGGGTGCCGAGAGCCCCTCGGCACCCCGAAGTCCTCTGATGAGGTGCAATCATGCAAATAACACATGTTTCATATAGTACGCAGCGCGAGATTTCCAAAAAATCCAAGAATGCCTCAATCCATGAAGAATCGGCTGAGTTATGACCGTTTGAGTGTTTCACATGTGACTGCCGCTGGCAGCATTGCCAGCGGGAATCACGGTCGCCCGAAGCGCCCTTGCTTGCGAATGAAGCTCCAGCCACCATCCTGAAGTGCCCATGGACCCCAATGAACCTTGTCTCATTGGCCAAGCATCCATCCAGGGGCTCTTTGGCTGCAGTGAGCGAGAAGGGCGCTCCGTCGTGCTCGGGTTCAAACCGGTACGTCCCCTGTTTTTTGGAGGTGTGCCTCCTTCCTTTGCGAGGTCGTATCTTTCTTGTTCCTGCACCGAATGATCCAGTTCTTGGATTCATTTTAAACATTTTTCCACATAGAATACAATGGGATCATCAAAACATGCATATGACTTCAGCATGATGATGTAATCACCGCCTCGACCGGCGGCTCCCATAACATCAACCCCCCTCCGAGAGCGCACCGTCTCGGTGCACTCCTGGTACGCTCGGAGGACCGTACTAACTTTATTAGCAGTTGTACTCAGGCCCATAGCCAAGCCAATGCACCAGGTACTACCACCCGTTGCCGCACCAAAGGTGCCCAAGAATCTTCTCCACCACGTACTGTTCCTCACCCTCCACCAAGACCGGTGGAGGAAGAGCGTGTCTCTGTGCTGCAAACTATGTATTTTTCTCCTTGTAGGCTTTGAGGAGAGAAGCATGGAACACGGGATGGATCTCGTATTGGTTCGGCAGCTCCAATTCGTATCTCACCGCGGACCGCTTCTCCTTGACTGGAAAAGGGCCCACCCACCAAGGCTTGAGCTTGTCACTGCCCACCCTTGCCAGCTGCAGGTTTTGCGATCTTAGCAAGACCTTGTATCCTACCAAGAACTCCTCGGCTGTCTGGTGCTTGTCTGCTTGCCACTTCATCTACTACTTCACCTTGTGAAGCGCATCTTGTACGCTACGCCACACCTCCGTGAAGTCACTTGTAAACTTCTACACAACGGTCAGGTCAGACCCCGTTGACATATCTGAGGGACATGCATGCTACACCTTATACACTACCTCAACGGGAGACCTTCCTGTCAAGGCATGCACTGCTGAGTTGTAGGCAAAATCAGCCACGGGGAGCTTGCACTCACATCCCTCACCATCTTGGCTCCAAGATTCCCCGTAGCAGCTATTGTATGGTCTAATTGGTGCATTCCGTTTGACCATCCGTTTGGAGATGGTAGGCCAATGAAAGAGCCACACAGGTTCCCAACTTCTTAAAGAGTTCCTCCCAAAACCGGGAGGTGAAGCGAGGGTTGCTGTCCAAGACCATGCACTTCGGCACCCCTTGAAGTTTGATGACGTGTTGCAAGAGGGGTTGAGCTTTCTTTGCTGCCATGACCTTCTCCATGCATGGAATGAAGTGCACCATTCTGGTAAACTGGTCTACCACCACCAGCACCATGGTGTTTGCCATTGTCCGGTGAAAGACCCTCCACAAAGTCAAGTGAGATGTCCGTCCGCGGGTGCTCCGGCACTGATAGCGGTGGCCGCTGTCCTGGTGTCCGTGCTGACGATCCTTTGGTACGTGTCACTTCTGCTCATGTACTCCTTGCAATCTGCTCCCATCGTTGCCCACCAATATTGGCGGGCAAGCATCTTGAAGGTCTTGTCGTGGCCAAAATGACCACTTTCGTGTGATTCGTGCACTTCCTCCAACAACGCCTATCGCAATGATGCACTTCGTGGCACCACAAGCTGGTTCGCTTTCTCACGGTGTCAATACTAGCCATCCCACTTGCATTCCTTCACCGTACATCCGGCAAAGTCCTCGTCATTTGCATACCCGTACGCAAACAGGCTGCAGATGATTGGAGATCCCACCAGTACCGTGATCGCATGCACGCCCAAGTCCGTGCGACGTAAAAGCGTGTCCAATGGGTTGATCCTCCCTGGTTTGTACTGGATCTTGTAGTCAATGCTGCCCTCCAGCAACTCCATCCATCGTTCTTGATGACGACTCAGGTTCGGCTACGACTTGAAGTACTTGAGTGCGTAGTGGTCCGTGTGCACCACACACTCCCACACCTGAAGGTGGCACCTCCACTGCTTGAAGGCCTGGACCACCGTGAGCATCTCCTTCTCGTGGATCAGGTAGTTGAGCTCAGCCCCTTTCAGCAGTTGGAAATAGGATCAACCCCAGAGGTCAACTGAATCATAGATGGAGTGCACACTGAAAGGAGTCCAGAACAAACCTTAATAACTCCAGAAAATCCATATTAACTCCTCCTACACATACTGCCAAAGCCCTTAGTGAGATACTCCACACAGTAGACTTATCAAGAGCCTAAACCAAGGCCTCAGGCTGCTAGCCTGTCTCTTGCTGATTCCAACAGTATGCTGCAAGCCTACAACGGTTACCTACACACAAATGTATATACAAGTAAAGTTGCCTACTACTATATGCTATTCTAAGATCTGGTGGCTCACTGTTCTGAACAGAAAATGGGGGAGTGGCTTTCCGTTAGTCTTGTGCCTTGTAACTTCTGGCACATCGACTGACCGGACGTCACACAATGACTTGAGTCATCGAGGAGTCGTCGTTGGCGGACGTTCGGTGTTTGTGCGAGATCGACGGGTGGTGTCTACTCGATCTACGCAGACATCTGCGCATCGTTGATCCACGACTGGTCATCGCCGGTCGTCTGACTTCGTGCACTGGTTTTTCAGTCTCACTCATCCGTTGTCAGCCGTGCTTGCCGGTCCCACTTTTCCTGGTAGTGACATAATCTATGTCACTTTCTCCTTTTTGGGCATTGCTGCAAATCCAGCCATCGGATGGAACTGAAACTTGGAGAGTAGTAAGATGCAGTTGTGGTCGTTCCATTCATGTCGTTGGATCTGTGATCAAACGACAGACGCGAGAGATCTTCATTTTCCAAAACCCCCCCCCCCCCTTGTATGCCGATCTCCAGAGGAGGTTGGCGTACAACACGAAAATGCCCCCCCACGAAAAAGCATCGGCAGAGTGAGGGGGAGGCACGGGAACGCCCGCCAAAACCTCCCCCCACGGGCAAACCGAGCCTCGACGGCGGCGGAAAAAAGTCGAGAAGGTCTGGGACGCCAGCAGAGGAGAGCGGAACAATACGCAGGATGTACCATGGGGCGGTGGAACTTTGTGACTCGGGCGCTGCCCAGTCGGCCGAGGAAGATTGCACCCAGTAGCACACCCTGCCTGGACTCGGGGGAGTGGTCAGCTCCCGCTAATCCGGCCCGAATGGTGAGTCGACAGCGGCAGCCCAACCAACAGGGTATGAGGAGCCGGACAGGTCTTGTGCAGAGATGAATTGCAGTTGCGAGCGGCGTGCTCCCCCCNCCCCCCCCCCCCCCCCCCCCCCAGATGGGCCAAGGCAGTGAGATTGTTGCGAGGACCGAAGCGCGTAGCAGAGAGAAGAAACAGGCAGAAGCAGCGTCGTTTGGCGCGTAGGGGGCAGCAAAGCAAGTGCGGAAAAGAGAATTAGGTGCAGGGAATTAGCGCGGGAAGAGCACGGGCATCGAGAGCCTCCCTTTTCCGTTCCAATGCCTCATGTGGGGGGAATGGAAGAGGAGGGTCGAGAGAACCGTGGGGTCGACGCGGTCTCCATCCATTCCAATGCCTCGTGGGGGGAACAGATGGAGACGACCCAAGAGCTTGCAAGGAGGGAATAGCACCGCGATAGAGAATACCACCCAGGAGAGGAAAGGGGATGCAAAAAGACAGAAAAATCATGAGCTGACGGTTGGTATGCCTCCGGAGGAGCGAAGGGACTCCCCCCCCCCCCCCCCCCCCGCCCCCATAAGGGTCAACACTGCCACTGTCCCCATTGCCATGGTAAGCAGGACAGTACAAAGTGGGCTGCGCCACCTTGTCAGTGATAGCACCCTCATGGTAATGAGATCAAATGACCAGGTCGCAGATGACGGAGCCTTCTGTGCCTTCGGGAGGCCAAACCGTGGAGCCGGAGTTGCGACATGGAAGAATGCGGCGCACGGCATTAGAGGCTTCCGAGAGTGCCGTGCGGAACAGGCCAGTCTGCCATGGAGCAGAGTGAAGCCTTGTGGAAGTGGTTGCACCCGATACACAAGAAGGAAGAGGTGAAACAATAGACGAAAGAGGGAGAGCAAGGCCGCTGGAGAATGACGAGGAGGGACGGGCAGAGAGAAGAGAAGCTGAAACTGCTGTAGGAACACCAGAAGACAAGGAGATGAGTTCTCAGGTTCCAGAGGTGTGCAAAGAAGTATGAACAACAGGTACAGGAGAGAAAGTAGAGCATGATGTTGTGGGAGTGTGCTCGAGGAGACAGCCATATTGGTCAGATCCTGATTGTGTCGAACAACTTGGATTGTGATGGTGCTGGTCTTTGGAAACGGACGTCTCTGACGTAAGTTGACATAGCAAGGCGTGCTCAGTTGGAGAACCTGCCGTATGAAGACGACTGGTTGGAGAGATGATTCTTCTTGCTTTGGGAGCCGGACTGTCGGACTAAAATTTTGTTGGAGTGGTGCTTGGAGACATCGGTTGTGTTACCACACTCCGATGCTGAAAGCGTTTCCGCTTGTGCTGGAGGAGTGGGAAAAAATAGCACACGTGCCCAACTTGTTTGCATTTCCAGCATGTTTACACAACAGAAGAATGTGTGTCGGGAGGTGCAGTGTGTGGGTTCAGTGATGAAGTCTTCGTCTTGGTCCCCGTCGTGGTTGCCATTGACAAGGATTGGGACCGAACAAAAGACAACCGTCCGTTTTTCTTGAGCAGATTTTCCTGATGGATGAGAGTGTTGATTAAGTTTGGGAGGTCAAAGATACTGCCTGAGATTTGAAGCCGCTTCTCTTCAGCTTGTAGACATAGCTTTCTCTTCTCGTTTGAGAGATTTAGGTGCTTCAAATCTGTTGCAAACAGTTGTAGTTCAAGGGTCCTTCGTTGAGTGTGGAAAATATCAGACCATGTATTAATCATGTCAACAGCGTCATACAGTCGACGAGGGATGGAACTCATGAGCTTGGAAGCAAAATGGTGATTTGAAATCTTCTCTCCAAGCAACTCAAGTCGTTCTGTAAGGAGTTTGAGTCTCAAGATGAATTTACCAGCATGGTCTTTGTCCTCCATCATCATGGTATTGAATTGATGCAGAATGGTCCCAACCATGGCGTCGGACTCTTTCCGAAGAAAGTTTTTAATGTTTGACCAAGCAGTAGCTGGATCATCAACATGGTTGTTCTCACGGAGGAGAATTTTGAATTTATTGGACACGTGCATTCCAAGGGTTGCATAGGCTGCTGATTGACGACGTCGCCAATGAGAAATTTCTGAAGCAGTAGAAGTCTGTTGGTCGGGTACGTCGTTGGCCTCTAGTGATATAACCGACCAGAGATCCATGGACATGAGGAGCAGCTTCATGTCAAAGGCCCACAGTTGATAGGTGTCGAAGTCATGATGAGTGAGGATTGGAACCTGGAATCTGTCATGTGTGACGCCATGTGAAGGTAGAGGCTGTGGCGGAGACACCATGCCATGTGAATCTAGATTAAGTATTCCCAAACAGCTTGAGGATAAGCAGCCGGAGGATGTGGCTGACCACTCTTCCATTTTGAAGCTCAACCCAAAAAATATGACAAGGAATAGATTTCCCGCAGGCTGCTTCTGCTGTTTCTTCTGCTGATGCTTCTGCTTTTTTTGTCGTTGCAGTTGGTAAAGCACTCAAGAAGGTGATTATGTATTTACAAATTGTGATGTCTTGATCAAAGGTTCACCCTTGAAATGTTCAGGTTGCTGGTAACGCCGCTGCCGAAAAAAAACGCTTGCACATTTCACACAAAAACACGATTCCCCACAAAGACATTGTGAGGCAGATTCAGTTGGTTTGTAGGACCCTGCTCTGATACCACATGATGGAAATAGGATCAGCCCCAGAGGTCAACTGAATCATAGATGGAGTGCACACTGACAGGAGTCCAGAACAAACTTTATTAACTCCAGAAAGTCCACATTAACTCCTCCTACACATATTGCCGAAGCACTTAGTGAGATACTCCACACATTAGACTTGTCAAGAGCCTAAACCAAGGCCTCAGGCTGCTAGCCTGTCTATTGCTGATTCCAACAGTAAGCTGCAAGCCTACAACGGTTAACTACACACAAAGTTATATACAAGTAAAGTTGCCTACTACTATATGCTATTCTAAGGTCTGGTGGCTCACTGTTCTCAACAGAAAACGGGGGAGTAACTGTCCGTTAGTCTTGTGCCTCGTAACCTCTGGCACATCGACTGACCAGACGTCACTCAATGACTTGAGTCATTGAGGAGTCGTCGTTGGCGGACGTTTGGTGTCTGCGCGATATCGACGGGTGGCGTCTGCTTGATCTACATGGACATCTACGCATCGTTGATCCACGACTGGTCATCGCTGGTCATCTGACTTCGTGCACTGGTTTTTCAATCTCGCTCGTCCATCGTCAGCCCTGCTTGCCGTTCCCACTTTTCCTGGTAGTGGCATAATTTATGTCACTTGCTTCCTTTTTGGTCATGGCTGCAAATCCGGCCACCGGATGGAACTGAAACTTGGAGAGTAGTAAGATGCAGTTGTGGTCGTTCCATTCATGCCACTGGATCTGTGATCAGACGGCACACGTGAGAGATCTTCATTTTCCAACATCAGCTTCTTTGAGTAGTACGCAATGGGCTACAACCCCTTCCCTTGGTCATGCATTTGCATTCCACCAATTGCATAGTCTCTTGCGTCCGTCGCCAACACGTACTCCTTACTCGTGTCCGGGTATACCAACACTGGGGCCGCACACATGGCAGCCTTTATTGTACCACAGGCTTGTCCCTGCTTGGCACCCCACTCCCATTGGCGCCCATTCTTGAACAAGTCTGTCAAAGGTGCTGCCATTGCTGCATATCCTTGGATAAGCCTCCGGTAGTAGTTCTTAAAATCCTGAAAAACCTGGATGTCATGCACACACGCTGGCTCTGGCCACTCCTTCACTGCTTCCACTTTCTTTGGATCCATGCGGATCCCGCTCCCACTGAAAATGTGCAGAGGATATCCACATCCTGCTTGGCGAATTCACACTTGCTGAGCTTGGCTAACAGCCGCTCCTTTCTCGGTACTTCCATCACCGTCCGCAGGTGCTCTAGGTGCTCCTCCATCGTCCGCGAGTAGACAAGGATATTGTCAAGGAAGACGACCACAAACTGGTCCAAGTATCCGGTTCATCAACGCCATGAACGTGGCAAGATCATTTGTTAGCCCAAAAGGCGTCACGAGATACTCAAAGTGCCTATAGTGCATCCTAAACAATGTTTTTTCCACACCCTCTGCCACAATGCGGATCTGGTGATACACCGACCTTAGATCCAGTTTGCTGAAGACACGTGCACCTTGCAGCTGGTCGAACAACTCCTTGGTCCATGGCAACGGGTAGCAATTCTTTTCCGACTCCTTCCCCTCACCTCGCCACAATGGCAAAGTGAGATTTTTCCCGCCCGCCTTCACGACCATCCGGTTGCACCTCCAATCCACTCCTGGATTCCGGGTGTGTAACCAATCTCGGCCGATCAAGCAGTCGTAATCATCCATAGGGCATGTGTGGAACTCCATATCACACACCAACTCACCTATGTGGACTCTGTGCTTGACGGGAGGCCTACCACACTCCACCACTCAAGATAACTCCCAAGCCTTGGCCGATGTCCGTGGCTATCGTGCAATCTCCAACCTCGTCGACAACCTGTTGTTGAAGAAGCTAAAGCTTGCGCCGCCGTCTAGCAGACCGCGTAGCTTCCTCCGACCCTTGAAACTCCCCTACGGAATCTCAAGAACAAGCTCCAGGATGATCCCTGGAGACTGTGGTGTCTCACATTCATTCCGCAACAGCACTTGAGGCAGCTCCTTAAATGGCAAGAGCCTTTCACTGCTGGTACTGTCCCTTGTAGACAAAAAAATTACAGTAGTAGGTCGTCCCCTCCTCATTGTTGCTTCCCGTTTCCCTGGTGTGCCTTACGCTTGGGGCAGTCTTGCTTGCAATGAACCTTCTTACTACAAGCCCAACACTTGCCTCTTGGTCCTTGCTATCTTTCCGCGCCCCGATGCCCGGCTTGGATTGCATCAATGTCCATGGGCACAGCCTGACCCGGCTGCTCCAACCGTGGTTGTGTTGCCTAGCTGGTCCGGCGTGCATTGTAGCTTACCACGTCGATGCGCTCCTCTGCCAAGACCGACTCCGCAAAGGTCCTCAATCCGAGCACCACGAGTTCAGGTTGCACGTGCGGCTTCTGAAAATCATGGTAGCGGTCATACGCCTCCATGTCTGAGAGGTTGTCGATCTGCACCGCCAAAGCCATGAAGCGTGTGGTGTAGTCCTGGACCGATCCGCCTTGCTTGATGTATTTGATTTTGTCACATGCAACCCGGCTGCCGTTGAGGAGGTCGAAACATTGTTGGAGCATCGTCTCAAAATTCTGCTACGTCTTTGGCTTCTCCGTCAACGCCCACGCACCAAGCTGCACTTCCTGTCCCAGCGGTAGACTCAGCAATGGCTGAAGCCATTGCCCAGCCCCCAGCCCGTCTGGCAACCCAGCGGCGTTCCGCCGGCACAATGCCGACCACCACTACACCGCCATTCCCCAGAGCAGCATAGGAGCATACTCCAGTCTCGTGGCATCTTCTCCCACGGGAATGCCCAATGTTGTAAAGTACGAGTTCACCGTGAACCAGTCGGCGTACTTCCCCCTCTTCCGCGACGTCGATGCCACGGTAGATGCGCCAGTGGTGGAGCCTGTCCTCGTTCTTTCCGAAAACTGGAGTGCCAAACACTCCATTTCTGTAGAGTCGTCGCTGTCCTGACTGTCGGATGAGGATGATGATGTGTTGTGGAGTACCGAGGAGTCACTGCCACTGATGTTTGAGCAGTCGTCGCTGCTGTCACTGCCACTTTTTTCGGTAGTCCCACACCCGCCATCGTTGATGACAAGGACTCCTAAACGGAGCCTTGTTCTTGGGGGCTCCCTGGTCGCTTGCTTAGGAGGAGACGTGGCTGGTTCCTTTCCCTTCTCGGCTGCCATTGGATGACACGTGTCAGATGGTGGGGTGCTTCCCCTGGCACTTCACAGTCCAGCCCCAGGACTGTAGTTCCACACTATTCGCGGAGGACATTGACGGACAGTCATGGAGCAGTCGATGGAGAGCTGAGAACTGCTACTTGTGGATAGCTGGCACCAAATGAGAGGGATTTTAAAGGGCAGTGCGAGTGGTGTTGCCTCTGTAGACGTTGGGGGGGCATAGGTGGAGTAGTCCACGGGGGCATGCAGCCGGGGTCCTTCATTCACTTCCACTGTGAGAGTGACAGGCTTGCGTGGACAACTAACAGGACGAAATGGTGGACGTGCATGAGATTGAGGGCCCTGTTGTGTAGCATGTGTGATGCGATACAAAAGCTCCTCGGCAGAGACCTTCTTTAGGTAGAGGTCCATGATGAGCGGGAACATAGACTAGACTTGGAGGATTTGAATCAATGGCCTACGGGCTGCAAGCTGACGGTGACATGCGACTGTATATTTCAGTCGGTCCACGGTTTCCAACGGTGTGATTGGCCGTTGCTGCAAGTCTTGGTTTCTCACTTCGTCGCTTTTAAAATTTTTGCAGTCCCGACACTAATAGGTTGCCGCGTATGCCGTGAAACGGTCTCGGTAGTTTGCCAAATTAAAAAAAAAAATCTGCCGGATCTCTCACCGAATTGAAGGTACAACCGATGGCCTTCCGACGAATTCCAAGAAAACAAGACGAAATTACCCAGGAGGCAAAATAAAGATTTCTAGTGAAATCTTTAACTTTCAATTTTTTTTTCCAGTAGGGTAATCCATTCGCTTACATCACTAACTTCAAGACTACAGACTGCTGAAGAAGCGCACTTCTATTAGCTCAGTAACAAATACTTGATCTACGTCAAGCCAGGCTTCAACACTTGGAGTTCTCCCTCATTCAAAGTGCAGCTTCTACTTTAGGAGGTAGCCTCTATAGCTACTCCACTTCATATAAAGAGGGCCTGCCTATGCCAACATAGTGAAGCCGAAGATGGAGAGCCGGAGCCAAGGCTAGTGCTTTTTCCTATGGCGAAGTACAGAAGTTGGCAAAGGATATCATCTAGTGAAGTTCATTATAGTCGCTGTTCATCTTTGAGTGTGTATTCCTAGCAATATGCTTTTTCACTGAGCACCCATTCCAAATTTTCCAGATTCAATCAAATCTTCTGCTGCGTAATAGACAAGGAGTTGTAAGCATGTCTGTCTAATTCAACTCTACTAGACCAGCAGGCTCCTGCTTATCCCAAATCTTGTGCATGTTTTAGCCCCTGCCCCAACAAAATTTCAACAGGGGGATCAGCGGCATGCGAGCAACAACTCCCTCCAGGCGAACCAGGTGGTTGTGGCATCTTTTGCGGAAAATGACGTAGCACCAGTGATGGAACCCTCAGGCTCGGCAAACCCTTTTCCCCCACCACAACCCGTTGGGAAGACACCTGGCACGATGCGAGGCACCGGCCTAAAATTGTAAATTAATGGGCATCTGTACCATAAGTTGTCAGCATTCAAAAGCCTCAACACCCATCAGCTCCAATAGCTCAATGTGATGATGAGGAGCTTTGAGTATCTCTTGCGCGTAAAGCAATTTTAACTAAGAGGAATTTGTAACTCTCGAGTGAAACCCAGATTTGACCGACACTTCCCAAGCTGTTTGATCCTGCAAATTGCAAGGGACCGACAGTCAGAATGTGGCGAACAAGTTTGGAGGTGTACTTCACCATCGCTGGGGTCAACAATGAAAAATAGAAAATTGACTCCACACGACCTCGCTTTTGCATGGTACGACTTTGAGTTGGTGGTCCAATCTAAAGGCCATCCAATGTCAGAAAGAGAACGGCGGAGCTTGATCAACATCTCACACGACTGCTCTCATATCATCGACCGCAGGCATACTACCTCTTGAGCAGAGAAATCTGACATGGCACGGTTCTTTCACGCCACCGGAAACGTGGAGTGACTTCGCGTGCACTACTCTCACTCGCTTTGGGAAGCTGAACGAGAATTCTGAAGCACAGGACAGGCTCCAGCATTTGCATCAGCAGTCCAATGTGATGGAGTACACTTGGTCTTTCCGCGAGATTACTATTGGTAGTGACCTTGTCCCCAAAAAACTGTGCTTTTACTACAACGATAGCCTCAAGCGAGAGATTCAGCGAGCAATCGCCATCTTCGATATTCAGGTTGACCTACCGTGAATGATTTTAGTAGCCGACTGCATCAACACCATCAATTGTACTGCTCAGATGCATGAATCCAATGGCTGGCGACCCCAAAACCGCAATTCTTATCATGGTGGAGGGAAATCTCAGTCGGCGGAAACCTCATCTCCAATAGAGACTTACGCCGTCAATCAACGCGATCAACGGCTTTGCAGAACTTGGAAGAAGTTGGGCCATATTTCGTAAGACTATCAGAAGCGCCAACAATAAGCCAAAAGGAAAGGAAGTCGTAGAAAAAGAGTGAAGATTCGGGAAACGGGAAAGGGTAAGAGTAGACAGCGAGACTCCTGTCCGGTTGAAAAACTCTGCGCCGGCCGATGGCCCAACTAAGCGGCTCACATCATCGTAGACAAGGGTTCTGGAGATTGCAAAGTTTCAGGAGGGATACGAGGAAGACCAACCAGTGATGCTGCTACGAGTACAACCGAGGGATTATAAAAGTCATAGAATGATACCGGCGCTATAGGATGAAGGAGCTTCCTATAGTTTTGTCAGCAACGACATGGTCCGGATCCTTGGTTCGCAAACCAAACGGGGGGTGTTTGAGGGAAATTTTGTTGACGGACAACTGTAAATCTGTTGACTTTGCAAACCACTACGATGGCAAATCAGAGATCTACACGACTTAACGGTCTGTAGGACTTTCCGAACAAGAGACCACAAAATCATCCTGAGGCGAGATTCCATGTACCGGTACAATCCGCAAGTTGACTAGAGCAGGTGATCAGTTTATGTCAGAATTAATGGTAGAAAGTGACACTTGCCTCTGGTCGAGCGACCCATGTTGTAGCGGCGGTCACACGAAGCAGCATAGGTGGTAGCAGCAGAGGACGTTTCGATAGCCACAAAACGCCAGCAGATATTCTTGGATGTGGCCAAGAAATATCTGAAGCGCAGAGCCCAAGCATGGATGGTCTACATGGAAGCAAGGGAAGCAGACAACAGACTCGACACCTGAGAAGTTTGCAGTGGTGTCAAAGGATTTTGCGGAGCTCATCCAAGAGTCCGAAGGGGGTTTCCTAACGAACAACCTCGAGAGCTACCACAACAATGAAATATGGGCCATCAGATAGACCTGAAACCGGATAGCAAGTGGACGGTGAAGGAGAACTATTGGATGAGCGATCACGAGCCGACCGTACTGAAAAAACAGCTGGGAAAAATGCTCGGTCACAGGTACACCAGACCCTCCACATCACCCTACGTACCACCTGTATTCTTTGTGAAAAATAAAACCAAAGAGATGGAGATGTGCATGGACTACCGAGCGTTAAATGGCATCACCATCAAGAACCACTTCCCCTTTCCGTGAGTAGATGACCATTTTTATTGACTCCTTGGGGCCTGAATTTTCAACGAAATCAGCCTACACAATTGTTATGATCAGATCCGCGTATCTGACAAGGACACCGAGAAGACAGAATTCTACACCAGATACAGGCAATTCAAGTTCAAGGTCATGTTGTTAAGACTCACGAATACTCCTGTGACATTCATGATGGCGATGGACGATATTTTTTGCCCGACCTTGATGACTTTGGCGTCGTGAATCTTGACAACATCCTGGTGTACAGATGCATCCTGAAATAGCACAATGGAGCTCTCTGAAAAGTTCCAAATTTAACAAAGGGGGGATGCTTCTCTGTAAAAGTCTTAAAATACAACTTCGTTCACCATTCGATCAAGCTTTTGGACCACATCATCGGCGGAGGACAATTCATTATGGACCCCAAAAAAGTGGAGGCGGTCGCTAATTGGCCGACACCCATGAATTTTTGGGGACTTTCAAGAAATTTTGTGCTTTTACAACTACTACAAATGATTCATAAAGGACTACGCGCGAGTGTTAGCGCCTCTCTCTGATCTCACCTGAAAAAATCACCGAGTAGAATCGGAGGGACAGCGAACAAGAAGCATCCAACTCTTTGAGAAACGCTCAGACCTCTGTGCCAGCCTTACAATTGGCAGATCCAATGGTGGACTATGTTATGGCCACCGATGCCACTGATCAAGCCTTTGGAGCCGTTCTCCTACAAAACAATGGCGGCGGAGAACAACCAGTTGCGTACCTGTCACGAGAGCGACGCGGGCCAGAACTTAAGTAAGCAGTGCACGAGAAAGAGATGCTTGCAGTCGTGCACGCATTCAAGACATGGCGATGCTACTTGAAATGCCGATGATGCATTGTCTACACCAATGGATCACACCCTAAAACATCTCAAGACTCAGCCAAATCTCAGTCGTCGACAAACTCCATAGATGGCGTTCCTTGAGTCCAAATTTGACTACGACATCGAGTACTGACCTGGAAAACCTAATCCAGTGGACGCTCTGAGCCGGCAACCAGATTTAATGGCTGAGATGAACACGTTACTTGTCAAACGATACTCGAACCTTGTGAAACTGTTCACAAAGGGTTACGAGGAGCTTGACGGCTACGACAAAACCAAGTTTTGGCTTGATGATCCCTGCTGGCGACAAACATTGACTCAGGTTGTCGTTTCTCCAAATGAAGAACTACAAAGGACGCTATTGGAGGAATGCCATGACACCAGTCCACATGGACACTTTGGCGAGGACAAGACACTCCAGAAGTTGGCAAAACAATACTGGTGGAACAAGATGCAAACCTACGTGGCGGCCTTCTGCAAATCTTGTGACACCTGTCAAAGACAAAACTCTTGTCTCACGTGACTACCTGGTTTACTTCAGTCCCAACCCATTTTTACGAAACCGTGGGCCGACATCAGCATGGACATTGTGAAGGGACCGTCTGCCACTCCTGAGGGGTATGACTCCATCCTCGTCGTGGTGGAAAGAATTTCTACGATGTCGCAATTCATTTCGAAAACCACCATCACTGTGTTGAATATGTTTGCCCCTTGTTCAGTCTTGTACGACGGATCAGGAATGCTCTGCCCCTTGTGGAGGTATGACCCCTNTGTGAGATATGACCTGTGAGTACACCATGTGGGTGAGTGGTTACCTTGGCCATTTTGTTGATTTGGCCAAGTGAGAGGTCATGAGGTCGATCCTGGCCCCATGCATATCTTGTTTGCTGTGGAAGCTTCCAAGAAAGAAAGTCCGTAGCTTCTTGGATGCTACATGGTTGGTCTGTCACCTTGGCACTAGGATGCTTATGTGTCAAGCCCACAGTGCAAGTCTATTGGTGACGTGGCTGATTCAGGCCACTTCCCAGGAATGTGCTTTTGAGTTCTAGGACTGGACAGACAGCTATAAAAGGACTTGTCTTGCATGCTGATCAATCAACCCTTGCTTGATGCTCTCTTGCGTATTGACGACTTGAGCTCTTCTTGAGATGTAATGCTAAGGCGTTAGTACTCTTGAAGGTGAAGTGTATGCCTGATTAAGTTTGGGGTGCACGACACATACCTGCAAAGGAAGAAGGTGTAAAAACCTTTGTGAGCTTTTTTGGTTTCGCGGCTTCTCTGCTGGAGGTGGTTAGCTCAGTAGCTAACAAAGGGTTATGGGCCCACTCCTCTGGTTAGAGAAGTTTCACGCACGCAACCGCCAAAGTCACAAGCAGTGAGAGCGCCTTCGCTCTCACCCATCCTCTCTGTTTGCAGGTCAATCATCAGCCGGAGGGGAATGCAACACATCTGCACCTTTCTGCCTTGGGAGCTGACATCAGCCTACATCAGCCTACATCAGCCTACATCTGCTTGTATCGGCCAACGTGAACAGGGCCAACAGTTGCCTCTTCTCACCAACAGCCTACAACGGCCTCAAACACAGGTGCATCGGCATCAACAACAGGTGCAGCAGCTGTAGCAGTTGTAGGTGTAGGGATGGCAGGGACAGGGGAACCAGGGAATCAGTCTCCCATCCTCAAGTTTGATGGAGAGGGGTTTGCTCTTTGGAAGTGGCAGTTTGAGATCATCATGGATGATAGAGACTTGCTAGGATATTTTGACGGAAGTATCCCAGCACCAAAGGAGGAGGGTGCTGACCTTGTGGCATGGGTCAAGCTCAACAAGAAGGCTCTTGCCGTTCTNCAACCCTCAGTCCTCTCACACATCAGCGGTTGTACAGTGGCAGCCGCGGCATACGCCAAACTGGGCAAGGTGTTTCAGTCCTCCTCACTTGCCAACCGTCTCTTCATTCTACAAAACCTCATCAGTATGAGGCTTGGTGAAGGGGAGGATGTCTCCGCCTTTATGCAGAAGTTTGAGACTCTCTTGCAACAAGCCAACGGCATGGGGTGGGACCTGAAATCGGATATGCAGGCCATGATTTCTCTGATGACGCTGCCGGAGAGCTGGGGTCCCATGATCACAGTGATTGGAGGGTGGACGGAAGAGCAAGTATCCTACACCACCGTCTTGGAGTATGTACGGAATGAAGCCATGCGTCGTAGCAGTAGTGAAGCAAACATGGCTGCCTTTGCCTCACGAAGCACCGGTGCCTTTCGTAATACCTCCTCCTCTGGATACAAGGGAAACAACGGCACTGGTGGAAGGGTTCCAAAGCGTCAAGGAAACTGCCATAACTGTGGTAAGGCTGGACACTGGGCTCGGGAGTGCCGGGCACCCAAGAAGGAGGGAGGAGACGAGGATGAATGGCGAGGGGGACATGGTGGGAAGGATCCCACAAGCTTGATGGCCGAGTGTGCCTCCAACAAAGGGAGGGCGATACTCAGGCCAGGAGCTTACGGCCTTGACTCGGGTACAAACGAGCACACCACCTATGAGAAGAGAGACTTCATCTCTCTTGCTCCATGCAACAAAAACTTCAAAGTCGCCAACGGCAAGGTTGAGGCAGCTGAGGGGATTGGTGATAAGCTGGTCACAGTGGGTGTCAACGGTGTGGACTCCGACCTCAAGCTAGAGGGGGTAGTCTACTTGCCCTCCTTCACAGCCAACATGCTCTCTGTCTCTAAGATAACTGACCATGGCATGACAGTTGTTTTTACAGAGAAGGAAGCAGTGATAGTCCCTACCAAGGACATTAGCATTTCCTACCCTGCCAAGAAGGTTGTTGCACAGGTCCCTCGCGTTGATGGACTCTATGTCTTGCAAACCAAGACAACATCAACGGCTGAATCTTTGGCCGGGAGTGACGATGAGGAGAGCAACGATGCAGACTCTGNAGCAGTGGCACCGGAAGATTCGGCAACAAAACCAGACGCAAATGCAGCCACCGAGGCTGTTCATTCTAGCCAGTGCACATCGTCGGAGAACCTGTGGCACAGGCGCTTTGGGCACGTGGCTCATCGCACATTGGTACTCATGGATAAGCAGGAGCTAGTGCGTGGGATGGAGCTAGGTGATGAGGCGGAGGGAGCTGGGATCTTGTGTGAGCCATGCCTTCAAGGCAAGGCCAAGAAGAAACCTTTCAAGCGTAATGGTACGCGTGCTCTCGCACCCCTTGACCTCATCCACTCTGACTTGTGTGGTCCCTTTCACATACCGTCCAATGGAGGCAGCAGATATTTCCTCACATGCATCGACGACAACAGCCGCAAGGTCTGGATATACTTTCTCAAAAAGAAAAGTGAGGTGAAGGAGAATCTGCAAGCCTTTGTCGCTATGGTCGAGCGACAGAGTGGAAGGAAGGTGAAGGCATTCAGGACGGACAATGGGGGGGAGTACGAAGCCTGCAGGGAGTGGATCAAGGCACAGGGCATTGAACACCAGAAAACTACTCCCTACTCACCTCAAAGCAACGGCGTAGCAGAGAGGATGAATCAGACCCTCCTTGGCATGACAAGGTGCATGCTCTTTGACGCCAAGCTGCCTCCTAGGTTCTGGGCTGAAGCAGCACGCACGGCTACGTATCTTGTGAACCTCACACCTGCAGCAGCTCTGCGAAGGAGAGGCAAGAAGAAGCAGACACAGCAGCTGAAGACACCTCAAGAAGCATGGTCGGGCA
>SZWC01000256.1:167183-239982 GCA_023375785.1 Penium margaritaceum | reverse complement strand
GAAGCCGGACGCCTCCCATCTCAAGGTGTTCGGTTGCACCGGCTTTGCCAAGGTCCAGGCGGGTGAGGGTCCTGGAAAGCTCGATGCAAGAGCACGAAAGTGTATTTTCATCGGCTATGACACCGCCCACAGAGCTTATAGAATGTGGGACCTAGGAGCTAAGAAGGTCATCCGCAGCAAAGACGTGGATTTCCACGAACGTTCAGTGAGTAAGGGAGAGCTTCTTGAACTTGAGAACACTCCAAAACAGGGAGAGTGGCTCACTCTTCTTGAGGAGGGAGACGAAGCACCAGCACAATGGCATGGGCTGGGTACTACAACAGGGAGAGAAGCTGATGAAGATGACTCGGAGGAATCAGCCTCCGAGTCCGACGTATCTGATCCTCCAGACCATGAGGAGGATACCTCTCCCCCCATCGACGACAAAACAAACCTCCAGCCTCTACATCAACAGCAACAGCAAGCAGGTCCAAGGAGCAGTTCACGTCTGAAAGTTCCTCGGCAGCATTACGATGCAGATAGGGGTGAATGGACAGGCTTCAACTATTCGTTCATGGTTCAAGAGGAGCCAACGTCTGTCGCAGAGGCACTCGCGCGGCCTGACAAAGCTGAGTGGGATGAAGCAATTCGCAGTGAACTCAGCTCCATCGAGGAGAATGGGACATGGGTACTGGTGGAAAGACCTGCCGGCGCTCATGTTGTGGGTTCCAAGTGGGTGCTGAAAGTAAAAAGGAAACAGGATGGTAAGATAGACAAGTACAAGGCATGGGTGGTAGCAAAGGGGTTCTCTCAACGGCCTGGCGCAGAGTATGATGAGACCTTTGCTCCCGTTGTGACGTTTGCCTCCATCCGGTCAATGCTCGCCATTGCTGCTGCCAAGAACCTTGAGGTCCACCAGATGGATGTCAAGACAGCCTTCCTTTACGGCAAACTTGACAAGGAGGTGCTGATGGAGGTTCCAGAGGGGGTTGATGCGCCCGAGGGCAAGGTGTGCAGGCTGGTGAAGGCGCTCTATGGGCTAAAACAAGCGCCAAGACTTTGGTACCAAGANTGTGGCCAATCCTGGTCCACTACACTGGCAGGCTGTGAAGCGCATCATGCGCTACCTTAAGGGGACGCGACACGTGGGACTCCAGTTTGGAGGCATCGCTGGATCCGCGTCACTCCGTCTCATGTGCTACACCGACGCTGACTGGGGAGGCAATATCGACGACAGAAAATCCACCTCCGGCTTTGTGTGTATGCTAAATGGAGGTGCTGTCAGTTGGGCGAGTCGCAAGCAGGAGTGTGTCTCTCTGTCATTAGCTGAAGTTGAATACATTGCATTGGCTGAGGTGTGTAAAGAGGTGCAGTGGCTTTGAAGCTTGCTCTCTGAGATGAAGGCACCACAGGCGACGGCAACAATCATCAAGATTGACAACATGAGCGCGATTGACATGTCCAAGAACCCAGTTCTGTCCAGGCGCACAAAGCACATCGAGATCCGCTACCACTATGCTCGGGACTTGGTCTACAAGCAAACAGTGGAGCTGGAGTATGTCGGCACCAAGCTGAACCGGGCTGACATGCTTACAAAGCCATTGGACAAGGATCTCCACCAGGCGGGCAGGCAAGGTATCGGCATGGTCAACGNAAGTGATGAAGAATGATGATGGAAACTGACACAAGGTGCAAGGGAGAGATTTGTTGAATATGTTTGCCCCTTGTTCAGTCTTGTACGACAGATCAGGAATGCTCTGCCCCTTGTGGAGGTATGACCCCTGGATTTGTTGTAGGGTGACTCAACTATGCTCTGTCTCATGTGAGATATGACCTGTGAGTACACCATGTGGGTGAATAGTTACCTTGGCCATTTTGTTGATTTGGCCAAGTGAGAGGTCATGAGGTCGATCCTGGCCCCATGCATATCTTGTTTGCTGTGGAAGCTTCCAAGAAAGAAATTCCGTAGCTTCTTTGACGCTACATGGTTGGTCTGTCACCTTGGCACTAGGATGCTTATGTGTCAAGCCCACAGTGCAAGTCTATTGGTGACGTGGCTGGTTCAGGCCACTTCCCAGGAATGTGCTTTTGAGTTCTAGGACTGGACAGACAGCTATAAAAGGACTTGTCTTGCATGCTGATCAATCAACCCTTGCTTGATGCTCTCTTGCGTATTGACGACTTGAGCTCTTCTTGAGATGTAATGCTAAGGCGTTAGTACTCTTGAAGGTGAAGTGTATGCCTGATTAAGTTTGGGGTGCACGACACATACCTGCAAAGGAAGAAGGTGTAAAAACCTTTGTGAGTTTTTTTGGTTTCGCGGCTTCTCTGCCGGAGGTGGTTAGCTCAGTAGCTAACACACTGCAGATGGAGCAACGTTGCTCTTTCTAAACCGGATCGTACGGCTGCACGGTGTGCCACGTACCATCTTCAACAACCGAGACAGCCGCTTCACTAGCCGTATTTGGTACAAATTGATGACATGTTCGGCAGTTGGATTCAACTATCAACGGTATTCCATCTTCAAACTGAAGGAAAAATCGAGCAAACCAATCAAAATCTTGACTTACTCCTCCACACTTTATGCAAGTGCTCCACGACATCAATTGGGTAACAAAACTGCCAACCGCCGAACTCGCGTACAACTCCGCCACTTCCACCACACCTGGAAAATTACCTTTCAAAGTGGTGTACGGTAAAATTCCAGCCATACCGGTTGGACTATAAAGTCAAAGTAACATCCCCGCAGTCGGCAAACATCTGGGAGGAAACACGACAGACCCTGGGGAAGACTCAAGCAACTATGAAGCGAGCAGTTGACCAACATCGCAACAATGACGTGTTCAATGCTATCGTCCGTGTCCTCCTTAGCTCTGCAAAAATCAAACTTTGAGGACAGGATTTCATAAAGCTCAAATCATGATGGTTGGGACCGTTTGAGATCGAGCGAATGCAAATCCCATTCATCGCTCGACTTTGCCTACCTGACAACATGGCGATCTATCGTGTCTTCCACGTGTTGGATCTAGTGGGTGTGGAGGCACCCTCAAGGAAGCCTAGCTCTTATTGATACACGCTACCAATGTTTGGGACAGCCAATGGACACCAATGGTGAAGAGTGTGGAGCACAAGCATCACGGATGTGAGTGGGCAGAACACGTCGCATTCAATAGAACTGAATCGAAACACGTTTTTTTTTTATAGAAAAGAGATTATATCATAATCTTATAGCGTATGGTTTAAGCTTTTAAACGCATCCAAGCACGTCCAAATTGGAACAGTAGAGCCCCATGCTACAGCCGTCGCAGTTTTCCTTGGTGGAGCCACCTACCTTGCCTTGCTCGCTTGGCAACGGGAGGCGTTTCGACGATGACTTGTCGGAGCGCCTTTCCTTGTCCAGAAGTCAACCAGAGTTCCATCTTGGTCAAGGAGATCCTTCTAGTTACTTCTTTTATTCCCCTGGTACATTTGGAGCTCGTTGGAGACAAACTCGGATCACTGGCGGTGGATTATCCCGCCACCCATGGCGGGTACCAGATTCCACCCGCCCAACACCCGTACTTCGGGCTAGGTTACCTTTCTCAATAGTCACTCAAATCGAGTAATTCAAAGCTTGATTCTGCATGGAAAAATCCAAGGAATTCAAATCTAAACTCAGATAAGGTGTTCTACTACTCTTCAGTGGTCAAACCAGGGATTACGATCAACGGCACTCACGACAAAGGGCACACCATTGTCAACAATCTCCCCATTACACCGCAGCCTTGATGCCCTGTCCTTGGAACCTGTAGCCTTTTAAACTTCATAGCGCAGATCGAGCTCCATGCAGCTTGCTTCATGCCTGTCCTTGGGCTGTGCCTTGGTCATGGCGTCGGCGAGCATGCGCTTAGTACCACAATGCACAATAGCGGCATCTCCCTTCGCCACCAAGTCTCGCGCGTAGTGATGCTGGATCTCGATGTGCTTAGTCCTCACGTGCAGCACCGGGTTCTTGGTCAGGGTGATGACACTCATGTTGTTGAAATTGAGTACCGTCAGCTTCCTTTGCGATACGCCGATCTCCTTTAGCAGCCGCCGTAGTCACACCGCCTCCTTTGTGGCTTCCACGAGTGCGATGTACTCCGCTTCAGTGCTGGACAGTACCGCACAGTCCTGCTTCCTGCTTGTCCATGAAACTGCTGCACCACCAAGCACAATCACGTACCCCGAAATGGATTTTCTCTCATCCACATCACCAGTCCAATCCGTATCGGAATAGCCGACCAACTCAAGGGATTCGTCACGTGCTCCTCCTCAAAACATGAGCCGCGACTGTTTTGTCGCCTTGAGATAGCGGAGAATCCGCTTCACCGCTTGCCAATGCAGCGGCTCGGGGTCAGCTACATAGTGGCTCACTTGGCCCTCCGCGGAGGCCAGGTCGGGCTGCATCACCACCATGACATACATGATGCTCCCCACCGCATACTGGTATAACACACTTGCCATCTCCTCCTTCTCCTCGTCTGTGCTCGGACCCATGCTCGAGCTCAGCTCACATGTGGTGGTCATGGGTGTGCCGATGGGGTTGCACCCCTCCATGTTGTAGCGCCGGAGCACCTTTTGCACGTACTTTGCCTGCCCCATCTCCAGCGTGCGTGCCTTGCGGTCTCTCTTGATGGCGAGGCCGAGGTAGTACTCAAGCTCGCCCATGTAGGTCATTTTGAACCGACCGTCCAGCTGCCACTTCAGGTTCACCAAGTCCTCCATGTCCGATGACACGAGGATGAGGTCATCCACGTAAAGGACCATGATCTGGTGCAACCCTGGCTGCTTCCGCACGTACACACTCTGATCCGCTTTGCAGCGTTTGAAGCCAAGCTCGGCCATGAAGCCATCCATTTTCAGGTACCACATGAGTGACGCTTGCTTCAGCCTGTATAGCGCCTTGCAAAGCTGGAACACCTTTCCTGGCGGCGTGTCCACCCCCTCCGGCACCTCCATGAGGACCTCCTTTTCCAGGTCGCCGTTAAAGAATGCGGTTTTCACATCCAATTGGTGGACTTCGTAATCGCGCACACCCGCCACCAAGAGGATGGAGCGGATGGAGGCAAACTTCGCCACCGGTGCGAAGGTTTTTTCGTATTGTTCATCCTTCTGCTGGGCGTACCCCTTCGCCACCATCCGTGCCTTGTACCACTCCATTTTCCCCTCCTTGGTGAGCTTCTTTTTTAAGATCCACTTGGAGCCGATGATTTTTGCATCCTCCGGCCTGTAAATTTGCTGCTAAGTACCATTCTCTTCATGGGAGGCGAGCTCCGATTTTATAGCTCCCTCCCACTCAGCCCCATCCTTCCATTGCAGCGCCTCCTTGATGGTCTCGGGCACCTCTTGTGCAAAGAACACTCGAGCGAATCCATTCCAGATGCCCTGCGCGGCATCATACTGTTTAACCATCCCCCTTGCGCATCCGCTTCTTTGGGGCTGGTGCTGTTGGGGCTGCTACTGTTTCTGCACCTGTTGCTGCTGCTAATGTCCTCTCGCGGTGCCACTTTCACTGCTGGCCTGCTCCCCCTCTCTTGGGGACCGTGGAGATGTGGGCTCACTCCCCGCCTCCTCATTCAGTTCCATTGCTGCTGGCGCTTCGGACTCATTGTCCGACTCGAATGAATGCAAATCAGCCGCTCCTCCATCCCCCGGATGGTTTCCGCCGGCTAGAGCCACTCAGAAGTCACCCTCTTTTGCATCCTCCGGCGTCTCCCCCTCGAGGAGTGGCAGCCACTCCCCCCTCTTGGAGAGACCTGCGTCCTTGCCTGTCCAACGGTTGTCCTCGTCGAACGTGATGTCGTGACTCTTCATGATCTGCTGCCTCCCTGGGTCAAAGAGCCGGTATTCCTTGCTCTCATTCTCGTTCCCGACGAAGATGCACCAGCGAGTTCGTGGGTTCAGCTTGCCCCGCCCCTCCAATGCCTACACAACAGCATGTGCAACACAACCAAACGTGAGGATGTGAGCCACAGTTGGCTTCCTCCCACTCCACACTTCTTGTGGCGTCTTCCACACCTTGGACTCCGCGTCCTTTAGCGGCTTTATTTGCATCAGGTTCATGATGTATGGCGCTGTCCGTGCCACCTCGCCCCAGTACCGTTGTGCGAGGCTGGCATCGCTCAACATGGACTGGACCGTGTTGAGGATGGTGCGGTTTTCCCTCTCGGCAATGCTGTTCTGCTGCATAGAATGTGGCGTAGTTTTCTACCACGCGATTCCCTTGCTCTTCATCCATGGCGAGTAGGCCTTGTACTCGTTGCCGTTGTCGCTCAAAAACACCTTCACCTTCAATCTTGCCGCTCCACTGCGGCCGTAAACTCCTACATGCACGACAGGACATCGCTCTTCCTCTTGATGATGTAGAGGTAGAGCTTGCGGCTGTGATCATCGATGAAGGTCACAAAATAGCGGGCGCCCCTGATGGAGCTCTAAATGGCCCACACACGTTCGTGTGAACCACCTCCAACTTTGCCGATGCCCGCATCCCCTTGCCATCAAACGGCGGCCGTGTCGCCTTGCCGACCACGCACGGCTCGCACACGTCATTTGTAGCTGCTTTGATACCTTTGACATCGAGGCCCCGCACCACCTCTTTCTTAACCATCTCCTTCACTGTTGCAGGTGCAACGTGTCAGAGGCAGCGGTGTCATAGGTCCAGGTTTCCTTCATCCTTCGTCACGAGGTGGACAGCGTGAGTCCTCGCCACATCGGCAGGAACCTTGTTACGAAGAAAGTACAGGTCCTCCTCCTCTTGCTACGTGCAAATACCTCGCCATCCCCCTCCTTCCGGATGATGGCCTCTTTCTTGTTGAAGAGTACCTCGAGCCCCTAGTCGATAAGGCGGCTTACTGACAGCAGGTTTGTCCCAAAGTTGTGCATGTAGAGCATGTCGTAGATGGTGTACGGAATGACATTCCCGTTCATTGATGACTCGATGCGAACATTGCCTTCGCCCGCACCCAACTCCGTTTTGTCATTGGCCACTGTCATGCGCCCCTCGGTGGCGATGTAGGTAACGAATGCCGCCCGGTTGCATTGTATATGGCGGTCTGATCCAGAGTCGATCACCGTGATTTCCGGATTTGTTAAGTCAGTAGACTCCCTGGCCATCATGGCTTGGGTGTCTTTCTTCCCGCCCTTCCCAGGCTGGTCCGACTTCTTGTTGGGGCAATTGCATGCGTAGTGGTCCTGTTTGCCACAGTAGTAGTACTCCCCCTTGTTGTTATATCTCTTGGTGCCCTGCTTGGCACCCTTCCCCTTCTTGCCTCCCCCACCACCTTGAGGGCGGACGGCATAGGCGGAAGTTGACGTTGCCCCGCTCTCTCTTCCACCACGCCACATCCATTCATTACGGATGTACTCAGCCATCTTCGGTGGACTAGCCGTCTACGACGGTGATCATGGGACTCTAACTTTCCGGCAAGGCCAGAAGGAGGATCATGGCTTGCAGCTGAGGGTCAACCTTCCATCTGTTGAATGTTTTTGCCCCTTGTTCAGTGTTGTAGGACGGATCAGGAATGCTCTTCCCCTTGTGAAGGTATGACCCCTAGATCCGTTGTACTGTGACTCAACTATGCTCTGTCTCTTGTGAGATATGACCTGTGAGTACACCATGTGGGTGAGTGGTTACATTGGCCATTTTGTTGATTTGGCCAAGTGAGAGGTCATGAGTTCCATCCTGGCCCCCATGCACATCTTGTTTGCTATGGAAGCTTCCAAGAAAGAAAGTCCGTAGCTTCTTGGACGCTACATGGTTGGTCTGTCACCTTGACAATAGGATGCTTATGTGTCAAGCCCACAGTGCAAGTCTATTGGTGATGTTACTGGTTCAGACCACTTCCCAGGTTTGTTCTTTTGAGTTATAGGACTAGACAGACAACTATACAAGGACTTGTCTTGCATGTTGATCAATCAACCCTTGCTTGTTGCTCTCTTGCATATTGACGAATTGAGCTCTTCTTGAGATGTAATACTAAGGCGTGAGTACTCTTGAAGGTGAAGTGTATTCCTGATTAAGTTTGGGGTGCATGACACATGTCAACAAAGGAAGAAGGCCTCAAAACCTTTGTGAGATTTATTGGTTTCACGACTTCTCTGCCAGAGGTGGTTAGCTCAGTAGCTAACACCATCCGGTGGCTACGCACTCAGCAGTAAGGGACTCAATCTGCTGCAAGATCTTCATGATGTCATCACCTTTGTTGGCTCGGAGGGTGACGAGCCTCTTGAAGACGAAGAACTGGTTAGCAATGTTGGTAGAATGATAGGTGGTGGAGAGCTTCTTCCAGGCCTCTGCAACCTCCGTGCATCCCTGAATCAGTGCATGCTGCGGAGGGGCGAGCGCTAACACCAACAAAGCGAGCGCCTTCTTGTTGCGGTTCTTGTACTTGTCCAATTCCTCCAACGTCGCGGTATCCGGAGGGAAAACATCTTTACCATTGACCAGCTCAAGCAAGCCTTTTTCATTGAGGTAGACCTCAAAATGCCACCTCCACAAAGGGAAGCCGTTCCCGTCAAACTTCGAGACGACGCCGATGCTCTCTTGCTCGGTCGCTGCCATGGCTCGCGGCGGTAGCGTGAAAGTTGTAGAGCTAGGGTCCTTCTAGGCATGTGGGCTCATAACCCTTTGTTGGATCTAGTGGGTGTGGAGGCACCCTCAAGGATTCCTAGCTCTCATTGATGCACGCTACCAATGTTTGGGGCAGTCAATGGACACCAATGGTGAAGAGTGTGGAGTACAAGGATCACAGATGTGAGTGGGCAGAATACGTCGAAATCAGTAGAACTGAGTCAAAACACGTTTTTGTTAGATAGCAAAGTGAGATTACATGAGAATCACATAGCCTGTGATCTAAGCTTTCCAACGCACACAAGCACGTCCAAATCGGAGCAGTAGAGCCCCTGCTACGGCTATGGAAGTAACCCTTGGTGGATCTGCCCACCTTGCCTTGCTCGCTAGGCAATGGGAGGCGCTTTGACGATGACTTGTCGGAGCGTCTTTCCTCGCCCAGAATTCAAGGAGAGTTTCATCCTGGTCAAGGAGATACTTCTAGTTACTTCATTTATTCCCCTGGTACATTTGGAGCTCGTTGGAGACGAACTCGGATTACTAGCGGTGGATTATCCCGCTACCCATGGCGGGTACCAGATTCCATCCGCCCAACACCCGAAGCTCGGGCTAGTCTAACTTTCTCAATACTCACTCAAATCGAGCGATTCAAAGCTTGATCCTGCATGGAAAAATCCAAGGAATGAAAATATAAACTCCGATCAGGTGTTTGACCACTCCTCAGTGGTCGAACCAGGGATTATGATCAACGGCACTCATGGCAAGGGGCACACCATTGTCAACACCACGTCAGCAAACTCAACCAATACCGAGACCCCAGTACGAACTTCGCCGGCAGAGACATCACACATCCACCTCCTGTGAAAGTCAAGATGGATATGGAGTATGGCCTGGAAGATATCATCGGACATCGACGGCGTGAAAGAAAAAACAAGTATCTATTCAAGTGGCACTCCTGTGACGCCGCACATAACAATTGGGATTCCTTCAACAACCTCCAAGACATTGATCCTCTGATTCATGGCTCATTTTTCCATCACCGGCCTATGTTTGCTAGCGCGTTGAGATGTCGCGGCTAAAAGGGGAAGAAGTGTTACGTCCTTGACGTACACGAGCCCCTAAATGTTTCGATTGGGCATTCTTGTCTTTCCATGCATAGCTCACCGTGAGAAGACTAGGATTTTTACACTGTCTTGCGGAGGGCATGTTGGCCAACTACCTCGACCTCTCGCGTTCCATTCTAGAAGAATATGACAACTTGGACCATCTTCTAGAATGGTTGACAGAAGTGTTGCCAGCTCCATCGACGTTTTGATATCATTCTCATTCTAAGAATTATATGTGTGCTCAATTCACTCGACGCTTGTCATTGAAGTACACTTACTTCTTAAGACAATTCATCCATTTGTCCCAGATCCCCAAATCGTCTTTTATCCTGCACCTCATCCCTCAGAACCACCTATGTTCCGCTTTGGATAAAACTACATCACTCGTTGTGTGCCACGACATGTATTTATGCTCTGTTCTTGTCAGTTGGAGTCGAGCTTCCATTCCATTTGCTAGACCTCTTACAGCACGTTGTCGAACGACTGCAAAAATGCAGGCATCAATTCTCCTTTGCTCACCCTCATTGACATCAAACTTTGCGAGATGAAGAGTTGGTTTGTTACGGCGTTCAATTGATGCACCCGTCAGTGGTTTGTGTAGGCCTCGGTGGCCGACGTGAATTCTGTGATGTGGGGGTGTTGAGTCTTGTAGATGAACGTCACAAGTATGGCAAGAGCCATGTTGTTCTGTATTTTCCATGCTGCAAGGTAAGTCGCATGTGTGGTCATTGTCACATCTATGGGTGCTCTCTCCGTCCCTTTTAGGATGTCAAGGTAGCCACGTACGTTCATGACAATGTCAAACTGCCATTTCCACGAGGAAAACCTGTCCCAGTGAATTTGGACATACCCGTGTCAAGGCGGGTCTGAGTCGGATCCGCCATCTTTTACGGCTTCTCGTCTTCTCTACTTCACTAATGCTCTGCATTATTGAGGCCGATGAGGCTGATGAGGCTGGTGTCTATGACCGTTGTAAAAGGTGCAGTTGGTTCCGTTGTATACCCCTCTTGCGGCTGATCGCCTAAGTTGATGGTGCCGTCATGAGAAAAACAAACTGAGGGTCGTACCACATTCTAAAGGGCTAGAGCTTAATCCCATTTGAGCTCGAGGGTCTTTTCCAACATGGAAAAATCTATTTCTCGCCCCCTAGTCTGCCACGTATGTGCACCCTCCCTGAAGAAGCCGATGGAGCCGATGGAGCAAATTGGAGCCGTCTGATCTTTGTGTCCATGTTGTACCTGTGCGCCTTGCAAGACCACACACGGGTCGGTATTGGAAGCGTGTCTTAGAGCTGAAAGTGTGGGTCCATAACCCTTAATCAATGTGCCTCATAGCAACAGTCTAGAAAACGGGTCCCGACATGGGAGGCCGCCAACCGCTCTTGGTCTTGCAACCAAGATAACATATCAACCTCGAACGAGGGATCCACAGTTTAGGTTCGTTCATTTTGCAACCTCACGAAGTCCGCATGAAGGTCTTTAGTGTCTATCCTTGGTTTGTCACTCTGTGAGGAGGATCAAAGGCAAGAACTGCAAATGAATAGATGTAGGATGTATGCTTTTAAATTTGCAAAGCCTTGCTAATGCTTCTGCTTGCAGTGGCTCCACAGGAGCCAAACTCAACCTGCATTCCTACTTGGTGCATCCTGAGACCGCCAAATGGCATCCTCAATATAGGTTCTAGTAAGCTTTCTAGAAGTTTCTTGTCCAATTTTGGGCCACAAAGAATACTGCGGCCGTCGTGGGGTTTGAACCCGCGTTCCATGAGCTCCGGTGCCTGTTCCAACTAAGCCACAAAGGTGTGTTGCCTGTGATGATCTCCAGGACATACGCATTACGGGCTATGCATTCATGGCCTATCTCACAACAAACCAAGGGGACGTACTCCATAGAGCAGTGCATGCCTTGTCTGTTTGTGCAGCCAGCCAGCTAGCTAGTAGACAAGGTGCATGTCAATAAAAAATTCTCCTCTCGCATGTACAACACAGTGACCGTACCCACCGCTGGGAGTCATACGTGACCAACGAGGTGCCTCACCGAGAGAGAACACGGACCATCGATCTCGACGACCGACGGCCCAACATTTCTTGCACTAAGCATTAGGTGCAAGTAGGAAACCGGGTATAGGTACAAATAGTACACCGGATACAGTTGCAAGTAGCTTGTTGTAGCAAGCTAGGACAGCAGTAGGCTAGGGCTAGAGCTAGCTTCCCAGACATTATAAATACCCTACACAATGCTCATCGTCATTAACCTGCAAACCTGTGATTTTCAAGCTCTTGCTTCCAGACATCTCCAAGTCTAACTTTCCGCTGCGACAATGCTCTCCACACACTAAGGTTGAATCTTCAGAGAGCACCCACTCTCACATCTGGTATCAGAGCCAGAGCCATGCGTTCGACAGAAGCGCTGACGGAGCTCGCCAAACTTCACGGAGTGAAGGCACGGACTACGCTGGACAATATTGAGGGTGAACGGAAGGGAGATTTTTGGACCAGGCTTCAAAGCCAACGGACGAGCCAACCACTGGAAATTATTTCTATATTTCTAGAGCGTCCACACGGCCTACTGTGCACGCCTAGAAGATGATGGGTGACTTCCACGCACTTCGAAGACATCACATTTTCATTCCGGATTGCTTTATTACTGCCGGAATTTTTCTTTATTGCGGCCAAAACGCTTCCAAAAATTTTCTGAGGATCTCCAACGGTTGAAAATCTTCCAGATCCATGGAGCAGGCCCTGCAGCAGATCGTAGAGCAGTTGGGATCCCTCAAACTGGAGAATGAGCTGCTCAATCAGCAGATGGCTGACCAGCGGGATGGACTGATGCTAGACAGGTTTGGACCAGTCAAGGAGTCCGCCAAGACCAAAGCCAAGGATGCGAGCATACAGACCTGGATATTCGCGATGAACATCTACTTTGTGGCTCTGGGTCACCCTCCAGAGGATGATGCGGTTTGTGTGTCATTCGCGGTGACTCTACTACATGGAGCAGCATTGGAGTGGTGGAGACAGCTAAATATGCTGGCCACTCAAGGTGAAGGTGGGAAGGCAGCTGTGTAACATGCCGTGTTGTGGCAACCAAGCGCGAGGCAAGCTGAAGCTCGAGTGCCGATGGCATGGGAGCAGTTTGAGCAAGCCATCAGGGATCGGTTCGATCTTGTATTCACAACAATAAGCAAAAGCAGCTTAAGCATATCGGCTCACTCCAGGAGTAAACGCGTTGATTCTTGGTGTTGTGCTTGGTGATTGACGGCATGAGTGAGACGGAGACGGCGGAAAAGTACCACAATGATTTGAAGGCAAAAATTCAACTCATGCTGGCACTAAGTGGAATCATGGATTCCCAGGCAATGGTTTCCACTGCTGAGCGTGTTGACGCGCTACACTATCATTGAGCGGGCTTCCGTGAGAAGCAAGGGAATTTCCAGCGTCGAGCACAGCACCAACAAGCTGATCATATGGTGATCAATGAAGTGCAAGGAAGCCAGCAGCAAAACAAGCCGTGTGGTAGGAAGTGTTAGATCTACGGGAAGCCTGGCCACCACAAGAAAGATTGCAAGAAGAAACAGTAGGAAACGACAACCAACAGTGAGTGGCGGACGGCCGATTGCTAGGAAAGTTTTATCCACATCAGCGAACACCATCCCTGAAATTCCTTCAACAATTAGGGAGTTGTCACGTGTATTGCTATGGATCAAAGGAAGCCGGAGCGTTCTGGGAGTCCTCCTGAAAGCCGAAATCTTATCGACTGGTTTTGTAGACGGCAAGGAGGGCCAGACTCGCCAGTAGATTAAAACATTACTGGATTGCGATGCGTCGCACTCATTCTTCAGCGACGAGCTCGTAGACAGGTTGACGCTTGCACGGCTATCTGGGAATCTAACTAAGGTCAATTTGGGTCAAGGGGAGCTAGAATGTTGGTTGCCTTTGAAACCTTTGCAGGTCTATTTGGGCAAGCTCTCGTGCAAGATGAACTTCCGGACATGCCCAATGGATACCTATGACGCCATTAGGTGACGTGACTGGCTGCATTGGTGGAATCCTGCTGTAGATTGGATGCAGCCAGGTAAAAGTGAAGAAATGTAGAGAGCAAATAAGTTTTCCATTATGGGCTGAGGAGAAGGATTCCAAGGCAGGCAAGGTGTCGTAGTTGATTTATGTGCAACTGAAGTGCTGTCTACGCAAGGGGGACCAAGTGTGCTTTGTGTGGGTGTGGTTGAAGGAAGTAGCTTAAGAGGTGGAAGTATTGGTAGTAGATACAAAACAAAAGGAGGGTGAGAAACAACAAACACCAGCAGCAGAGCTGTTGGAAGGCATGAAGGGATTGTTGGACAGCTATGGTGACATGTTTCCTGCCGAGCTGCCAAAGGGTTTACCATTGAAGCGGGACATCGACTACAAAATTGAGCTTGTTCGTGGAGCAACTCTTACAGTGTGGGCTGCTTATTTCATGAACGATAATGAGCTGGGTGAGCTCAAGAAGCAGTTGGAGGAGCTGACAAAGCAGGAGTTCATCCAACCATCGGTTTCACCCTACGCTGCACCGATGCTCTTTGTGAAAAATAAGGCAGGGGAGCTACAGATGTTTGTGGATTATTGCGCACTGAATAATGTAATGATCAAGAAGATGTGCCCGCTGCCAAGGGTCGAGGAGCTGTTTGACCAGCTGAGGGGAGCGCAGTACTTCAGCAAGATTGACTTGCGCTCGGGGTACCATTAGATCCGGATTGCGAACCAAGATGAAGAGAAGACGACACTTTGATTGCGGCACGACCATTTTGAGTACCTCGTGATGCCCTTTGGATTGACCAACATTCTAGAAAATTTAATGAGCATCATGAAAAAGATCTTCCACCCTCACTTGGACCAGTTCGTGGTGGTGTTTCTCGACGACATCCTTATCTCCAAAGGATGTCTAATGTCTGGAAGAGCATCAAAAATATTTGCACTAGGTGTTGAACATTCTTTGGAGAGAGAAGTTGTTTTTCAATCTCTCCAAGTGTGAGTTCAAGAAAAGGGAGGTGGAGTTCCTTGGTCACATTGTGAGGGGCAAGGGTCTCCGCATGGACCCAAAGAAGGTGGAAGCAGTGAAGCAGTGGCCAATGCCAAAGTGCATACGTGACATCCACATTTTTCTGGGGTTTGTCAAATACTACCAAAATTTCATCTGGGGGTACGCAGAGAAGGATGCGCCATTGACCCAGCTGCTAAGAAAGGACCACCAGTGATAATGTGGCGAGAAGGAGCAGAGGAGCTTCAAAGAGCTCATTTCTCCAATGTGTGACGCTCTGGTTCTTGTGCATCCGGATTCATCCAAGGAGTATGTCATGGCGACAGACATAAGTGACTATGCTCTTAGGGCGGTAATGATGGAGGATCACGGAAAGGGGCCACAACCAAATGTGTACGCATCTTGCAAGCTGCAAGATATGGAGTTGAACTATGCCATCCGTGAGAAGGAAATGCTGGCAGTGATCCATGCTTTCAAGCAGTGGAGGTGCTACCTCGAGCCGCGGTGTTGCGTGGTCTTCATGGATCATTACGCCCTGAAGTACCTGAGACGCAGTCAAATCTTTGTAACTGACAGACTCCCTGGATGGAGTTCTAAGAAGGAACTTCTGACTACAAGACCTACTATAAGCTTAGGAAGGTGAATCTGGTAGACCCTCAGTTGAGGAGGCCAGACTTGAGACTGAATTCCATCCAGTGCTGATGGGATCTCCAGTCATGCATAGTCTGTTCAAGCAAGGCTATGGCTTGGATTGTGATTTCACGGGTGGTGTGCTGAAAGACGCCACATGGGTTGGAGTGTACTGGCAAAGAGGGCAGGAGCGGAGGATTGTCGTGCCGGACTATGCGTCATTGAAGCAGATTCTATTGGAGGAGGCGCATGAGTCCCATTACTCGGGACACTTTGGCTTCGACAAGATGATAAAAGCCTTAGCACGCCAATACTGGTGGTCGTCAATAGTGACCGGATGTAAGATGTTTGTGAGCAGTTGTGATGTGTGCGAATACATCAAGGCCCGGAGGGCCAAGCCACGTAGGGAGCTGCAACCATTGCCTATACCCGAGAGGCCATGGACAGACATCTCGCTTGACTTCATCGTTGGGTTACCTGTGACGCAATAATATAACAACACAGTGTTGGCGGTGGTGGACCGGTTCTCCAAGATGGCACATTTCATCGCATGTCCTGACAGCATCAGAGCTGTTGGGACAACTCAACTCCTCCTCACTCATGTCATCAAGTTGCATGGAGTGCCACAGTTGGTGGTCTCAGATCGTGATCCACGCTTCACTTCGCGATTATAGAGAGATCTCATGGGGAAGCTGGACACACGGGTGTAACTGACCACAACATACCACCCACAAAACGATGGGCAAAAGGGATGCATGAACCAGACTTTGGAGCAACTACTACGATGCATGGTCCCACAGGATGGAGAGGGCTGTGAAGAGAAGCTCGGAGTGGCGAAGTTTGCCTACAACTCAGCGGTGTTCACATCAACACAGAAGTTAATGTTTGAGGTGGTTTATGGCCACCAGCCACTGAGCCCAACCGCCCTTGCTACAGCAATATCTCTTTTGGCTGTATTGTTGATGGGTTTGCCACCACTTGGGACGTGGTGCGGCAACGGCTGTTGAAGGCACAAAAGCAACAGAAGCAGCAGGCTGATAAGCATCGATGGGCAAAGGAGTTCCAAGTGGGTGATCAGGTGATGCTGAACTCTGGTAACCTAGAGCTAATGGGAGTTGGGAGTCTCAAGTTGAAGCCGTGATGGGTGGTCCATTCTGCATTCTAAAGAAGCGGTTGTCTGTATCATACAAGCTAGAGCTGCCCGCTCACTACACCATCCATCCGGTGTTTCACATCTCCCTGCTTCATGCCTATTGCGACCCCAATACCTTCTTCCAAGGTCGTGGGACAGCTCCACCCTCTAGTGTCCAGGTTGAGGGTAGTAAAGAGTTTGAGATGGAGAAGATTCTGGCGGACCGCCAGAGGGTACGTCGGCACGAGTTTCTGGTACAGTGGAAGGGATACCTAGCAGAGCACAACTCTTGGGAGCCAGAGGCCAACTTCCATGTTGGGGGTACCAACACTGTTGTTCAGGAGTATCTCAGGTGCGCCGGGATGTCGCGCCTCCGACATGGGGGGAGGGAGGATGTAACGAGGTGCACCTGTTTTTTCTGGCATACTCGTGGCTCGTCCGAGTTTTTGGGGCACACAGGCCTTTTTCCGATTTTCTGAAATCCAGGTCGTGGTCGAGCTCACCTCCGTTCGACCGCCAATGCGAGGAGGAGGAGGAGGAGCGGGAAAATTCGTGCCGGCATGTGGTGTATGCCGGCGCAAGGGAAGTGTTTTACTCGCACCTGCAAGCGTGCGTTCCGAACAAGCAACGTGAGACTGCGTGTCACCCTCTCGGCAAGTAGCGCCACGGTTACGCTACCCACTGAGGGGCTCTCTTGATGGTAGATCTCCAATGACGGATTCGGTCAATGGCTACAACAAAACTGGTGACTGTGACTGTGCGAAGGTCGCATTTCTTCAGTGGCGTGTACAACACGGTGACCGTACCCACCGTCGTAAGTCATACGTGACCAACGAGGCGGCTCGTCGAGAGACACGACAAATCGTCAATCTCGATGATCGACGGCCCACCGTTTCTCGCACTAGGCATTAGGTGCAAGTAGGGTACCGGGTACAGTGGAAGTAGGACACCGGATATAGGTACAAGTAGCTTGTTATAGCAAGCTAGGAGAGCAGAAGGCTAGGGCTAGAGCTAGCCGGCCGGACAGTAAAAATATCCTACACGTTGCTCATCATCATTAACTCGTAAACCTGTGATTTTCCAGCTTTGGCTTCCAGACATCTCCAAGTCTATCTCTCCACTGCAACTGTGCTCTCCACACACCAAGGCTAAATCTTCAGAGGGCACACACTCTCACAAGTAAGCAAGCAGGTACAAGAAACAAATTAGTTAGGCTAGGGAGACGCGCAAAGTCTCATAAGCTCCTATAGCTTAGTAATGCAAAGAGAAATGACAACTGACAAGCACAAAAAATCAATACCTGCCGCAGCGCACGATGGGTGACGTACACAACACTGTCAGTTTGTCCTTAAACTGGCCCAAAACTACTGTGTTGTATGTAACTCTGCGCACAGGCATCAAAACCAAACATTTTCAGAACCTGAAGATGCAATATGTTGAGCCTAATGCTACGACTGGTCACACGCATAGGTCCGGCATCGATGAGTGGATACACAATGTAAAACATGAAAATCAGGCTCAAGACCCACTCTACCAAGAAAGCTCTACGGACTGCAAAAAACCCCGTGGAGCATCCCAGCAAGCATCCGGGACGCCGTGGCAGCTCTTTGGCACCGAGGGCTAATGGAGCCACCAGCCGTCGGTTCTCTGGTGCCAGCCGGGTCCGCATCACGGATCTGCACAAGCATGGACACGGCCAAGTGGTGATGTGGTGACAACTCACATCACTCCCCCATGATTCGATGTTATGCTTGTCCATACACGTACAATACTGACATAGGTGCGGAAAGAGATGCTCAAGATTTCATATTGACACACCCCAGTCTCAGCCACTCTCAGGCAATGGGCGAATTTTGACAGAATGAATGACCACCATGAACTTTAAGTGCTCAAGTACCTTGGTCAGGAAGTTAGCCTACTACATGCCCCTGCCGACATCGATGAAGAAAATAATCTGTTACTCCACAAGATCATGGACAGAGTGATGCTCAGCAGCAATGTGCTTTGTGCGTGCATGAAACACACAAGAGTTATCTACAATTGCAAGAAAACTCTGGTTGTCACAACTTAGATTGCCTCAAGGCATACGCTAATACAACTCATGAAACAGATGCTTTAGGCACAATCCCTCAGCAGCCCCAACCACCTTCATAATACACTCAGCCTCTAATGAGCTACGTGCAATGCAACCCTGAATTCCACTACGTCACAACACAATGCTGCCACCCAGCAGGAACGCGTAGCCTATCGGACTGTGTCCATCAGGGCTCCACGCCTAATCACCATTTTGGCAGCCATCGACCGTCACCAAAAACTGCCATAAAAAATAGAGTCTGAGATACGGTGTGGAGACCATATACCATGCCATTGTCACAACTGCGTAAACGGCTCTGGCCCGAGGACACTGTGAAAATTGTGCGAGGAGGTTGACAGAAAAGGCAATGTTGGTTCGTGTGGTAGTGGCCAAGTACATCAAAGAGAAAACAAGGTGCGAGTACAGGATTAAGTCCACTGTCTCTCCCAGCTATGCTCTTTCATCTATCTTCAGAGCATCCTGTCCTTCAGGTGTGATGAGGGTCAAGGCTATGAATATCGCACCAAGGAGATCAGCAAACCTCTCCTCCACAACGTGGGTGTAATGTGCCTGATGTAACAAGAGTGTCTGCCATTGACGATCGAGTACAATATCCATCCGAAGAAACACAGATGCAAGACCAAAGTCCTTCATCTAGTAGGCAGCGTGAAGGACTGTCTTGGCCTCCTTCATGGCCTCCACAGAAGGAGACGCAATCAGGATGGCAGTGAATCTCTCATGCATCCGTCTAAGGAAGAGGGATGAGCCGGTGTCACTCTACACGTAACCAGCACTTGTCCGTGTGTGTGCTCCTGGTTCTAACACCTGGATGATTATTTTGAGCTGTACAAGGCCTTGTGCAAGCGCGAGACCTTGTATGTAAGCCAGACAGTGCGAACGGCACTCATTACGGCTTGAGGCTTCGCTGAATGTGTAATCTGATTGTAGATTTGGAATCTACAGGGAAAACTGTGTGATGTAAACCCAAGAACGGGATTGATCTGTCAAGTATTGATGAAGTTATACCCTGATAAAGGTTGGACCGGCCGAGAGAAAAACAGGTGACGTGGATTCATCCCCAAGGACCAAGACTCGACCCTCAGAAGACCGAACAAGGCCAAAGTGCACCTTGGATCTCGGTTATTCAATGAATCAAGGATCATTGAGGGCCAAGGGAAGTTTGGAATGGTGCCCCGATGTGTTATTTCTAGAAAGGGCGCTTCGGGTGGTCGTCACCGCTGCTAGTTGTGCTGCCAGCGGCACATTTTCATGGTTCACGGAAACAGCCATATCTCGGCCGTTCCTCTACGGAATGATGTAATTTTTGGTGCGTTGAAAAGCTAGAAAGCTGAGCTACGTGTTCTAAGACAATAAAGCACATACCAGGCCCGTACGGAGCCATGCACGGCTCGACAACCTCAGGTCGCCTAGGATGTGTCATCATGTACAAATAGTCTTGTATGTTGACACTTGAATAAGAAGTACAGTTTACTCCCACTATGCCACACATGTTCCCGTGCTCCCCCAAGACAATCCTTTGCTTCCAAAAACTCAAGAAGGTGTACATAGGCCTCTCCTTGGTCGTCGTTGCCACCGGTTGGTGCCTTCACCATCCTGTTGAGGCTAGCACACCGCGCCCGGTTTACACTTGGCATCACAGCCACCCTTGGCTCAGGGGCACAATCATCTATGTGGAAAGCTCTCGTGGTCAACTTAGACTAGCACGCATCTCATCTCTTAGGCGGATCCGTACCCAAAGCCAACCACACACTCCAGTGACAAGGCGGTAACTGGAGGACCCATTGAGAAAGAAGTTGCATAGGACGTAGAGATGCCTTCATCCTGCACGTACTCATTGGCCGCGACATTGGACGCACAAGGCAAAGTAACAACAGCCGCAACATTGCAGAAATTTCTCATTAACCTACAGGCCAAGATGGACCTGTTGGAGAAGCAAAATGCATACCTTAATCAAGAGCACGCAAAGTGTCCCGTGACAACACCAGTGGCAGTTTCCACCGCTCGCAGAACTGTCATATATGACCAATTGCCTCACCCGTAAAACTGTGTATCAACAAGTGTATTGGGAAGTGAACAAACTAGTGAACATGGACTGCTTGTAAAAACTACGATATAGCACATAGAGACCATTATAGGTTTTTTTCTATGTACAAGGAATGTACCTCAGGGCTTTGATGGCATGTATTTCTGTGAATGTTTTGTGAAAAATGTTTGTATGCTGAAATACACTTCTTGATACACTGATCAAGTGTGTAAATTTGGGGTGATTAACCATAACTCATAACTGTGGTGGGCGTCCTGAGCCCGCCCAAGCTGGAGCCGTTTGACCCATCGAGGAAGGATGGGCCAGTTCTATGCTTGGATACTTGGACTAGAGCTGAACTTCACAGCCATCGGCGTGGATGCCTCAAGGTACGAGGCGTGCTACAACTATGTCGTGACCCTTTTTAGAGGGACATCGTTGAATTGGTGGGTCGATATAATGTGGTCCAATCCCACATGGCAGTTGAGCAGCAATTGCTGCCAACATTTTGGTCACAACTAGAATCTCAACCCCATCGGCTCCAACCTGCAATAGTGGCAACTCTACCCTAAAATGGCCGACCTCATAGAAGGAGTTCACAGAGTCGTTTATTAAGCACTTCACCATGGGTGACGTGAGGAACAATGCTTACGCCACGTTGCGTTGCTCATTACAACCACAGGTTTTATGTGATCGTCGCCAACTGTGGCTTTGACTCCCTCCAATTGTGCTTCCGCTACAGCAATGGCCTCAAGAACCAAAATCACGCTGTGACGATGATGCACGGCCTCAACGATGACCTGCCGGGAATGATTGCAGCAGCTGAACGGTATGACTCGCCCACGCAACAAGCTCATGCCAACATCCACAACTCCTTTGGAGGTGGTTACAGCAAGCGGGCCGAGAGTGACAACACGTCCATGGAGATTGAAGCGTTGCAATAACGCAAGTGCTACAATTGTGGCAAGCCTGGCCACATTGCACGTGATTGCTAGAGTCCAAAGAACGGTAATGGCAAGGGTAAGCGGCAAGTAAAGGGGAGGCAAGCCACATAGGAAGCAGATAAATCAACAAAGGAGTCGGGAAATGAGAAGAGCCGGGAGTAGATGTCGTTAATCCCGGCTCCTCTCAGTCCAAACGGCCAGTTGACCGTCCGCCCGAACGCCTTACGGCAATTAAGGGGGTTTCTGAGGTCAAGGCATGGCATTCGCACATAAGGTAGAGCAGCCCATACTTCTCTTGGAGACATGGTTGAAAGGCATCGAGGGGAAGGTGTGGAGTCTTCTAGATTGTGGCACAAGCCACAATTTTGTGAACATTGACTGTGCTCAGAAGTAGGGCCTTGCGCTCACGAGCAAGAATCAGACCGCTAACCAAGTGGACGGCACGATTGAAGTTGGGTACATGGCCTGTCCCATCTCCATTCGTATGGAGAAGCTTGGCATAATGATTGTATACCAGGTTTTCCCAATGAAGGATTACGATGTGATCCTCGGTCGTGACTTCCTCCACAAGTACAATCCTGTTGTTAATTCGGAGACACACACTGTCTCAATCAAGTTCAGAGACAAGGAGTATCCACTGTCTATGTGGTCCGAGGAAGAGGTCGCATAGAAGGAGACTTGTGGGGAGGAAGCATCACAGCAATCGATGACTTGCAATGAGGAATTGGTGCATATGATGCAGAACTTGGTGCAGCTCAAACGTGTAATTTGAAAGAAGGAGCAGATATTTTTGGCATTGGTGTGAGATGTGGAGAACAATTTCAAAAAACCAGAGGACATGGCACCTGCTGTGGCGCAAGGGGAGACTCGTGAGCAATCAAGGGGCTAATGAAGTTTTTCCTTGGTGTCCGAAGGACTTTGGAAGGTGTGTACAGAGTTCAAGGATGTTTTCCCGTACACCCTCTCGGCGGGTCTGCCACTGAAGCGGTACGTGGACCATCGCATCGACCTCACACCTAGAGCGCGTCCGCCTGTTTGTGCAATGAACCTCATGAGTGACGCGCAACTACAGAGGGAGCTCAAGAAGCAGCTTACGGAGATGACAGAACATGAATTCATCAGCTCATCCTTGTCTCCTTACACTGCACCTGTCCTGTTTGTGCAAAAAATGATAGGGGAGATGCGCATGTGCGTGGACTACCAGGCATTGAATGAGTTGACCATCAAAAACCATTATCTCCTTCCACGGGCTGAGGATCTCTTTGACCAGCTCTGTGCAGCTAGCTTCTTCACAAAGATCGGCCTCCGATCCGGCTACCACCAGGTCCACATCCAACCAGATGATGTGGAAAAGACAACCTTCTACACCCACTATGGTCACTACGAGTTTCTCGTGATGCATTTCGGGTTGACCAATGTGTCGGCCACTTTCATGGTGGAAATGAACAACATCTTCTAGCTGTACTTGGATGACTTCGTGATGGTGTACCTTGATAACATCTTGGTGTCAAGCAAGACGGAGAAGGAGCATGAGGAGCATTTGAAGGAGGTCCTCACCATTTTTAGGAAGGAGAAGTTTTTTTTGCAAAGATCACTAAGTGTGAGTTCACGGTGGAGATATTTCAATTCATTGGACACATAATTCGCAATGGACAGATTGCCATGGACCCACAAGAATGACCAAATTTGCTTAGTGTGTACGATGATAAAGTGTTTCTCAGTTTTTTATAACCACTACCGCAGGTTCATCGTTGGCTATGCCGGAGTGTCAGTGCCACTCTCCAATCTCGCTCACAAGGATTGGAAATGGAGTTGAGGAGTTATCAAACAGGAATCCTTTAAAAATCTCAAAAGGGCTCTGGCCTCCGCGCCGGCCTTGCACTTGGCCAACAGCGGCTGTGAGTTTGAAATAGTGACAGATGCATCGGACCTGGCCATTGGTAGCATTCTTTTATAGGACTTTGGTAACGGGTCGCAGTCGGTCACCTACTACTCGCATAATTTGTGTGGGATGGAGCTTAACTATGTCACCCATGACAAGGAGATGCTCGCCGTATTCCCAACCTTCAAGAACTAGCAGTGCTACCTCAAGGCTCGAAAATGCACGGTCTACACCAACCAAGTACTTCAAGATGAAGCCGAACCTGAGTTGGCAGCAAGCGCGGTGGGTGGAGTCCCTCGAGTCGCACTTTGACTATGATATCGTGTACCATCCGGGTCATATCAACCCAGCCAACACACTCTCATGGCAGCCGGAATTGATGATGCGGTTCGCGTCTATTACCATCCACGAGGATGCCTTCCTTGTGAGTCTCATCACGGAGGAATATGAGGTGCATGGGGAACATGATGCTCAGAGATTTTTCTTTGAGGCGCCATATTGGAGACGACACGGCACACTGTGTTGCTGGCACTTTGGCAGCTACTTTTGGAGGAGTACCATGACAGTGGCTCGAGTGGCCACCGGACTTGTACCGTGCGCCAACGCCACAAGGCTCGGAGGATGAAGACCACCGGTTCCCTCCAACCCTTGCCCATCTCGAGCAGCCGTGACAAGACATCTCCATGGACTTCACCACTGGGTTGCCCAAGACAGTGGTCGGTCACAATGCGATGTTGGTGGTGGTGGATCGCTTGAGAAAGATTTTGCACTTCATCTGAATGCGCGATACAGTGAGCACGGAAGGCACGGCTCAGAGCACGTGGTACACCTCCATGATATGCCCTAGTCCATTGTGAGCGACCGTGAACTATACTTCACGAGCAAGTTTTGGCGAGAACTCATGGAGCGGCACGGAAGCAAGGTGCAGCTCTCGATCAGCTTTTATCCACAAACTGAAGAACAGACAAAGTAGAAAAACCAGATGCTGAAGCAACTCCTCCGTGTAGTGGGTGATCCGGACGAGGCGGCATTGGACCAGCGGTTTCCGGTCGCTGATCTGGCATACAACTCTGCCACATCCGTCTCCATCGGCAAGGCGCCATTTTAGGTGGTGAACGAGATGGTGCCCGCCATGCCCCTTCCTTTGCACCTCGCAAGTAACCTGTCTACGGTGGAGTCTACCACATGTGACTTCAAGAAGATTTGGACAGCGACGTGACATGCATTGGCAAAGGAGCAAGTGCAGCAGAAATTGCAAGAGGTCCACCAATGCGTAGATGCCGTGCTCAAGAACGTTGATCATGTGCTTCTCAACAGCACGCACGTAAAGCTTTGCGAGGTCCGATCGGAAAGGTTGAAACCCCAGTGGCTTGGTCCGTTCGAGGTACTCAAAATGCTGAAGTCTGTGGTGGCGCGGTTGGATCTTCCACTTTTCATGCCATTCCAAAAAGTGTTCCACATCTTTTAAGCTCAAGCTCTACTTCGATCCGGCTGAGCACTTCCCTGGCCACAGTTATGAGCCTCCTCCACCATCGGTGATCAAGGGCAATCAAGAGTTTGAGGTGGAGGCCATCCTTGAACAACTTCATCGTGGCCATGGATAGGAGTACCTAGTCAAGTGGAAGGGCTATGAAATAGCCCAGAACTCATGAGATCCTGCCTGCAACTTCAAAGTTGGCGGGATGAATGCCATTTTCTGGGAGTAACAAGAGCGAACTTGGATGGCTCGCTCCTGAAGGAGGGGATAGTGTATGCCGGACAGTGCCAACGACACTTATTACGGCTTGAGGCTTCCTTGAATGTATATTTGGAATCTCAAGGGAAAATGATACAAGATCGACCCAAGAACGGGGTCAATCCATCAAGAATTGAGGAAGATATGCCAAGACAAAGGTTGGACCAGCCGAGGGGAAAAAATGTGACGGGAAATCATCCCCAAGGACCAAGGCTCGACCCTCAGAAAACCCAACAAGGCCAAAGCCCACCTTGGGACTTGGTTAGTCAATGAATCAATAATCATTGAGGACCAAGGACGCTTCGGAATGGCACTTAAATATGCTATTGCTAGAAAGGGCACCGCAGCGTCCGTCACCGCCACTAGTGGTGCTGTCAACGGCAGATTACCATGGTTCACAGAAATGGCCATGTTACGACCGCTCCTCCATGGAATGATGCAGTTCTTGGTGCATTGAAAACCCGGGAATATGAGCTACGTGATTCTAAGGCAATATTTCTCATCCCAAATTGGTACGTAGCCGCGCACAGCTTGGAGACCTTTGGTCGCCTAGGATGTGTCATCATGTACATATAGTCTTGTATATTGACACTTGAATAACAGGTATAGTTTACTCCCACTGTACTATACATGTTCCCGTGCTCGTCCAAGATGATCCTACGTTTCTGCAAACCCAGAAAGGTATGCATCGGCATCCCCTTGGTTGGCGTTGCTGCCGCTTGGTGCCTACCATCCAGTTGGAGCTAGCATACCGCCTCTGGTTTTCATTGTCACCAACCTCAAAAGCAGCTGGCAAGACCATGTAGATCTCCTTCTCTAAGGTGCCATGGAGGAATGTGTTGTTTATATCTATCTGGTGGTGCTCCTAGTTGTGGTGAGCAACAACCCCGAACAGAGTCCAAGCGATAGTCATATGGGAAATGGATAGGAAGGTTTCAGTGAAATCTTTACCCTCAACATGTGAGAACTCTGTTGAAGATTGCCCCTCTGCATGCCCAAGTGTGGCGACGAGAGGCACCGCCGAGCCGCCAGAGAGAGGAAATTCCTCGTCGTTGGATCTGGCGACTCGAGGATTCCTTGGATCCTAAAATGGAGGATTTCCCCTAGCAGTTGACGAGCTGCTGAATCCAGTGGAAGTTGTTTCACCGGAATCGAACATGTAACGAGGGGGATATGGGCTTCCAAAGTTGGGGTGTGCGCGACGGCTCTGGGAGTCGGCCGCGGTTCGACTGGAGGTGGATAATCCACCTGACCGAGTAACAAAAGTCCATCTGGAGATTTTGCTCTGGAAGGGCTGCCGAGGTGTCCGGTGAATGATCCGCCGGATGCCAGTAGTACAGTTTGTTACTGAGGAACTTAGCGAAATCTCTGGCTCAACGTCCGAAACTAAGTAGTACGTTTTGTTAGTCGGGGACAGTCAAAATTCCAACTGCAGGTCCGCGAACAGGTTTTGACACACATCAATCCCCATCACCAAACTCAATGATTAACGCATCGAAACATACCCCAAAGGCGCGAGGGGCACCGCCACTATGCGTTGGGACATCTGCGCCTCCGGAATGGCATCTTGATGGGTCCTTGATGTGTGAGGGCGCCTCGGCGGGCGACGTGGTGCACGCCGCCAACTGAGCGGCTGATTTGGGGTGCTGTGCTTTGGCTAACATAGTGTGAGCTACATTGATCCGAATTGTGTACGCTTTGGTGCGTTTGAGAGATCATGACTAGCCCAAAACATGTTCAAATGATGTCCATGTTAAAAAACTAACGCAAAATGCCGTTATTTCCTTCGCAAAAGTGACTGTCTTGCACTTGTCTTCAACTGCCAAAAACATAGCGTGAGGGGACCAGAAAGCTCACGCTTAGACTCAGAACCCGCTCAAAACATAGCCGTGAGCACTGAAGACCCATCGCGCCATGTTGGAATTGTACCGCGATTTCTGACAAAGGGTTATGGACCCACAGCTCTGACCAGTCTACACACCGCTCACGGCTTTTGCGGCGGACGGGATCGTCGTTGGGGACGACATCGCCGTCAAACTCTGAGTTCCTAGAGTTGAAGACTGCGCAATGGCGCAGAAGGAGACGCAGGCCATCCAGAAGTATGCGGACGGCCCTGGCTTTGGGCTATGGAGGTGGCACTTCGAGATCCACCTCGCACATAAGGGTGTGCTGCAGGTCATGTTGGGAACCGAAGTCCTCGACAAAGCGACAGCGACGGAAGCGCAGAAGGAGACCTTTGCAAAGAGGAACACGATGGCGCTCATGCTGCTGGTGCTTGGGACGGCTGAGTCGCAGTGGGGCCACTTCCAAGGCTGCAAGCTGGCAGCCGAGGCTTGGCAAAAACTCTGCACCATCCATCAATCCAAGTCACTGGCGAACAAAATCTTTGTCATGAAGCGATTCCTGACGGTGAGAATCGAGGAGGGAGATGATATCATCACCGCCATGCAGCAGATCGAGTCACTTGCCTCACAGTGCAACGATGTGGGTCGGAAGATTGACACGCAACTGCAGGCGATGGTCCTCCTCATGGCCCTTCCTGACAGTTGGAGCCCTCTCATCACAGTCTTGGGAGGATGGGCAGAGGACAATCTCATCTTTGGCGCGGTCACAGAATACATCTACAACAAGGCGCAGCGATGGAGCTACGGGGAGTTCTTGTCATCATCATCTGCCCTCGTCACCAAAACGCGTGGTGGCAGAAGCGGGGCCAAGGGAGGTGGCGGACATGGTGGCGGCAAGAAGGGCGCCAAGAAGGGTGCATGCCGCAACTGCGGCAAGGAGGGCCACCGGGCCCGTGAGTGCACCGAGGAGGCAAAGGCCTGCGGCAAGGATGCCAAAGGCAAGAGTGCGCTCCTCAACGGCACTCAGAACCATTTCCTCAAGAAGGCTAACCGGCGATGCCTTGACTCCGGAGCTGAGGAGCACACCCAGGTCGAGAAGGTCGGGTTCATCAACTACACCAAGTCCAGCAAGTCCATGCTGGTCACGAACAACAAGGTCGAGTCAGCGGCTGGCCAAGGAGACATGGACGTGGAGGTGGTGGTTGGTGGGAAGCAGGTGATCAAGAACGTGCAGCGTGTGATCAAGAACGTGCAGCACGTACCTGGCTTGGCTGACATTCTAAGTGCTAGCCGCTTGACTGACAAGGGGTACGAGGTGCTCTTCAGGAGAAGAGGGGCATTTGTGCGAAAGGATGGTGGCGGCGAGCCCGTGCTGGAGGCTAAGCGCGAGGGAGACCTCTATATTGTGGAGACCAAGGTGATCCCCACAGCGACAGATTCAGCAGACTTGCAAGAATGCACCGTCAACCTAGCCAAAGGAGGGGGAGCTGATCTGGAGCTCTGGCACCGATGACTGGGGCATTCCTCACTCGCAGTCGTGAAGGAGATGGCAAAGTGCAAGCTGCTATGCGGCCTCGTCATCGACGGTGCGGAAGAGGCGACAGATGCAACAAAGCACAAAAAGTGGGAGCCTTGCATTTTGGGCAAGGCGCGGCGCAAACCGTTCAATGAGAACGTGAATCACGCCCCTGACCTCCTGGAGGTCGTGCACAATGACGTGTGCGTACCATTCAAGACGGTGTCAAAGAGCGGCGTGCGTTGCTTCGTCACTTTCATAGATGACTACAGCAGAAAACTCTACGTGTAGTTCATGAAGCGGAAAGGCAAGGTCCTAAACCGGCTAAAGGATTATGTTGCCTCGGTAGAGAGGCAGACTAACCGGAAGGTCAGAGTGCTATGCAGCGACAACGGCAGAGAGAACGTGGGCTGTAGCGGGTGGATGAAGCAGCAGGGCATAAGATGCGAACAAAATACGTCATACTTGCCTCAGTCAAATGGCGTGGCGGAGCTGGTGATCCAGACGCTGATGAACATGGTACGGACCATGTTGGTGGATGCGGAAGAGCCGCGAAGCTTCTGGACGGAAGTTGTGCGTACGGTAAGCTACACCATCAACCTCACTCCTACAACGGTGCTGAAGGGGAAGAGCGGCTTGAAGACACCGCAGGAGGTTTGGAGCGGGCGCAAGTCAAGTGTGGCATAGCTGAAAGTGTTTGGGTACAAGGCGCACGCAGTGGTGCAGGCTGCGTAGAGGCGCGAAAGCAAGCTGGAGCCGCGGGCAAACTCGTATCTCTTCCTTGGCTATGAGAGTGCACATAAGGCGTACAGGCTCTACGACATGCGCAAGGGGGAGATAATCCGCAGCCGAGACGTTGAGTTTGACGAGCAGCAGAGCTACATCAGCAGCAACGACGTGGGCGTGGTGGACTCTCCAAAGACTGGGGAGTGGTTCCTGCTCCTTGACTACGAGAAGGAGCCGGCGGACGCCAAAGTTGAGGATTCGGAAGGTGCACCAGCGGTGGCAGTCAACACGGAGTACTCCGATGATGATCAAGCTGATGAGGAGATCCACCAGTAGGATCCGGCGGATGAGGCACCGAGGGTGCCAAGGCGCGCACTCCCGGCAGAGTGTGCATCGGGCGTCGGTGGAAAATCCATCAGACATGCTGGTCGTTGGGGTGATGTTTCACTAGAGTGAGAGAGATCCTTGGGGAGGGGTCCGGTCGATGATTCACCGGAGCGTGCTAAGTCGGAGGGATCGCAGCAGAGAAACGATGCGCCACCAAAACTATCACGTTGCAATGGGAGGCAGCAAAAAGTAGGGAAGCGCTTCGACGCAAGTACCGGTCAATAGATCGGCATGACGCGGTGTATGCTGGCTGCATCAACGGAGCCAACTACCATGCAAGTGGCACTTACACGGCCTGAAGGGGATCAATGGGACACAACCATCAAATCGGAGCTGGTGTCCATCACAGAAATTGATACGTGGGAGCTGGTTGACAGGCCGAAAGATGCCAAGGTCATCGGCTCAAACTGGGTCTTCAAGACCAAGTTCACAAAGGAAGGCGTGGTTGAAAAATACAAGGTGTGGCTGGTGGCGAAGGGATACACATAGCGTAAGGGAAAGCACTATGATGAGACGTTTGCTCCCGTTGCCAAGTTCACAAGCTTTCAGGCGATCGTTGCGGTGGCGGTCGCGAAGGACATGGAGCTCCACCAAATGGACATAAAGACGACCTTCCTCAATGGCATCATAGACAAAGAGATCTACATGGAGGTGCCATAGGGGGTGGAGGCGCCGGAGGGCAAGGTGTGCAAGCTGTGGAAGTCCTTGTACGGGCTAAAACAATCGCCCAGATGTTGGTACCAGGTGCAAGCTCTTGCTCCGGTCAAGGGAGCAGCAGAAGTGCTGGCGGTAGAGGGAAAGACAATGGTGGAAGGTAGAGTTCCAAGAAGCCCGGCAACTGTCACAAATGTGGCACGGCTGGGCACTGGGCTAGACACTATAGTACTCCTCAGAAAGAAGACGGGAACAAGGGTGGGAAGGAGAAGAAGGAGCTCACCAACATGATGGATGAAGGGTTGCCCACAAACTGGACAGCGCTTCTCAGGCCCAGGGCATTTGCCCTCGACTCGGGCACCAACGACCACTCCTCAAAAGAGAAGGGTGGATTTGTCTCCATGGCCAAATCTGACATGCGCATCAAGTGTACAAAAGACGGCGCCTTCTAAGCCATGGGCAAAGGGAACAAGGTGATCACGTTCAATGTGATCGGTGCGGAGAAGGTGGTCAATCTGTAAAAGGTGGTATGCATGCCCTCCTTGGCAACGAACCTGCTGTCGGTCTCACAAATCACTGACAACAACATGACCGAGGTGTTCACCAACAAGGAAGTCGTGGCCCTCAAAAACAAGGACACCCAGATTTTGTACATAAAGACGACCTCATACTTCAAGTTGCAAGAGTCGATGGCCTCTGCATGCTTCAAATTTAATTCACCAAGGCATCGGATGAGGGACTAGCATGTGCCACCAAGACAGTGGCACGGAAGCCAAAAGATGCACCGTCGGCAACTATTGTGATTACCAAATCAACCAAGGACACTCAAGCTAAGTTGTGGCACTGGAAATTTGGCCACGTGGCCAATAGCATGGTGTAGAAGATGCAGGAGCAAGAGGTGGTCTGCAGAATGGAAGGGTGAACCATGAAGCATGGAGAAGGGTGTACATTGTGTGAACCATGCCTTCAAGCGAAGGCAAAGAAGAACTCATTTTGGAGAGGAGGTCAACGAGCAGATAATGTCTTGGACCTGATCCACTATGACGTGTGCGGACCCTTTTGCACGACATCTAACAGAGGACGTAAGTACTTCCTGACCTTCATTGACAACCACATCCGCAAGTTGTGGATCTACTTCCTCAAAACGAAGGGAGAGGTCAAGGAGAAACTCCTCAAGTTTATCACCATGGTAGAGAGGCAAACGTCCAAGAAGGTCAAGACACTCTGAAGTGACAACGAGGGCTAGTACTATCAATGCGTCGGATAGCAACGGTCCAGAAAACGGGTCCCGACATGGGAGGCCACCAACCGCTCTTGGTATTGCAACCAAGATAACATATCACTCTCAAACAAGGGATCCAAACGTTAGCTTCCTTCAGTTTGCAACCTCACGAAGTCCGCATGAAGGTCTTTAGTGTCTACCCTTGGTTGGACACTCTGTGAGGAGTCTCAAAGGCAGGAAATGTAAATAGATGCATGTCAACTACATTCTTTTGTACTTGAAGAGATTTTCTAATGCTTCTGCTTGCAGTGGCTCCACAGGAGCCAACCTCAACCTACAGTCCTACTTGGCGCGTCCTAAGACTGCCAAGTGTCATCCTCAAGGTAGGCTCTAGTAGTTTTCCTAGAAGCTTCCTGTCCCATTTTGGGCCAGAAAGTAGAACTACGGTCTTCGCAGGATTTGAGCCCGCGACCCATGAGCTCTGGCGCCTGTCCCAACTAGGCCACAAAGCGTTTCCTATGATGATCTCCAGGGGACATACCCATTATGGGCAGTGCATTCCTGGCCTATCTCATAACAGACCAAGGGGACATACTCCATAGAGCAGTGCATGTCTTGTCTTTCCATGCAACCAGCCAGCCAACAAGCTAGCCAATGGACAAGGTGCAAACCGTTCAACAAATCTCTCCCTTGCACCTCTGTCCATTTTTCGTTCACTGGGCTCCATCAATGCCTTGGAGCTCACCCTTTCTCTACCGCACTCCTCATGCCAAGTCCACAAATGCGTGCATAGTGCAAGTCGCTCTCCAGTGGCTTGGCCATGTAGTCAGCAAGCATGCTTTTCGTTCCGCGGTGTTGTAAGTCCACCACGTTCTTCATGATCAGGTCACGTGAGTAGTGGTAACGTATGTCGATGTGCTTCGTTTTCCTGGAGATGATCTCATCTTCAGCCATCAAGATGGCACTCATATTTTCCACGTGTACGACCGTGGCGTCTACTGTGGCACTGTCATTTTGCCAAGCAGGCTGCGTAGCCATTGAGTCTCCTCGTACAACTCTGAGAGAGCAACATTCTCTCCATCAGCCATGGATACGGAAACACAATCCTACTTCCTGCTGGCCCATGAGACGGTAGTGCCATTCAAGAAGCACATGTATCCAGAGGTGGATTTCTGGTCTTCAAGATTTCCTCCCAAGTCGGCGTTGGAATAACACTTCAGTTGGAGGGGTCCGTACCTTCTTGGCCACCAAGGACAAGGCTCATGTGAATTTTCTGTAGGTATTGCAAGATACGCTTGACTGCCTGCCAATGTTGTGCCCTTCAGTTGGCCACAAACCTTCTCACTTGTCCCACAGCATAGCACATAACCGGACGATTCACTACAATGGTGTACATGATGCTACCTACGGTGGACTGGTATGGCATTTCTTGCATCTCCCTTCATTCTGCATCATTGCATGGCAAAATGAAGGCCTTCAGTTGTGCATCGGTCGTCATTTGAGCGCAACCAGGTTTGCATTCTTCCATGTCATAGCCCTTTACTACCTCACCGATGTATTTGATTTGGTTGAGTTTGATGGTGCCTGCTGCTCGGCTGCAGTGGATGGCAATCCCGAGGTAGTAATCGAGGGGACCCATGTCTTTATTTTTGAACCTTTTGCTGAGTTTAGAATTTAGCTCATTGAGCAGCTCAACCGAAGACGAGCAGATGATCAGATCATCCACATACAGTGTAACGAGCATGAGCCCTCTCCCATCATTGCGCACGTACATGCTTGGGTCAATCTGGGAATACGTGAAGGAGAGACCAGTCATTAAATAGTTCATCTCTTTGTATCACATCCTTGGGGCCTGTTTTAGCCCATAGAGCACTTTCACCAACTTGCACACCTTACCCTTGGGAATTTTGACTCTTTCGGGCACCTCCATCCGCAATTCCTTGTCGAGCTTCCCAGAAAGTTGTTGTGATATCCATCTGGTGTATCTCCAGGTTCTTTGTGGATGTAATGGCAAGGAGAGATCGGATAGAGGCAAAGGTCACGACGGGCACAAACGTGTCTTTGTACTTGAAGCCCAGGCGTTGAGAAATCCCCTTTACTACTACCCTCACCTAGAACCAAGATGGAAAACAAGATGGAAAATTTTCCATCTTGCTTCTTCTTCACTTGTTGGACCCACTTGGATCCCACCACGTGGGCCTTGTCGTGTCTATCCACCAACACCCACATGTCGTTCTCGGCAATGGACGCAAGCTTGTTCTCCACTGCCTCATTCCACATGGCAGCATCCGGGCCGTTCATTGCCTCCACCACTGTGCATGGCTCTCCTTGACCCATGTACCACCAGCTAAGGCCGGTCCAATTGTCCTCATACCGCAAAGGTACTTTCTTTGGTCACAAACTGTGCTGGGGTGCTGGTGCGGCTTCTTGCTTTGTTGCTGGTGCTACCATAGGTGGTGGTGTGTCCTCGTCGTCATCGAAAGAGTCATTGGACTCCAAGTAAGACTTGGAAGCCTCAGACACCTCGGTATCCGCGTCCATGCCAGAGGACCCGTCATCTTACAGACCTGCTCTCCCATTCCCACCACCTGCTGGCAAAGCGAGCTAGTTTTTGGGTGCTTGGTCTCCGGACTCAGGAATCAAGCAACACTATCCACTCTCCCTCCTTGGGAGCGAGGATCGGGTCCAGCAGCTCTACATTTCCAAAGGTGCGTTCATCAAACTCGACGTTGCGGCTCCTCACAAGCTTGATTGCTACCTGGTCCCAAAGTTGATAGGCTTTGTGTGATATGTCGTACCCAACCATGATCCACTTCTTGGACCGTATGTCCAGCCTTCCTCCACTTTCTCCTGACTTTATCTTCACCCATGTAGTTGACCCAAACACCTTCAAATGAGAGATGTTAGGTTTCCTTCCTGACCATACTTCCTGTGGGGTCTTTAGCTCCTTGTCCTGCTCCTTTCCACGCTTCCACAAGGTGGTTTCTGGTGTGAGGTTCAAGAGATAGCAGGCCGTTGTTGTAGCTGCAATCCAAAATCGAGGTGGGAGCTTGGCGTCGAAGAGCATGTTTCGCACCATGCTGAGTAGGGTCTGGTTCATCCTCTTGGCCACGTCGTTGCTTTAGGGGTTGTAAGGGGTGGTTTTCTCGTGGCAGATGCCATGATGCTTGAGCCAAGACTTGCATCCATCGTACTCATCCCCTTGTCACTTCAGAGTGTCTTCACCTTCTTGGACGTTTGCCGCTCTACCATGGAAACGAACTCGAGGAGCTTCTCCATGACCTCTCTCTTTTTTTATAGGAAGTAGATCCGTAACTTGCGGCTGTGGTTGTCAATGAAGGTCAGGAAGGACTTGCTTCCTTCATTTAGACATCGCACATGTCACTATGGATCAGGTCATAGACATGCTCTGCTCGTTGACCTCCTCTCTCAAATGGTTTCTTCTTTGCCTTTGCTTGGAGGCATGGTTCACACAATGTACACACTTCTCCATGCTTCATAGTGCACCCTTCCACTCCGCGGACCACCTCTTGCTCCTACATCTTCTGTAGTGTGTTGTTGGCCACGTGGCCAAATCACCAGTGCCATAGCTTAGCGTCATTGTCCTTGGTTGATGTGGTGGCCGCAACAGTCTCCGACGGTGCATCCTTTGGCTTCGGTGCCACTATCTTGGTGGCACATGCTATTCCCTCATCCAACACCTTGGTGAATTTGGTTTGAAGCACGTAGAGGCCGTTGAATCTCAGAAATTGAAGCATGAGGTCGTCTTTGGTGTACAAAATCTGGATGTCCTGGATTTGAGGGCCATGGCTTCCTTGTCGGTGAACACCACGGTCATGTTGTTGTCGGTGATTTGTGAGACCGACAGTGGGTTCGCTACGAAGGAGGGTATGTACAACACCTTTTGAAGATTGATCTCCTTCTCAGCACCGTTCACGTTGAACGTGATCACCTTGTTCCCTTCACCCATAGCTTGGACGACACCATCGTTTTTACACTTGACGCGCATGTCACATTCGGCCATGGAGACAAATCCACCCTTCTCTTTTGAGGAGTGCTGGTTGGTTCCCGAGTCGAGGGTGAATGCCCAAGGCCTAAGGAGGGCTGCCCCCTTTCTGGGCAACCATTCGGCCATCATTTTGATTAGATCCTCCTTCTCCTTCCCACCCTTGTTCCCGCCTTCTTTCTTGCACCTACGACAGTCCCTTGCCTAGTGCCCAGCCTTGCCACAGTTGTGACAGTTGACAGGCTTCTCGGAACTCTTCTCGCCACCACTACCTTTTCCTCCATCGCCATTGCTTCCGCTGCTGCCTTTACTGGAGCAAGAGCTTGTACCTTGTCCACCGAAGCAAGCGGCATAGGCAGAAATGTTTGGCTCACTACCACTGTGTCGCATGGACTTGTTGCGGACGTGTTCGGCGACAGCCTCTTACGTCAGATCTGCTTCCTTCCAACTACCAAATACGGTGATCAAGGACCTCCAGCTTTTCGGCAGCGCCATGAGAAGGATCATGACAGGTATGTTGGAGTCGAGTTTCCATTCCATTTGCTGGACCTCTTACAGCACGTCGAACAATTGCTGAAATGTGGATATTAATTCTCCTTGGCTCTCCCTCATTGACATTAACCTTTGGAAGATGAACAGTCAGTTTGCTAGGGTGTTCGATTGATGCACCCGTGAGATGTTTTTGTAGGCCTCGATGGCCGACGTGCATCCTGTGATGTGGGAGTGTTGAGTCTCGTTGATGGACGTAACAAGTATGGCGAGAGCCATGTTGTTCTTTGTTGTCCATGCTGCAAGATTATCAGCATGCAGAGTCACTGTTGCATTGGTGGGTGCCATCTTGGTCCCTTTCAGGATGTTGAGGTAGTCACACACGTTCATGACAATCTCAAACTGACATTTCCACACGGGAAAATCTGTCCCCGTGAATTTGGTCATGTCCGCCTGAAGGCGGGTTTGAGTCAGATCCACCATTTTTGGTGGTTTCTCGTCTTCCCTGCTTAGCTGTTACTCTACTTCGTTGAGGCCGATGAGGTTGATGAGGCTGCTGACTGCGACCGTTGTCAAACGTGCAGTTGGTTTTGTTGCATACCCTTGCAACTGATGATTGCGTAAGGCGATGGTGCTGTCGTGAGCAAACGGACTCGGGGTCGTACCACGTTCTAAAGGGGTAGAGCTTCATCCCATTGAGGCTCAAGGATCTTGTCCAACATGGACAGAGCTATTCCTCGTCCCCTAGTCCACCACGTGCGTGCACCCTACCTGAAGAAGCCGGAAGGAGCCGATGGTGCAGATTGGAGTTGTTCGATCTTCGTGTCCCTGTTGTACTTGTGCGCCCTGCAAGACCACACGCGACTCGGTCTTTGAAGCGTGCCTTAGAAGCAAAAGTGTGGGCCCATAACCCTTCATCAATGCGTTGGATAGTAACGGTCTATGAAATGTGTCCCGGCATGGGAGGCCGCCAACCTCTCTTGGTATTGCAACCAAAATAACATATCACCCTTGAACGAGGGATCCCCACTTTGATTTTGTTCAGTTTGCAACCTCAAGAAGTCCGCATGAAGGTCTTTAGTGTCTACCCTTGGTTGGACACTTTGTGAGGAGTCTCAAAGGCAAGAACTGTAAATGGATGGATGGAGGGTACAAGATTTTGTACTTGCAGAGCTGTGCTAATGCTTCTGCTTGCAGTGGCTCCACAAGAGCCAATCTCAGCCTACAGTCCTACTTGGCACATCCTAAGGCCGCCAAGTGTCATCCTGAAGGCAGGGTCTAGTAAGCTTCCTAGAAGCTTCCTGTCCCATTCTGGACCACAAAGAAAAAATGCGGCCTTCGCGAGGTTTGACCCCGCAACCCATGAGCTTCGACACTTGTCCCAACTAGGCCACAAATTTGTGTTTCCCAAGATGATCTCCAAGGGACATACCCATTATGGGCAGTGCATTCCTGGCCTATCTCAGAACTGACCAAGGGAACGTACTCCATAGAGTAGTGCATGCCTTGTCTTCTTGTGCAACCAGCCAGCTAGCGAGTTGGCCAATGGACAAGGTGTATGCCATTCAACAAGTGAGAGGCATGCAAGCCTTGGCTCAAGCATCATGGCATCCACCATGAGAAAACCACCCCTTCTAACCCTGAAAGCAATGACGTGGCCGAGAGGATGACCCAGACCCTACTCGGCATGGTGCAAAGCATGCTCTTCGACGCAAAGATCCCACCTCGATTTTGGAATGAAGTAGCCAAAATGACTTGCTACCTCTTGAACCTCACACCAGAAACCGCCTTGCGGAAGCATGGAAAGGAGCAAGACAAGCAGCTAAAAACCCCACAGGAAGAATGGCTGGCAAAGAAACCCAACGCATCTCATTTGAAGGTGGTCGGGTCAACTGCATGGGTGAAATTCCAGTCGGGAGAAGGTGGAGGCAAGTTGGATGCACGTTCCAAGAAGTGCGTCATGGTTGGGTACGACACGTCACACAAAGTCTATCGGCTTTGGGACCAGGCAGGAGACAAGCTCGTAAGGAGCTGCGACGTTGAGTTTGACGAACGCACCCTTGGAAAGGGAGAGCTGTGGACCCAATCCGCGCTCCCAAGGCGGTAGAGTGGATAGTGTTGCTTGAGTCCAGAGACCAAACACCCAAAAACTGGCTTGCTTTGCCAGGGAGTGGTGGGAATGGGAGAGCAGGTATACAGGATGATGCGACACATCTGACATGGACGTGGATACCAAGGTGTCCGGGGCTTCCGAGTCTGACTTGGATTCCAAAGACTCTTCCGACGATGACGACACACCACCACCTATGGTAGCACCAGTTGCAAAGCAGGAAGCTGCACCAGCACCCCAGCGCAGTTTGTGACCAAAGAAAGAACCTTTGCGATATGAGGATGATTGGACCGGCCTTAGCTGGTCGTGCATGGCTCACAGAGAGCTATCCACAGTGGCAGAGGCCATGAATGGTCCGGATGCGGCCAAGTGGAAGGAGGCAGTGGACAGCAAGATCGCATCCATTAATGAGAACGGCACACGGGTGTTGGTGGTTAGACCCGACAAGGCCGACGTGGTGTGATCCAAGAGGATCGTCAACGTGAAGAAGAAGCAAGATGGAATAATCAAAACTTTCACAGAGAGAGTAGTGACTAAGCGGTTTTCCCAATGCCTGGGCTCGGAATACAACGATATGTTCGTGCCCGTCGTGACCTTTTCGTCCATCCGCTCTCTCCTTGCCATATCAGCCAAAAAGAACCTGGAGATACACAAGATGGATGTTACGAAAGCTTTCCTTTACACGAAGCTGGACAAGGAGGAGATAATGGAGTTGCCCGAAGGAGTCAAAGCTCCCAAGGGCAAGGTGTGCAAGTTGGTGAAAGCGCTCTACGGACTGAAACAGGCCCCAAGGATGTGGTACAAAGAGATGGACCGTTTCATGACCGATCTCTCCTTCGCGCATTGCTAGAATGACCCAAGCACGTAGGCTCATCATGATGGGAGAGGGCTGATGCTGGTTGCAATGTATGTGGATGATCTGATCAGCTGCTCGTCTTCGGTCGAGCTGTTGGATGAGTTGAAGTCTGACCTCAGCAAAAGGTTCAAGATGAAGGACATGGATCCTTTGGAGTACTACTTTAGGATAGTCATCTACTGTAACCGAGTAGTTGGTACCATCAAACTGAACCAAAACAAATACGTCAGTGAGGTACTGAAGTACTATCACATGGAAGACTGCAAACGTGTTGGGACCGCAGTGTCGACCGATACGAAGCTGAAGCCCTCCATGTTTTTAAGCAACAAAGCAGAACAAAGGCAGATGCATCTCCTACCAATCCGCTGTGGGTAGCATCATGTACGCCATGGTGTGGACTCGTCCGTACATCTGCCATGATGTGGGACAAGTAAGCAGGTTTGTGGCCCACCCAGGGCCACAACATTGGCAGGCAGTCAAGCGCATCTTGCGCTACTTTCAAAAGAGACGTCATATGGGCCTCGTCCTTGGAGGCCATGAAGGTACGGACCCCCTCTTCCTGAAGTGCTACACCGACGCCGACTGGGGAGGAAATCTTGACGACCGTAAATCTACCTCTGGATATATGTGCTTCTTGAATGGCGCTATCGTCTCATGGGCCAGCAGGAAATAGGATTGTGTTTCTGTGTCCACAGCTGAGGCAGAGTATGTTGCTCTGTCTGAGTTGTGCAAGGAGACTCAGTGGCTGTGCAACTTGCTTGGTGACAAAGGATGCCACAGTTGTACACGTGGACACCATGAGCGTCATATCAATGGCTGAAGATGAGATCATCTCCCGGGAAATGAAGCACATCGACATATGTTACCAAATATCATGTAACCTGGTCATGAAGAACGTGGTGGAGTTGTGGTACTGTGTAACCAAGAGCATGCTTGCTTACTGCATGACCAAGCTGGTGGAGAGTGACTTGCACCATGTAGGCATTCTGGATTTTGGCATGAGGAGTGCGGTAGAGGAATGGTGAGCCACAAGGTATTGATGGAGCCTAGCGAACGACAGATGGACAGAGGTGCAAGGGAGAGATTTGTTGAATGATATGCACCTTGTCCACTGGCTAGCTGGCTGGCTGTACGGATAGACAAGGCATGCACTACTCTATGGAGTACGTCCCCTTGGTCTGTTTTGAGATAGGCTAGGAATGCACTGTCCGTAATGGGTATGTGACTTGGAGATCATCATAGGAAACACACCTTTGTGACCTAGTTGGAACAGGCACTGGAGCTCATGGTCCATGGGTTCAAACCCTGCAATGGCCATAGTTTTCTTTGTGGCCCAAAATTTGATAGGAAGCTTCTAGGAATCTTACTAGACCTTGCCTTGAGGATGTCACTTGGCGGTCTCAGGACACACCAAGTAAGACTGCAGGTTGAGGCTGGCTCCTGCGGAGCCACTGTGAGCAGAAGCATTAGCAAAGCTCTACAATTATAAAAGCATGTACCCTGCATCCATCCATTTATAATTCTTGCCTTTGAAACTCCTCAAGTAGTGTCCAACCAAGGGTAGATACTAAATACCTTCATGCGGACTTCGTGAGGTTACAAACTAAATTAACCTAAAGTGTGGATCCTCGTTTGATGGTTATATGTTATCTTGGTTGCAGTACCAAGAGCGGTTGGCGGCCTCTCATTTCGGGTCCCGTTTTCTAGACTGTTTCTATCCGGCGCATTGACAAGAAATGCGGCCGTCGCACGGTCACGGTCACCAGTTTCATTATACCTGTTGAACGCGTCCATCGTCGGAGGTCCGCCGTGGAGACAGCCCCGTGGCGGGTAGCGTAATCGTAACGCTAGTTTCCAAGAGGGTGACACGCAACCTCGCGTTGCGTGTCCGGAATGCACGCTTGCAGGTGCGAGTGAAACACCCCCCTTGCACCGGCGTACACCATACGCCGGCTCGAATTCGCTCACTCCTCCTCCTCCTCCTCCTCGCATCAGCGTTCGAGTGGAGGTGAGCTCGACCGCAACCTGAATTTCCAAAAATCGCAAAAAGGCTTGCATGCCCTAAAACTCGGACGAGCCCCGAGTATGCCAGAACAACCAGGGGTACCTCGTTATATTAATACTACGCTAGCGGATTGGAATGTGTCGCCACATCAGCAGCAGCAAGGCTAGGAAGCTTCCTAGAAGTTTCTCTCCATTCACGGTGCAACCTTGCACGTGTCACTCGGCTCGAGCGCCAAGGACCCAACATATGCATCATCCTCTTTTTCTGCATTGTATATATGTGCTGGAATCACTCGACACTTGACATCAAAGTGCACTTACTTACACTTTATGCATTTGTCCCAAATCCTCAAATTGTCAAATTGTATTTTTTGCGCACCTCATCCCTGTGAACCACCTACGTTCTGCTCGACGTAACACTTTAGTATCAGTGTGCAGCAGCACTGTAGGGGAAACTGACGCATTAACTACCTGAAAACAACCTCGCACAAGTGCACTATGCATCTCCACCGTTCAGAAAATGGCAGAGTTCACGATGGTAACATTCAATTGAGTGAGCACAACTGACAAAAGCAGCAGTCCCAAGCGAGTTCTCTGGCAGTGGAGGATCAGCATCATGCAAACACCAACGCACTCCAGGCAAACAAGATAGCAACTAAAACCTATGTGGCAAATGGCGCAACACTGACAAACCCAACGGCCTATCTCGTGACAGACCCCTCGGGCTCAGCAAATCCTTTACCTCCACCGCTGTCTGTTGTACAATACCTGCCACGATAGGAGGCACCAGCCGACAAGCATGAATCAATGAAGACCAATGTCAGAAGCTGTGGGAACGTGAGAGCCTCAATACCCATCTGCTTGAATAGCCCAACGCGACAATGGAGGAGCTTTGGATTTCATGTACTCGCGAAGAAGTACTCAACGAGAGAAATCTACAAACTCTAGCATGAACCCCAGATTCAACCAGCACTTCCCCAGCCATTCAATCCCGCGAAGTCCAAGAGACCGACAGTCAAGATGTAGCAGGTGAGTTTGGAGGCGTATTTTATCGCTTCTGGGGTCAACAATGACAAGAAAAATAAAACAAATGTGGCCTTGATTTTGCGTGGCAGGACTTTCAGTTGGTGTTCCAATGTAAACACAATTCAATGGTAGTAGGAGACTGGCAGATTTAAATCAACAGATCACGTGACCGCTCTCACATCGTCGACCGCAGTCACACTACCTCTCGAGCCGACGTGGTACAGCTCTCTCACACCATTGAAAATGTAGAACGACTTTGCGTGTGCTACTCTCACTCATTTTGAAAAGTTGTACGAGAAGTTTGATGCATGGTACATACTCCAATGCTTGCTTCATTAGTCTTGTGTGATCGGGTACACTCGGCATTTGCACAAAATTATCATTGGAAGTGACCTCTCCCCCAATTAACTGTGGTTCTACTACAACAACAGCCTAAAGCGGAGTATTCTATGAGCAATCACCATTTTGGACATCTAGGGCAACCTTCCGCGAATGATCGCAGCAGCTGATGACATTGATAGTGCCAACTACAAGCGCTTGGATGCAGGAGTCGAACAACTGCCGACCCCAAAGCCATAATTGTTATTATGGCAGAGGAAGGTCGCAGTTGACGGAAACCTCGTCTTTGATGGAGATTGATGACATCGATCAACGTGATCAAAGGCTGTGTTAGACTTGTAAGAAGTTGAGTCATATGTTACGCGATTTTCAGAAACAACACCTACAAGCCAAGAGGGGAGGAAAGTCATAGAGAAAAAAAATGAGGACTTGGGAAACGGCAAAGGGAAGTAATAGACGACAAGTCTCCTTACTGGTTGGAAAATTCTGCTCCAATCTATCGCCCATCTCAGTGGCTCACATTGTCGCAGATGAAGATTCCTAGGATCATAACGTTCGAAGAGGGGTACGAGGACAACTAAGTGGTGATACTCGTACGGGTACAACTGAGGGATTGTAAGAGTTGCACAATGGTACCAGCACTACTGGATAGAGGAGCTTGTCGTAGCTTCATAAGCAATACCAAAGTTTGGAAGCTAGATTTACAGAGAAAAGCCAGTGTGTTTGGTGGGAAAATGTTAAAGGAGAGCTGCAAATCTGCTGACTTAGCAAAACACTCCGACTAAAGATCAGAGATCTGCACGATGTAATAATCTGGTGAACTTTCCTAATGAGCGGCCACAAAATCATCCTTGGGTAAAATTTCCTTTACCAGCACAATCCGTAGGTGGAATGGAGCAGCGGACCCGTCTACGTGAGTTTCATAGATAGAAAACAACATATGCCTCTAGTCGAGTGACCCACGACGCAACGGCGGTTACGGGAGGCAGCAGAGGTGAAATCAACAAAGGAAATTCTGGTAGCCACAAAATGCCAACCGATATCTCTAGACGTGGCCAAGAGGTACCTGAAGCATGGAGCTCAAGCATGGCTAGCCCACATGAAAGCAGGGGACGAAGAAGAAATTGCAGCTGCTGAGGCAACGAGACGACCTCGACAATTGAGAAGTTCGTAGCAGTACCAGATGGGTTTGCAACTCTCATCAAAGAGTTTCAATGGTCTTTTCATGACGAACTACCCTGAGAGCTACGCAGTGGAACATCGATCATCAGATAGATCTGAAGCCCGGGATCAGACTGACGGTGAAAGGAACCTATTAGATGAACAACCACGAGCTGACCGAATTCAAAAATTTGTTGGACGAGATGCTCGGTCAGGGGTTCATCAAACCTTCCGTGTCAGCCCAAGACAGCGCCTCTTTCCGATCTCACCCGGAAAGACACCGAGTGGAATTGGGAGTAGCTTTTGACTCCTTCAGGAACGCTTTGACATTGGTACCAACCCTAAAATTGGCAGATCCAACGGTGGACTCCATCATGGCCATCGATGTGTCCAATTGAGCCATCTGAGCCATTCTCCTCCAAGATACCAGCGGAAGAGAGCAACCAGTCACATATATGTCGAGAAAACTACATAGACCGGAGCTCAACTACACAGTGCACGAGAAAGAAATGCATTTAGTCGTGCACATGCTCAAAATATGGCGGTGCTACCTGGAATGACAACAATGCATTGTCCACTCCGACCATCATGCAATGAAATATATCAAGATATAGCCAAGTCTAAGCTGTCCACAAACTCAATGGATGGAGTTCCTCGAATCTAACTTGGACTAGGAAATCGAGTACCGGCCTGGAAAAACTAATCCGGTGGATGTTCTGAGTCGGCGACCAGATTTAACGGACGATATCAGCATGTTTCTCGTCAAATGAGACCCGTACCTTGCGAGACTATTCGCAAACAGTTACGAGGAGTTTGCCGGGTGCAACAAGACCAAGTTGTGGTTGAATGATCCATACTGGAAATGCCGATTCACTCGCCTGATGGTCGTTCCATTGAACGAGGAGCTTTGAAAAATGATTTTGGAGGAATGCCACAAAACCGTTCCATATGGACATTTTGGCGAGGAAAACATGCTCCAGAAGCTGGAAAAATACTACTGGTGGGACAAGATGCAGAACAACCTGACTGCCTTCTGCAAACCGCGTGGCACCTGTCAAAGATAAAAATTTCACCGCACGAGGCCAACGGGACAACTCCAACTGTCACCTGTTCCGAAGGAACCATGGGCAGACAGAAGGAACAACACGGCTATTCCTAAACCAGATTATATGGCTACACAACATGCCACGTACCATCATTAGTGACAGAGAGGGCAGCTTCAATAGCCGTTTCTGGCACAAACAGATGATGCGTTACGGCAGTCTAATCCAACTATCAACAGTGTTCCATCCTTAGACCAACAAGAAAATGGAGTGGACCAATCAATTTCTTGAAGAGCTTCTCTACACATCATATGAGTCACGCAACCTGATCGGATAGCCAAGCCGCCGACCGCTGAACTCGCGTACAACTCCGCCACTTCCACCACAACTGGTAAAATCCCTTTCAAAGTGGTATACGGTACACTTCCCGCCAAACCGGCTGGATTATAGAATCAAAGCAACGTCCCCGCAGTCAACATCCATCGTAGGGACTTCGCAAGCGTCTGGGAGGAAACACGGTAGAATGTCGCAAAAATAAAAGCAGCTAAGAAATGATCAGCTGACCCACATCGCAACGGTGAGGTGTTCATCGCTGGTGATCACGTCCTCCTCAGCTCAGCAAACATCAAACTCCAGGGACATGACTTTACGGAGCTCAAACCCCGATGGTTGGGACAATTTACAATCAAGCGAATGCAAACCCCTGTCGCTTGACTTCACCTTCCCGATAGCATGATGATTCATCTTGTCTCTCACATCAGCAAAATTAAGCACTATTGGGATCTCTATAAAAGATTCCCCGACAAAGATGTCTCATCACCACCTCCTGTACAGGTGGAGGGAGATGTAGAGTACATGAAAAAAGATACCCTCCGACATTGACACTGTGGGAAACTATAGAGTGTCTGGTAGGCACGGCTATGACGCCACGTACAGCAGCTGGGAGGCCTATGACAACATCCAGGACGTCAATCACCTGATCGACGGCTACTACCGGCGACACAGGTCTACGTCTGCTAGCACATCGGGACGTCACGGCGAAAAGGGGAAGGGAAGTATTACGTCCCTGGTGTTCAGGAGTTCCTAAAATCCGAAAGTGGGTAGTCTGTTATTACATTCATGGCCCACCACACGCCGAATTCAGGATTTCTACTCTGTTTGGCCGAGGGAATTTTGGCCAATTGCCCCGACGTCCGGTGTTCCATTCCAGAATTTTCTAGAAAACTTGGACCACCTTCTAGAAAGGTTGACATAAGTGACGTGAACTGTATTGATATTTTGATATTGTTCGGTCAACTTCTCGACGGTGCTGGAATTTTGTAAAGACGCACCTCGATATTCTCAAAGCCCCCCAACTTCTTGGTAGAGCTTCTTGAAGCAACCACTCATGGCGCAACCTTGCACGTGTCAATAGACTCGAGTACTGAGGACCCAACATATGTCTCATTCTCATTCTCTGCATTATACATATGTTCTCGACTCACTCGATACTTGTCATTGAAGTACACTTACTACGTAAGACAAATGATCCATTTGTCGTAAATCCTTTAATCATCTTTTGTCGTGCACCTCATCCATGCGAACCACCTACGTTCTACTCGATGTAACTTGCAGGTGGCTAATCGGCATAAGTATCCTGAGGTTATCGCACGGTGAGCCATGAATGCAAAGATAAAATGTCCACTTGTTGAGTTTTGGGGCTAGTGTACGTGTGGGACGTAACACTCCCACAACGTCCCAGCGCATTAGCAGACGTAGGCCTGTGTCGACGATGGTAGTCGTCGATTAGGTGATTCCTATCTCGGAGATTGTCATAGGGCTCCTAGATATTGTGCATGGCGTCCTAGCCGTGCCACTTGACTAGGTACTTGGTTGTATTTCAATGGAATCAATGTCCAAGGATGTCTTCAATCATGCATTCTGCATCCCTGCCCACTTGTATGGAGGTGGAGATGCAACGTCTCTCTCGGGGAAGTTCGTACTGGACACCCTGGTAGTGCTTGAGCTTGCTGCTGTGGAAGACAGGTTGAATCTTCATGTTATCAGACAAGCAAGGTCAAGCGACAACAGGGGTTTGCATTTGCTTGATCTCAAATGGTCCCAACCACGAGATTTTCAGTTTGCAAAATCCTATCCTCGGAGTTTGATGTTTTCTCAGCTGAGAAGGACGCAATTGCCAGTGCTGAGCATGTCATTGTTCCAATGTCGGTCGGTAGATCGTTTCATAGCTGCTTGTGTCTTTGCAATGATCTGCCATGTTTTCTCCAAAATGCTTGAGAAGTCCCTGCGGTTGACGTCATCCACGGGGATGTTACTTTAAACCTAGTAATCTGGCTGGTGTGGCAAGAAGATTGACGTACACCACTTAAAAAGGGAGTTTAATATTTGCGTTGGAATTGGTGGAGTTGTACGCGGGTTCGGCGGTTGCCAGCTTGGCTTCCCAGTCAGTGTCGTGCGGCTTGCATAATGTGCAGAGAAGTTGTGCGAGCGTCTGATTGGTCCACTCCGTTTGCCCATCGGTATGAGGATGAAACTGCGTTAATAGCTGGATCCCACTGCCATAACACGTCATTAGTTCGCAACATTATCAGCTAGTGGAGCAACCATCTCTATCACTGGTGATGGTACGTGGCATGTTTTGCAGCCGTATGATATGGTTTAGAAACAGCCTTGCTATTCTTTTTGCGGAGACGGTGGTCGTCGTTGGGATGAAGTGCGGAAATTTTAAAAATCTGACCACCACCACGAGGATGGTGTCATACCCATTGGGAGTGGCGGGCAACTCTGTCATGAAGTCCATGCTGATGTCGGCCCACAGCTCTGTCAAAATGTGCAAGGTTTCGAGTAGATTGGGTACCCTTGTATGACAACAAGGTAAGGTGTTGCACAATTTACAGAAGGTTGACACATCAGTCTGCATCCTTTTGCGCCAATAGTACTTTGTTAGCTTATTGAGTGTCTGGATTTCACCAAATTTTCCATCCGGACCGGTGTTGTGGCATTCCTCCAATAGCATCCTTTGTAGCTCCTCGTCTGGTGGAATGATGACTTGACAATTGCATTTCCATCGGCAGTAGGGATCGTCAAACCAGAATTTGGTCTTTTCGTACCCGCCGAACTCCTCGTAACCCTTTGCGAACAGCCTCATGAGGTACGGGTCTTGTTTGATGAGCAACGTGTTGATCTTGGCAATCAAATCTGGTCCTCAGCTTAGAGCATCTGCTGGGTTAGAATTTCCAGGCCGCAACTCGATGTCATAGTTGAATTTGGACTCAAGAAACTCCATCCATTGTGTTTGTCAACTGCTCAGATTTGGCTGAGTCTTGAGATATTTCAGGGTGTGATAGTCAGTGCGGACGATGCATAATCGGCATTCCAAGCAGCATCGCCATGTCTTGAATATGTGCACCACCACGAGCATTTATTTCTCATGCACCGCGTAGTTGAGTTAAGGTCTGTGAAATTTTCTTGACTTTTACGTGACCGGTTGTTCTCTACCACTATTGTCTTGGAAGAGAACAGCTCCAATGGCTTGATCGGACGCATCGATGGCCATAACGTAGTCTACTATTGGATCTACCAATCGTAAGGCATGCGCTTAGGTCTGAGTGTTTATCAAAGAGTTGAATGCTATTTGTTTTCTGTCCCCCAATTCCACTCGATGGTATTTTGGATAAAATCGGACAGAGGCACTGAAACTTGAGCACAATCCTTTAGGAATCAATGGTAGTAGTTGTACAGGCCCAAAACTACTTGGATATCCGGAACATCTGGAGAAGTCAGCAAATCAACGACTGCCTCCACCTTTTTCGGATCCATGGTGATCTGTCCGCTGTCGACGATGTGGCCCAGAAACTTGATGGAACAGTGACCGAAGTTGCACTTTGAGGGTTTCATGAAAACCGACCAAAGTTGCACTTTGAGAGTTTCATGAAAACTGTTTCTCTTCATAAAACTTTTAGAACATTTTGGAGATGTCCATAGTACTCCTCTGAGGTGCGGCTGTACATCAGTATGTCTTCGAGGTACACAACAACAAAGTCATCGAAGTATGGACGGAACATGTTGTTCATCGCTACCATAAATGTTGTAAGGGCATTCATGAGTCCAAACGGCATGACCGTGAACTTGAAGTGCCTGTATCTGGTGTAGAATGTTGTCTCCTTGATGTCCATGTCAGATACTCCAATCTGATGATAGCTGTTGCATAGGTCGATTTTGCTTGAATTTGGGCTCCACGAATTTGGTCAAAACGTTTTTCTACTCACAGAAGAGGATACCAGCTTTTTTTCATGATTTTATTCAATGCTTGGTAGTCCATGCACATCCACATCTCTATGGTTTTCTTTTTCACGAGAAGTGCACGTGCTGTGTATCGTGATGTGGAAGGTCTGATGAATCCCTGAGTGAGCATCTTCTCCAGCTACCTCTTGAGTTCGGTCAACTCGTAGTCGGTCATTCAATAGTTCCCCTTCACCTTCGGTCTGCTACCTGGCTTCAGGTTTATCTAATGGTCGATGTTCTTCTATGGAGATATCTCTTGGGATAGTGCGTTGGGAAAATCCCCCTTGAACTCCTTGGTGAGTGTTGCAAACTCCTCAGGTATGACTACAAACTTCTCAAATATCAAAGCCGAGATCGTCGTCTCGGCAGTTGTGACTTCTTCCGCCTCTCCCGCTTCCACGTGGTCTAGCCACGCTTGAGCTCTGCACTTTAGGTACCTTTTGGCCACTTCTAGAGATATCGGTTGGTGTTTTGTGGCTCCTGCAACTTCCTCTATTGCTTCCACCTCTACTACTTCCCGTAACCGCCATTGTATCGTGGGTCGCTCGACCAGAGGCAGGAAATACTGTCGCTCGACCAGAAGCAGAGGAAGTTGTTGTTGCACTTGAGGCTGTTGTTGCAGTTGAAACACAGTTCCTCAAGAGTGAGGTCAATGCCAGTGATGATTTTACAAAAACTCTGAGTATACTCAGCCACGCTGAACTACAAATGCAAATGAAGAGTCTATACTGTGCATCAGAATTCTCATTCAGTTTTCTAAAACGAGCAAGGATAGCACGTGCAAAGTTTCTCCACATTTCTGGTGGCGTGAGAGAGTCGTGCCATGCCGGATTAGTCTGCTGAAGAGGTCGTTTTCCTGCGTTCAATGATGTGAGCATGGTCACATGAGCCTTTGATCTGGCTCTGCCAATCTCCTGCTGCCATTGGATGGTCTTTAGACCGGACCACCAACTTAAAGCCCTGCCACGCAAAAACAAGGCGGAAATGTCATTCTCTTTCTCGTTGTTTTTGACCCCATAAGCGGTGAAAACACCTCCAAGCTCGTTAGGCACATCATGACCCTCGGTCCCTTGGAGTTCACAAAATCAAATGGCTGGGGGAGTGCCGGTCGTATCTCCGGTTCACTCGACAGTTGTAAACATTTATCAGTGAGCATTGCTTTGTATGCATGAGAAATCTGAAGCTCCTCCATCGCCATGTTGAGTTGTTGGAGCAGATGGGTGTTAAGGCTATCGAGTCCCGACAACTTTTGGTACAAGTCATCGTTTGCACTTGTCGGCTGGTGCATCCTATCATACCAGGTGTCGACCCGGCGGGCAGCGGTAGTGACAAAGGGTTCACCGAGCCCGAGGGGTCCGTAAAGAGGCTGGCCGTCAGGTTCGACGGTGTTTCTCCATTCACCACAAAACTTGCCGATGCTCTCTAGTTTTTCCGGCGTGCATCGGTGTTCGTGTGCTGCTGATCCTCCATTGCCGAAGTATTCACTAGGGACTAATTCTCGTTGCCGGTTGTGCTTGCTTTGTCGTCACGAGGTTTGTGCTATTTTGAACAATGGAGATGCATTTAACACTTGTGCGAGGATGTCGTCAGCTAGTTAATACAGCAGTTGCCCCTCTAGTGCTGTTGCGCTTTATCAAAAAACCGCCCCCGGGTATGGTGGCAGTTCCAACGTGCCCCAAGGGTCTTCACTTGTGTTGACGGCTTTGTGTTGTGTGAATTTGCCTCATGCTATATTTCTGGGATTTAGACAGGGTTGTGAGACAGTCACTTTTGTGAAAAGAATAACAGCATTTTTGTTAGTTTTTGGACATGGACATGAACTGAAAAGTTGTAGGGCTAGTCTCGAGCTTCCCAAAGCATCAAACCGCATGCAATTCGTTTAACCATAGCTCCCGCTACATCAGTCAAAGTGCAGCATCCCTATCCAACCGCTCAGTTGGCGGCGCGCACGACGTTCCGCCAAGGCGCCCTCACACATCAAGGACACATCAAAACGTCGTTCCGAAGGTGCAGCTGTCCCTACACATAGTGGTGGTGCCCCCTGTGCTGTTGGGGTGTGTTTTGATGAGGTAATCATCGAGTTTGGTGATGGGAATTAATGTGGTTCGAAACCTGTCCGTGGATCTGCAGTCAGAATTTAGACTATCCCTGAGAAACAAATTGTACTACTGAGTTTCGGACTCTGAGCCGGGATTTTGGCAAAATCCCTCAGTGACAACCTGCACTAACGATTCTGGTCAATCGTATCTACAGGACGCCTCAGCAGCCTTCCAGGGCTAATTTACAAGATGTACATTTTTTACTCGTCCTGGTAGATTTTTCACCGGCAGTCGAACCGCAGCCGACTCCCGGAGCCACTGCATACACCCCTACTTTGGAAACCCGTATCTCCCTCACCACTTGTAAAATTCTGGTGAAAAACCTTCCACCGGATTCAGCGACTCGTCGACTTTGGGGAACTTCAATCCAATCTGGATTTGGAGCACTCTTGAGGCATCTAGAGTAAATTGTGAGGATTTCCCCCCTCCAGCGGCTTGTCGACACCTCCGGAGCCGCCTCGGGCATGCTAGGGGCCAAAAATACAACATTCTCTCCATTGCACTTCCCATGCCCCCTGCTCCTTCTTGCTCGCACTCATCTTCCTTTGTGCTCTAACCCTTCACAGCTGGTCATCCAAAGTCCGGCCACGCTCATCGCGTGCTGATCAACTGGTTGCACTTTGTTCAAGCAATCTGCAAGCATGTGGCACGTGCTGCAGTGCTCCAGCACCACCTCTCCCTTCTCCACCATGTCACGTGCGTAATGGTAACGCACGTTGATGTACTTTGTCCTCCTTTGCTGCATCCGGTTACTGGTCAGGGAGATAGCACCGATGTCGTCCTCTCGCACCACCGTTGGCCCTTGCCATGCCACCCCCAGCTCCCCAAGCAACATGCAAAGACACACCGCCTCCTTGACCACTTCGGCCAACGAGATGTACTCGGACTCTACTGTGGAGGTGTCGACACAGTCTTGCTTTCTGCTGCACCATGAGAACGTTGTATGAGGGAGGAAGAACACGTAGCCGGATGTGTACTTCCGCTTGTCCACATCGCTAGCATAGTCTGCATTCGTGTAGTAGACCAGACGCAACGGGTCCGACCCTTCGTCATCAAGTCTCAGGCATGCCTACCGCGTTGCCTACGGGTAGCGGAGGATGCGCTTAACTTCCTTCCATTGTAGTGGTACTAGATCAACCACATACCTCCTCACTTGGCCCACCGCGTAGGCCAATTCTGGTCGAGTCGCCACCATGGAGTACATGAGGCTGCCCATTGCTGATTGGAAAAGCACCCCTGCCATATCCTCCCACTCTTCACTTTTTTGCGACACCATTGCCACACTTAGCTCACAGGTCGTAGAGACCGGACTGCCAACTGGTTTGTAGTCCTCCATGACGTACCGCTTCAGCACCTCGGCCACCTATCTGGCCTGTCCTAGCTCAAGCGTGCGCGTCCTCTGGTTCCACAAAATACTCATCCCGAGGTAGTACTCGAGCTCCCCCATGTCCTACATCTAGAATTTGCTGCTCAGTTGCTCTTTCAGTCGTTGTAGGCTTGGTAGGTCCATCGACCGTAAAATGAGATCGTCCATGTAGAGTGTGACGATCTGATGGGGCTTCTTGTCACGCCATACGTACACGCTGTGATCGGACTCACAGCTCTTGAAGCCGAGTTGTGCCATGAAGATGTCCATCTGTTGGTCCCAGCATCTAGGTTATTGTTTTAGCCCGTACAAGGACTTCCACAGTTTGCATATCTTGCCCTCCGGTGCCTCCATCCCCTCTGGCACCTCCACATAGATCTCTTTGTCTATGATACCATTAGAGAAGGACATCTGAGGCTCATGGCAGTAACAGACCGAGACAAAGAGCACCACGCGACAGGAGGCCGGGCAGTAGATGCACCGCAACAAAAGTGAACGGAGGTGGCCCGGAGAGCATCGTAACAGGGGGAGTGCAAAAGCACATGGCTGAGCTCTCCACAGGAGCAAAACGTGCTCCGAGCGGCAATGATGGTAGACCGCGGCTAAAAGGCATGCCATTGGGGGTGCTGTCAACTTCCATAAGGGGGTGATGATGGGTGATCGGAAGACCAGGTCACAGGGTGCCGTTGAGGTGTCGTCAACTCCAATTCCTCAAGGAGGAGGAGGAGCACTCAAGGGGCATGCAACAGAGGATGTGGCAGGTGTGTAAGCATCTCTCGAATCTCCAAAACAGGCGGATGATGCATACAGCATGCACACTGTGGGAGAAGGGAGTGGGATCTCTGCCTCTCCACATTCTCCAAAAGAGGGGGCGCAGTTGGATGAGGAGTGTGACGAGGGAGCTCAGATCAAGGGACCGGCACCAGAAGACCTCTCCATGAGGGAAAGACATGCACGCCGGGGACGTGTGGTGAGGCAGTGCCAGAAGCATAGGTGGCGGCTAGAGGAGCAGTCGCAGGTGCAGCTTCATGGATCCCGTGAGACTGGTTGCAGCAAAGTGCAAGCAAGTGGCGGGAGTGCAAGCTGCGGCAGCTTGGACAATGCGGCACACACAGAGGTGCTGCCAGCAAGGGCCAACAGCAGCAGCATGAAGGCACTGCAAGAAGACAGGGGAGATATGCAGAACACTGGGCCAAGCTCGCAAGGTGCTGAAGGTGCTGATAAATCAAAGGTACCACAAGCACAAGCAGAGGCAATGGAGGAGACAAAATGAGGTTTGAGGTCTCCGTAGATGGGGGAGGATGCCGCAAGAGATGCAAGTCTTCTATGTGAGGGGGAGCAGACTTGCAAGGAGGCAAGGGCTCCCAGGTTGTCTGAGGGAGGCAACCAACTGTCGCGGCAAGCAGCAACACCAACACAACAAAGGTCACAAAGCAGGCCACAGGGGAACTGCCAAGTCCCACACGGGGGCACGAGTGATGACACTAGGAAGCAAGGCATCCGTGGCTATGTGTTCTTTTTGGTGCAGGGCAGCTGAGGAGAGCTGCTCACAGTAGCAACTTAGCCGGTAAGCGGAGCATGCCAGATGTTCAAGGATGGGGCATCATGGCTACGGTGCAGGGACAGATTGTTAGAAAATTGTGCCCATTGCCATGGCTGCCGTGGATCAAATCCCTGCTTCCGCCTCTGGAGAGTGGTCGAATATCTGATCTGATTGCATATTTTCATTCCTCAAAAATTTTCCATGCAATATTTTTCTTTGAATTTCTCTATTTTGAGTGATTAATCAGAAAGATTGCCCCTCCCGAAGGTCGGGTGGTTGCCGGATGGAATCTGGGTCTCTGTTATGGATGACGGGATAATCCCACCGCGTTGGTCCATGTTCGAATCCAATGGGCTCCAAAGGCACGAGGGCCATGAAGGAAGGGACGTGGGAGGTTTCCTGGACCAGGAAGAGCCTCCCTCCACATTTGAGGGCCAGGAAGGGCGCTTCGACAGGTCACCATCGAAGCGCCTCCCGTCACCTCTGTTCATGGGCATGGTGGACGACTCCACCAAGGGTTACTTCGACGGCCATAGCAGGGGCTCTAGTATTCCGTTTTTAGCGTGCTTGGATGCATTTAAAAGCTTTCATCACAGGCTATAAGACTGCGGTGTAATATCACTGTGAAAAATAAAAAATTTCACTTCGATTGAGTGCACCTGCTTGCAACTCATTTCTGCCCACTCTAGACTGTGATCCTTGGACTCCACACTTTTTGACCTTGCTGTGCAGTGGGAACTGGACCAGCTCCAGCGTCAGCATGCTCCATAGAAGGCCAGACATCCTTGAGGTTCCTTCCAGACTTCCCAGGACATATGCTATGATATCATTCCCAACACGACGATTCACCCAGTCTTCTATGTAAGCAAGCTCAAGCACTACCGAGAATCTTGTGATAACTTTCCCTATTGAAACAATTCTCCTCTGTCGTGACTCCAAGTGGACGAGGATATGGATTACATGATTGAATTATCATTGGAAATCAACGTCATGGAAAGATGACCAAGTATCTGGCACCTGGTGTGCATTAGCTACTGAACCAATGTTGGCATTTTCCACAGAAGGCCGGACATCCTTGAGGGTTCTTCGACACCTCCTAGGGCATGCGCCAATGCAGAATTCCTAACAAAGGGTCATGAGCTCACGTGTCCTAGGAGGACCCTCATCTTCTACCTGCACGCTACCGCTACAAGCCATGGCAACCGCGACCATGCAAGAGCGTAGCTGTAATGTCCCCCTCAAGTTCGATGGGAGGGGCTTTCCCTTGTGGAAGTGGCAGGTTGAGACCTTCCTCAACTACAAGGAACTGCTTGAGCTGGTCAATGGTGAAGAGAAGTCTCCTGCGGTGTCCGCAATAGCCAAGGAGGTGGAGGCATACAAGAAGCGCAATAAAGAGGTGCTTGCTCTAATCGTGTCGGCGTTGTATCCAGCACAACACCCAAAAATCCAAGGATTTACATGGGCATCAAAGTCTTGGGAGCAGCTCTGCATCGCACACGACCCGCCTGCTCTTCAGCAACGTGACTCAGCGAGCGAAGAGGCGGTGAAAGTGGCCAACGACTGGTGGACTGAATCCACCGGGGTAGAGCAAGGGACGTCGTCCGCAGCACCAACCCTGGTCGTCCGCTCTCACGAAGGAGAGGGAGCTCGAGGAGAGGAAGGGACACATCCACATCGTGCCAAGAAGGAAGAGTGCCATCACTGTGGCCAGGATGGCCACTGAAGAAAGGAATGGGAGCTATGGATCTGGCCATAGAGTGGCAGAAGGGAAGCAAACAAATGTGGCAGCTGCTGACTTGATATTCTCTACAAAGGGGGCTAAGATGGCAGAACCTGAGGATGGCGAGCGGCAGGCGTACTTGGAGCAAGGAGGTTCCAACAGGTTCCAAAAGGGGGCCTGCTACAACTGTGGCCAGAGGGGCCACTGAAAACCGACATGCACAGCGGAGGCTGTGGACTCCAACAAGCGTGTCGGGACAAGACGGCAGGCCGAAGCAGCCGTTGACACGCCGTGTAACAGTGATCAGCTCCCAGCTGCAAGGGCTGATGTGGTCGGGGACCACGAGGCATGCCGTGGGCATGAAACCTCCACAACCTCCAAGAGGAAGCTGAAGGTGGAGCACGAAGATGGGACTGCCGCCGTTCATCACAATAGAGGTGATGTGCTCCGAGGAGGAAAATGTGGGTGGAGATGTCGGCCGGGAAGAGGGGCACTGCGAGCATGAACCTCAAAGCGCCTGACCTCGGTGCTTTCCATGAGTCACCTCATCAAGGAGGGACTCAAAATGACCTTCACAAGGAAAGGCTCTCCCCTTTAAGAGGATGGCAGTGGGTGTGTCGTGGCACATGGTGTGGAGAAAGGAGGTATGTACCTGGTACGTGCTAACGCCCTCACAAGGAGCAACAGTGAGTCCAATGTAGACAACCATGGAGTAAGGAAGCCGTTGCAACTACGTCCAAGAAGGGAAGACCTAAGGACACGGTGGACAGTTTAAAGGACACCGTCCCAGCTGGATCGGTGGACCTGAACTCTAAGCCATGCCATGCAACGGGGAGTCGTATAATGGGTACAAAGCCTCACAAAGAGGTGAACTAGAGTGTCCAGGCGGCAGACCATCCAGAGGAGAGCATGGATGGCAAACGACCTGGCTTTCTTAATGGGAAAAAAAGGCCCGGCACTATAGGAGAGGTGAACAGGCGTCACAAGGCAGACCATAAGGGTGCTGCCAAGTTCCATGGGGGAGCGGTGGTGGCGGCTCGGAGGACCATGCAGCAAAAGGAGGACGACGTAAAAGTATGTCCTCAAATGGTGTCTGAGGGGCTCCATACCTCAGTTAAGGAGGAGCTGTTGCACCGACAAGAGGGCCAAGATCTGACAGATCAAGGGCTGGCATCGGGTGCCAGCGCGTTTCACGCAAAAGGCTCTACTTCAGATCCAGAGGAGGAGAAGAATGGCGCCATAACGCCACGCTCTCAACCGGCGGAAAAACAGCTCCGGGCTAGAGAGGTGGTGAACCGTGATCACAAGGCGACGAGAAAAGGAGTTGCCAGGTCTCAAGAGGAGGCATCGGTGGCGGCACAGAGGACCACGCAGAAAAGGGAGGAAGCCAAGAGGGCTGGTCCTCAAGTTGAGCCTGAGAGGCTCATTGTAGCAGAAGACTAGGACAAAGAGCACCACGTGACAGGAGGCTGGGTAGTGGATGCACCGCAACAAAAGTGGATGGAGGTGGCCCAGAGAGTTGTGCAACAAGGGGAGAGAAAAACGCGCTCCGAGCAGCGAAGATGATGGACCATGGCTACAAGGCAAGCCAGGAGGTTGCTGTGAATTCGCATAAGGGGGCGATGGTGGCTGAGCGGAAGACCAAGTTGTAGGGTGCGGTTGAGATGCCGTCAACTCCAAGTCGTCAAGAAGGGCGAGCACTCATGGGGCATGCAACAGAGGATGCCGAAGGTGTGTTGGCATCTCTGGAATTTACAAAACATGTGGATGATGCATGCAACATGCACAATGTGGGAGAAGGGAGTGGGATCTCTGCATCGACACATTGTCCTTGGTAGGGACTATCACCACTTCCTTCTCTGTAAATACCACTGTCATGCCATGCTCAGTTATCTTAGAGACGGAGAGCAGGTTGGCTGTGAAGGAGGGCAAGTAGACCACCCCCTCTAGATTGAGGTCGGAATCTCCACCGTTGACACCCACTGTGACCAGCTTGTCACCAATCCCCTCAGCTGCCTCAACCTTGCCGTTGGCGACTCTGAAGTTCTTATGGCATGGAGCAAGAGAGATGAAGTCTCTCTTCTCGTAAGTGGTGTGCTCGTTTGTGCCCGATTCAAGGCCGTAGGCTCCTGGCCTGAGTATCGCCCTCCAATTGTTGGAGGCACACTCTGCCATCAAGCTTGTGTGATCCTTCCAACCATTTCCCCCCTCGCCATTCATCCCCGTCTCCTCCCTCTCTCTTGGGTGCACGGCACCCTTGAGCCCAGTGTCCAGCCTTGCTACATTTATGGCAGTTTCCTTGGCGCTTTACACCCCTTCCACTTTTTCTAGTGCTGTTGTTTCCCTTGTACCCAGAGGAGGAGGTATTCCGGAAGGTGCCGCTACTCCGTGAGGCAAAGACAACCATGTTTACTTCAGTGCTGCTACGACGCATGGCTTCATTCCGCACATACTCGGAGACAGTGGTGTAGGAAGCTTGATTTTTAGTCCACCCTCTAATCATCGTTATCATGGGGCTCTAACTTTCCGACAGCGTCATCAGAAAAATCATGGCCTGCATATTGGATTTCAGGTCACACCCTATGCCGATGGCTTGTTGCAAGAGCGTCTCAAACTTCTGCATAAAGGCGGAGACATCCTCCCCTTCACCAAGCCTCATGCTAATGAGGTTTTGTAGAATGAAGAGACGGTTGGTGAGTGAGGAGGACTGAAACACCTTGTCGAGGTTGGCCTATACCGCAGCTGCCACAATACAACCGCTGATGTGTGAAAGGACTGAGGGTTGTATGGAGGACACAAGAATGGCACGAGCCTTCTTGTTAGGCTTGACCCATGCCACAAGGTTTGCACCCTCTTCCTTTGGTGTTGGGATAGTTCCGTCAAAATATCCTAGCAGATCTCTATTATCCATGATGATCTCAAACTGCCACTTCTAGAGCGCAAAACCCTTTCCATCAAACTTGAGGATGGGCGAATGATTCCCTGGTTTCCCTGTCCCTGCCATCTCTACAACTACAACAAGTAATAGGTAGGCAGGAGGTAGGCAGGGACCAGGCAGGCAACAGGTAGGCAAACAGCACGAAGGCAGTAGGCACGCATCAGGCAAGCAGCAGGTAGGAAGCAGGCAAAAGACAGGCAACAGGCAGGCAGTAGGTGGGGAACATGCATGCAGGAGGCAGGCAGTAGGCAGGCAGACAGTAGGTAGGTCGTAGGCAGGCATAAGGCAAGACGCAGGTAAGCAGCAGGCGGGTAGCAGGCAGGAAAGAACCAGGAAGACAAAATGTAGATAGCAGGCAGTAGGCAAGCAGTAGGAAGGTGTGAGGCAGCAAAAACCAGGAAGCAAGTAGGTAGGAGGCAAGAAGGAGCCAGGAAGCAGGAAGGCAACAGACAGGAAGGCAGTAGGAATGGCATTTGTTACCTACTAAGCTAACTACCTCTGGCAAAGAAGCCGCAAAACCAAAAATCTCATAAATTGTTTTAGGCCTTCCTTTGTTGACATGTGTCATGCACCCCAAACTTAATCAAGCATACACTTCACCTTCAAGAGTACTAACGCCTTAGCATTACATCTCAAGAAGAGCTCAAGTCGTCAGTATGCAAGAGAATATCAAGTAGGGGTTAATTGATCAGCATACAAGACAAGTCCTTTTATAGCTGTCTGTCCAATCCTAGAACTCAAAAGCAAATTCTTGCGAAGTGGCCTGAACCAACCACATCACCAATAGACTTGCATTGTGGGCTTGAAACATAAGCATCCTAGTGTCAAGGTGACAGACCAACCATGTAGCGTCCAAGAAGCTACGACCTTTCTTTCTTGGAAGCTTCTATAGCAAACAAGGTGTACATGGAGCAAAGATCGAACTCATGACCTCTCACTAGGTCAAATCAACAAAATGGCCAAGGTAACCACTCACCCACATGGTGTACTCACAAGTCATATCTCACACAAGACAGAGCATAGTTGAGTCACTTTACAATGGACCCAGGGGTCATACCTCCAAAAGGGGCAGAGCATTACTGATCAATCCTACAACACTGAACAAGGGACAAAAACATTCAACAAATCTCTCCCTTGCACCTTGCATCAGTGACCATCATCATTTGTCATCACTTGCATTCAACATGCCGATACCTTGCCTGCCCGCCTGGTGGAGATCCTTGTCCAATGGCTTTGTAAGCATGTCAGCCCGGTTCAGCTTGGTACCGACATACTCGAGCTCCACTGTCTGTTTGTAAACCAAGTCTGGAGCATAGTGGTAGCGGATCGCGATGTGCTTTGTGCGCCTGGTAAGGATGGGATTCTTGGACATGTCAATCGCGCTCATGTTGGCGGGGATATCTGTTGTTGATGTGGATCTCCATCGTCAACACGGGCCTTGGTCCTCAATGTGCGTCTACATCCACGTAGATGCCTTGACGGTGTGAATCGCAACGTCAAGGTGTTGCGATGATTGAAGGAAGGAAAGGTGAAGTGGAGCGAGCCATAGTGAGCGGATCTGCGGTGTGTGAGGGGGACGAAGAGAGAACGATGATGGACCGAGCAAAGGTCATAGTCCTTTCGCACAGCACCTTCGGTGACAGCGCCGCAATCATTGCTTGAAATTTTGATGTACCCAAATGCTACAAAGCGATTATGTGCAGGTTGGAAGAGTTGCGACGTCTATGAGGGTGAAGAATGGGGAGGAACTGAACATGTACAGTGAAGGTAAAGTTTCAATTTGTCTTAGAAATTGTCGAAATTTCTAGAAATTAATGTCCTCACTGCCACATCGACTATCAATTAAACAATGACCGTAGAAACATGTCATGTGTGGATGGTATTTCCCTTATGTCGTCCTCTTCATCCAGCCAATAGTAATAGGCAAGATGCATTATGAAATTCAATGTTGAGGCGAATGTTGACAACATGTACATGCTGAATGAACATGTTCGATGGAACTAAAACGCTGTTTCTTGATTGATAATCAAATCGTCCAACAGGGTTCGTGAAGTTTTCCATAAACAGTTTATTCCAAACAGGCTTCATGGGAACAAGTTCACCATGGAGAGCATTCCAATCGAAGCTGCTAAGTCGATTCTATGCGTCGACACTCGCGCATTGAATCCGCCAGGTACGTGCAAACACATGTAGCGGCGTCCAGCGACGCAAAGCGTGTACGTGTCCCTTGATAGGTTGTACAAGACAGCCCTGGCAACATTCTTTGTGAACGTTTTAGGACAGTTGGTTTTGCAACACTTGGCAACACTTGTACAAGTTTGTTGCATTTACCAAAGAAAGTATGAATGCAAGTAAATGACAAACAAGCAACATTGACAAAAAGACATGAAAGAAGAAACGACAACCCAATGTAAACCGGCTGGTATACTGAATGAACAATAAAGTGGAGGATCATATTTACATCAACCTTGTTCTTCATCTACCATTCATATCTACCAATGAAAAATGTGTCAACGAACATTTTTAGGTTGAGAGATTTCACTAAAGTAAAAAATGGACAACAAACCTGTCATGACCACGTACCCGACGGGGTACCTCATACTGACCACTCAAACTGCGGAGCATCCTGAGTTCAATATTTGGAGTCAGGGTTCCTCATGATTAAAATCTTAAACTCGGGACAAATGGAGCTCAAAATCTACCACAGGGGGTGGATAGCGCTTTCATACGGTTGGAATGGGGTACCCAGTAACTTTGCCAGCTTCTCAAATCCAATTCACAAAACTTGGTTTGAAGTCCTTGCAACGGAGTACAAAAATTGAAGTGTGAGGTACCAATGAAGTTNGGAACCTGTCTACCACTGTGACCTTGTGTGTGCATTTTTTGGTGACGGGGGGGTGTCTTGATAAAAAAAGAGTGCAGAAACTGAGAGTGTATCCCAGAATGCGGAGTTAGGGGGGTTGGGAGGGGTTGGGGGGGAACCAGAGTCATAAGAGGAGCGGGAGGGAGGTGGGTTGGAGAGAGTAGGAGATATCATGTGGGAAGGCCTGGAGGGGGCGGGGAGAAAAAGTTGTGTAGCTTTAATGAGGGGAAAGAGGAGACTGTCCTCTGTTGTGAGGGTGTGGCCAGGGGAGGGGGTTGGGGATATGGGTGTGGGTGGGGGGGGAGGGAGGGGAGAGGGGTAGGAGGGGTGAAGGGAGTTTGTACCTGTGATGTTGGTGGTTCACCCAGAGCTCTTTCTGTGTGTGGCTGTCGTGAGCGAGGATGGGGATGCCGACAGCGTGGCGAGGTGGATGGGGTCTGTTCAGGCCGCTTCCCGCTTCTCTGAGTCGTGTTGCTTAGGGTGGTGGAGCCGTTTTAGGCTGTGTGATGTGGAGGTGGAGGGGATGGGCGTAACGGTTGCGAGGGTGGCTGCCGCCTGTTGTATGGGGAGATCCTCCAAGGTAGGAAGTTGGCTGGCTGTTGATGTGGCCCGGGAAAGTGGGGCGGGGCGGGTGGGAAGTATCCCGTGTGGGGGAATGGGTGCGATCGTAGATGATGGGTGAGCCGCGGTGTTCAGTTGGAGGCTGCCATGTGGTGGAGTAGGTAGAGACGTGGCGGGGTTGGATCCTGTCAGGCTTGGGGCCGGGCGTATCCCGTCCCATCTGGGTAGCGCTGAGTTTGTGCGGCGCGGTGGTTTGGTAGCGTCCGTATATGTCGTTGATCGAGCACCGTGAGGACTGCCAGGTGGAGGAGTGGGAGGTTGAGGAGTCTTAGGGTCCTCCAGCTTTGTTGGATGGGGCCGAGCGGGTGCATTGGGGGGTGCATGCTGTTTGAGCCGTGCTTGGTGCATGCGGTCGGGTGGGTGTGTGGAATTTCATCCGGATGAGCTGCAAGGGAGGTGGGAGCCAGGATAGGGTGGAGTGACGGTGCCAAAGTGCAAGGAGGTCACCGGGGTGAAGATGCATGAGGAGGGTAGCGTGGCAAGGTGGTGTTTTAGTCTGGAAAGTCTGCTCAGTTTCGCCGGCGCCGTGTTCTGTAGATTAGCGGGTTTGGGTGGATGAAGACTCTGTGTTTGCGATGGTATCTGGCTGATTTGGGTGTTTTACATGCGTTGCAGCACGCTTTGGACAAGTTTGGGATCAAGATTAAAACGGGGAGGCATGTACTAGCGAGCACACTGAAAGTGGCGGAAATGGGGTCCGTCGGCGGAGGCCAGGGTCGGTTGTCCAGTCGGCAGTGTCTTGTGTGTGACAAGGTTCAGGGTCAGGTTTGAGGGATTGGTGGCTCGGGGGGGAAAGGATGAGACGGATGATAAGGAGGGCGGAGGAGCAGTGGCCGGCGAAGCACTGGCCGTAGCGTTGATGCCGCGGGTTTTGGGGATGTGACCTGCCCCATGTGCACGTGGACCCGTGAGCCAGGACGTCTTGGAGGCGGCCGCTGCCTGTTGGTTTTGGTCTCCTCCTGCATGTCAGCACAGGTCGTGACCGTGGGGTAGGCAAGATCGCCTTGGTTGGGCAGGGTCGGAGCTGGGGCCGAGGCTTGGTGGGGTCACAGGGGGTCATCGTGACGAGCAGTCACTAGACGAGCTGGGGCTTGGACCAGAACAGTAGAGAGAGCACATGCGGCTCCAAACCTCCCGGTTCTCATCCCCTCTGGCCAGACGCTGATTCATGCGCCAATTGAAGCCGCTCAGCCCCACACTGCCCAGGCAAGCATTCCCAACACGGATGACATCATTCTCCTTGATGAGGACATCACTGAGAGTGAGACCCGCCTCATCGAAAAGCTGCTCTAGGACCGCCGCAAGTGCGGACAGGCACTTCGCAACAACATTGTGTCGGAAACAGTCAGCTTCGATGATGCTTTCGATCTCACAGAAATAGCATCAGGATGCCTAGTCTACCTTTATTTTCCATAATCCCTCACACCATACCGCTCCCTAATCACCAACGCCTTCATGTAGCTGCTGGAAGGGATCCCTCCTTTCACCCGTGCATACCTCATCGTGATCACCAGCCGCTCCGCCGACAGCATCTACCGCAATAACATGCGCTACTCTAGAGAGCTGCTGGTCTTCCTGGAGGCAAACTTTGATGCAGTCCTCATTGTTATACGTGCCCTCCCCTTCCATTTCAAAGCACCCTCGTGAGCATGCCACCTCATCTCTGGGGTTCGTGAGACCTTCCCTGCCTTTGACGGCCACTTGAGGAAGTATCCAACGGATGCGGTCATAATCATCCACCACAAAGCAGACTACTTCACCAAACAGAACGTCAAAAAACTCTTCAATATGCAAGTCCTCCATGGACACGCCCATCCCCTTCTCTTAGGCATGCTGCACCTCCACTTCTATCAAGACCCCCTCACCCTTCTATGAAGGCCCCCTCACCCTTCTATGAAGACCCCCTCACCCTTCTATGAAGACCCCCTCACCCTTCTATGAAGACCCCCTCACCGAGGCTTGCAACGGCACCCTCAAGGTGATCGGGATGCCCCACCCCCTGGACCCCGCGTTCTCAACCATGCCGCCGGCAATCCGCTTCGCACCCAACACCAAGCTCATGCTGGTTAATCTTTCCACTCAAAAGTGCGACCACTATGGCCACAACCACCTCCACCCCCAACCACCACCTCTTCACCTTGGAGCGTCATCGTCCCGCTGCTGTATCTGACCACAGCTTTGAAGCCGTGCACGCTCTGAACAGTGAGTACTCTCCCTTTCCTCTCCCCCCACCTGATTAGGTGCATAACACCCCTCTCTCCCCATCCCCCGTCCTGAACTTGCAGATCTCGAACTTAACCCCACATCACCCTTTACACATATACGCATCGTTTCTACCACCCCCAATCACCTCCCCCCCCTATTCCACCAAGACCACTTTATTGACGCTTTTTTTCCAAAAACAATCAATTTTATATCCGCCCACGCAATGCCCCTCTACCCCGACACCCCCCCCCCATTCTGCCTCATCAAGCACCATTTGTCCATCTCAAGTCCTTTGTTCCTTGTTCCCACCACCATGCACTGTAATGAGCGAGTTCAAAGATTTCCAGCTGGTCGCACATGTAATAGAGGACAAGGGAGTGGTCTTCACCTCCATGGGTCGCCACACGGAGTACCACGCCTGCCTCTTCCGTGGTTGCAATCTTGCTCATGGAAAGACCCTCGCGGAACTAGCAGATCATATCTACAACTCCAGGACCCACCTTTCAGAACTTGCACACGCACTCAAGACCAACTATGCCGGACGTCTTGTCCTCCCCCCGAAAAAAGACTACAAAGAGATGAACAAGCTCTTGAACGGCAAACTGAAACCTGGACAGTTCACCCCCCCGCAAGCACTCGTGGCAGTACCTCCGACGGACCCCCCTGTGAACCACGCGACAAACCTCACGGACATCCCAGCAACCACCTCTACCCCATTCCACGGGATAGCCACGACGGCTCTCCTCCCACCTCCAAACCATCACGCAAACGGCGCTGCTGGCCCATCCACAAGCACCACCATTGCGACCGCCCACTCCTCCAAGAAGAAGAAGAAATCTGGCCCACGCAACCACCCCACACACAGCCGCGGCATTACTTTTGTCTAATGTGTAAGTCCCCTCACCATCCCCCATGCTTTCATGGTAACCTGACACATCCCGCATGTGCTGGCACAGGTGCAACGACAATGGACTCGGCAGCCAGGCGCCTACTTCAAGAGCCATCCCGGGCCAGAACTCATGCGCGTCTCTTCCTCACATGCCCTCAACGCTCCCCCCCCCACCCCTTCTTTGAAGTTTCATAGAGTCTCTCCCAATCTGGCTAATGATGCCAATATTTCGGTTTCTCTTGATAACCCCCGGACTCAATCCCCCCATATCACACTACGCACCCCGGTGCACCCCCTCCCCCCCTCCCACTCTCTCAAAATTCTCCACTTGAATTGCAATGGTCTGAAAAATCACACAAAACACAAGAAACTGAAACCATTCCATGAACAAGACAAACCCAATATTCTCATTTTAACCTACACACGTCTCCAAAATGCAGATTCGCTTGATTTTTCACCTCTCCAATCTCTCTATGATCTGCACCATAACAACGCTCTAACACAACACACCGCAGGAATCTGAATTGCTAGTAGTAAATCTCTCCTCTGCCACTGTACTTTTAAATGAGGAGGATGTCTCACACACATCACAACACAAACATCAGGCACGCCTTTCAACATCATGGCAATTTATGCTCCTCCAAATCCTACACAACGTCAATCGTTCTGGGACACGATGAACAAGGAACTAGCTGTGTTCGAATTCCACATCCTTGTGTGAGATTTCAACAGTGTCACATCATCTCTGGACAGATATCCACCCTCAAACACAATAGACCACACACTTTCCCTTCTATTGGAACACCACAAATTGCGGGACACCTTCCGGATGAAATACCGAACAGTTAAAGAATACACCTTTTTTTCTCTAAATCTCATAATTGCTTCTCTCGCACTGAAAACATTTACACCAGAACCAGTTGCTCTTTCATCATCCATCACATAGCCCATACACCCCTCCCCCCATGCATCGCTGGCCACATAGCCGGCAACTCGCTCCATGTTCAATTCACTCCCGATTCCATACACAAAGGCCCAGGTTATTGGCGTTTGAATGCGTCCCTCCTGGAAACCAAATGGGCACAAACACCTCGCCGACACATCGTTCAACTCATGGTCCGAATGCAAAGCACACCTTAATACGCATCTAAAATCTTTTAGCAAACACGAGGCTATCAGAAGGACGAAAGCTATAGCTCATCTTACACACAAAACTTCATGTCTCCGACAAACACTCCACCTCACCAACGGCCACACAATGACCCCGCTCATCCAAACGGCCACACGCCAGCTAGACCACTACGTCCAACAAAGAGTAACTTTTCTCACCCACGTTGCCAAACTCCGATGGAACACACAATTCGTCACCCCATCTTCTGTCATTACCAGTAAAATCCACTCCCGCAAAACTCAAACACTCATTACCTGAATAACCACCCCAACTGGTGAAAAGCTCCACACACAAGAAGCCATCGCCACACAAGCAACACGATTCTTCAAGCGTATCTACCAAAAACCAGATCGAGTAGACAGCTTTGCGAGATTCCTTCCGTCACGTTTGAGAAAACGGCTCTTGCACCATATCTACGAACAACTCAGCAGCCCAATCACCACCACTGAGATTGCCTATGCAGTTCTCTCGCAGGCCCCATACAAAGCCCCCGGGCCAGACGGCCTCCCGGGCGAGTTTTACAAAAGTAGTATTCCGAATGGCAGTACTACCCAATTTCTCCTGGCACACTACGATGACCTCTTTCACCACCCCCACCACCACCCCACATTCAATAACTCCATCTCAGCTCTTCTCCATAAAAAAGACGATGCCACATTACTCACTCACTATAGAAAAATCTCCCTTTTGGACGTCGAATACAAGATCCTAGCAAAGCTCCTTACAGAACGCTCAAGGGTGGCCCTACTGTCAGTGAAATCTGAGACTCTTGCTTCTCACGTTGATTCCTGTGACTCACCTCACAGGTTCAAATCCCCCCATGAGCAATGTTCCCCAACCCAGCCCACCATTTCGCCCCTCACAAAGGCTACCCCGCCTATTTGCCCCTTCTTGGGCTACCCCGCCCAGTTACCCCCAAACCAGCTCCATGCATGATCCCGTCTAGGGACTACCCCACCTCGTCCCTCGTCCCAAACAGGCTACACCGCTACTTCACCCCGCATTATCCTTTCCCCAAATCTGGGCAACCTCACATTCCCATCACCTCACCTCCCCACCACCTCACCTTCCCAGCACCTCACCTTCCCACCACATCACCTGCCCACCACCTCACTTCCCCACCTCACCTTTCCAACACCTCACCTCCCCACCTCACCTTCCCTTCACCTGACCTCCCCACATCAACTCCACACCTCACCTCCTCCCCACCTCACCTTCTCACCACCTCACCTCCCCACCACCTCACCTTCACATCACCTCACCTCACCCCACTTGTTGTTTAGCTTCTTGTTTTACTACTTAGACCACAAGTTGTCCTAGCTCTCACTGATTCATTCAATCTAACACATTCATTGTGTTCTCATTCTCGACACCTACCCTATCTCATCAACCAGGACCAATCAGGCTTCGTTCCCGGTGGAAATATTCAACACACTCTCTCAAAACTCCATGACATTCACCATTGGGCCACAAAGACCAAAACCTCCTATATTACCTAGCGGCAGACCTCAAAAAGGCATACTACTCACTTGACCGAGCCTTTTTGTACGAAGAGCTCGCCCACCTCGGCCTCCCCCAGCAATTTATCCAGTGGGTCAAAATCCTCCACTCAAAGACACAGACCCAACTCCTCATAAATGGCCACCTCATTGCCCCTATCACTCTCGAGTCCGGCGTCTGCCAAGGATGCCCACTAGTGCCCGCACTCTTTATCAGCCCATTGCCGACTGTATACGCGAGCGCCTCACTCGCATCTCCCTAGCCCCACACATCCGAAGAACTTTAGACATATATGCAGATGATGCCACCATCATTACAAGATCGGAAACCGAAGTCCGTCAATGCAGTCGTCTCCTCCGCACAGTTGCACGAATCACGGGACTCCGCTCCAACGCCCGGAAAACAGTCATACTGCCAATCGGTACCCATACACGGACCACCCCCTCACGCCCCTTACTCTGTCTCCGAAGGTCCAATCCGCATCCTAGGCATACAGTTCCAACAGAACTTTTACCCCCACAACACGTGGACACCTATCATCCAACGGATCAAAGTAGCAATCCCACTCTGGAACAACTTCCGCGCACCACTCCGCACAAAAACGGTGGCCATCAACTCTTACTTAAGTAGTTTAGGAATTTCCTAAACTACTCCTGCACAGTACAACCCCCAAGAGACACCCTTCACACTATTGAATCGGCGCTCTTGGATTTCATCTCAACAAACAAAAACATGCAAGACGATGAAAAGACCGTTCGCCTCTATTCCAAGGACACAGCCATAACCCTTACAAAGCATCAAGGCCTCGAATTAAAATAGCCATCCCTCCTCATCGTAGCACAAGGTGTTGTGTGGATCTACAACCTCTACAAACCAGGGTCGCAGACCTGGAAAGACACCCTCATTTACACACAACTTCCCAAGAAATACCACTTTTTCCTTTCCCACCCTGACATCACACCCCTCCAACTCCCCAAATGCCACAAAAAATGGATCTCAGCTCTTACGTTCTCTCTCGCTGCACGGCCTGAAATTCGACCTCCACCTCTCATTCTATCGGAAATCGCACAAGAATAATTGGAATACAATCGGAACCTCACAAAACCAGATGATACGCCTGTCTGAAAAGCTCGCAACGAACGCTTCCTCCTCACAAGAGAACTACAAGTCCAACATCTATTCTCCCTTGAGCTTCAAACCTCCCTCCATCCACCACTCTCAAAATCACAGCTTGTCATTCTAGACAACATTGTAGATCACCTCCCTCTAGCGTGGCAAAAATTCACACCAAACCCCCAATCAACTTTGGACTTCCTCCCGGTCACCAAACATTTCATCCTCTCCTCCCTCGACGGCCTTCCACCAATAATCGGGTACAGGTTGAATCCCAACCAAGATCCAATAATAGGTGGACCCATCCAAATCGACCACATCACATTAGAATTCCGACCCCACCCTCGGCTCCGCCCGACCGTGCTCAGTCTTAAAAAACCTCATCCCCATCTACTGCAAGAAAGGCATTTTTTTTGTCGACAATCAGGAAATCCTATATCCGAGACATCCACGCACAACTACTCGCCACCCTCCACACAAGCCCATCATACCCCCTCTCATGGGCCAAGCACCATCCCTCATCCTCCTTTCACTGGAAAGATACTTATAATGAACTCCTCGCACTCCCAATCAACCTACGCATACAAGACTTAATGCTTTGAATTTTTTTCCGCAACATCCAAGTCAACACTTGCTACCAATTCCTCCCACTACCACCATCCCCAAATTGCCCCTGCTGTCCAGTAAAAGAAACCGTCGAACACTGCTTTCTTGAATTCCCCCACTTACACCTTTTGACGTCCCAACTTTGCACCCTATACAGGTTTTTCTTCCAACACAAGAACCCTGAAGTTACAGATCTCCTGTTAGGCCTCCTCACACAAGACTCCCACCCTCTCTGTGAGCTCCTCAGAGCACACCTTTTCCATGAAATATGGTGCGGACGATGGGCATCCCCGAAAAGTAATCCAACCACCAAACTCCGACAAACCTTTCCCAACACCCTACAATGGACTCTGCACCTGAGTGCTAGCACAATCAACTCCCGTAAGAAAACTCGTTAGAAATGAAAGCAGAAAAATATCCTCCTCTTGACCTCCCCGTTCTGCAATTCAGATGCAGGGTAAGGCTATCCCACCTTTAACTTGTCCCAAAGTTTTCGCCTTCGGTGGAAACACCCCGAGCTGTCATTTTGGGGGTTGCGTTCAGTCCCCGGGCTTCTTTGGTGTCTAGGTGACCCCCCCTTCCCAAGTGGTTATGACCACGGGGGAAAAAAAACAAGATTCGGGTGTCGCACGCAAAGCGTGCATAGGATGACATAGTAACTGAGCAAAAAAATATACATTTGGATCTCGTGGGATAACATGATCAACTTTATTTGATCATATGAGGAAGGAAATCCACGATTTTGGCCAATTATGGAGGTTTATTCTGGCATACCCTAGCAATGTTGGCCAATCATATAGGTTTTCCATGTAGAGAAGTGGGATTTATGTTAAAAATTTCATATAATTAATTAAGTTTAAAAATTCCCCAGAAGATATATAAGAATCTATTCCGCATGGAATGACCACAATCTCTTACGGATGTCCTTCATATTTGCAGCCGGGATCAGTTCTTTGGCTAGTCTAGCACGGTTGGGTCCAATCCCTACTGACCGTAGCGATTGGACCCAACCGTAATGTCCGTGTCCTCCCGATTGGTGTCTTTTGGCGGATTCCGTGATGTCCGGTTTTATGTGTTTGACAAAGACACAGGAGTTGTAGACCGGCTGTCCGATTCTGATATCCGCCAGAAATTTCCATTCGTCATTGGTGGACCCGTCAGAAAAATGACCGATCCACCAATCACGATTTTCATTCAGCATCTTTTGGCCACGAACCGATTGTAATAGGTTACTATGTAACCCAAAAACCAATGAAGTTTGGCGAGGAGTTCTAGATGAGACCTCCCCAGCTCTTCGCGGGGAGCTGGTGGTTGGGGAGGTGCAGAGCTACGAACCGTACCCAGCTCTCGCCTCCTCCCCCTCCCCCGGCGCCCCCCGCCCCCTTGTCCTGCTGATTGGCACGCGTGTCCAAATCGTACCGACCAACCATCATCGAGATTATCCAAGGTTTCAGGAGTCCCCCGGTCGCCAAAACGGGGGACCGGAGGACGCACAGCCCAGAGGGGCCGACCGGCCGGAGGACTCCAGCCAGCCGGAACCCCCGTCGTCGGGGACTCTGGCCTTGTTGGGTCTGGAGTCCGCGACGGCCAAGTCCTGGGCCACGCCGGCCTAGAGACGGCCAATACGCAGACGACCGTCATCATGCCGGCAAGCGGTCACCGAAAGAGCCTCCACCCGATTTTTTTCTCCCTTATCTTCGCTGATCGTAACCGCAACTTCGAGGAGGTGATCCGACCTTAGTGTTAAATCCTTTATGTCCCATCTCCCAAATTTGAGAGAGCACAGACCATCTCCCATTTGAATGCATTATTTGGTAGGAATAAACAACTTTTTTGAGAGGATGCTAAAATCATGATACGAAGAATAAATAGTGTGCAATATCAAACCATTTTTTCCTTATTTTCTTATAATGTCAGAAAATGGTAAGATTCAATGACAATGACTATGTCTTCTTCCAAAAAAAAGGAGGTATGAGAAATGACTTATGGTGCATTCTATCTCCAAGAACTATTTGTTTTTTACCATATAAGAAGAGAATTTAATTTATTTTCATTGAATAAATCTTTGGGATCACAATCAATGTTACAAGGATTTTAATTTCTGCACAAGGAGATTCGGGTTTAGTTTTTAGCCTTATCCTTGGCTCAAAGATCCAAACACATACCTTTTGTAAGATACCAGAACCTAACCAAGCAAGAATAATTAATAAGGAAGTCTTAAAAATTTCATAACGGAATTTTTTCCAAGAATAAAATTCTAAATTAAGTGGACCGTCATCTCAAGGCCAAGAAATAACTTTGGAAAGCCATCATTGGTCAAATACGGTATTCAAGTGCACATGGAGCTCATGCTGATTTATTCTTATAGGACCTTTCAAAACACCACTTATAGGTTACTCTTTCAAAATTGTATTATGGTGGCTCTCCTCGTGAAAACTTGTGAGGGTATGTGCATGAGCACAAACCACTAGAAAGATTATTATAGGGTGGTCATGTCCATAACACATGATTAAGAAGTGAGCGATGAAGTGATAATAGAAATAGATATGAAAATAGATGTAGATATAGATTTAGATGTGGATATACATATACATGAATATATACGTAAAGGTGTCTACATTGATTTAGAGCTAGATGTGAATAAGGACATAGAAATAGATATAAATTTACAGGAAAGACGATAAAGATATTGATTTGGGAATAGGTATAGATACATGTGTAGATATAGGTATGGATATATAAAACTAAATAAATATGAAGTTATGTATGAATATATAGATATATTTATACATGTAAGAGTAGATATAGATGTAGATTTACATGTAAAATATGTGTGATATACATATATGCTTGGATGAATTTATAAAAATAGATGAAGTCATGTACATACATATAGATATAGATGTTTTATGTAAATATAGATGTAGATATGGATTTAGATACAAAGAAAGATATATGGATATAGATGTAAACACTTACTAACATATTCATAGATGTATAAACATATGTACAAACATGTATATAGATGCAGATATAGATTTTCATATAGATATCAATATAGATACAGATATAGATATATGTATATATAAATATGAATATCGATCTAGATATATATATATATAGAGATAGAGATATAGATATGAATGTAAATGTATATAGATATAAATAAAGATGTAGATATTGATGTAGATAAATATTTAAATATAGAAACAGAAATAATATGTAAAGAGATAAAAATACATATATTATAGATAAATAAGATATAGACATAGATATGAATATATGTATAGATATAGATATAGATGTAGATATAGATATCGATATAGATATAGATATAGATATAGATATAGATATAGATATAGATATA